>JAUCMS010000030.1:1670748-1685758 GCA_032357445.1 Enteromius radiatus | reverse complement strand
GGTTTACACGACTGTTGAACATGCAATATAAAAACTTATTTGTATTTGTACTATAAACACAAAACAAGTAGCTTACTCTCCAACAGCAATTGCAGCTAATTATTTATTGTTTACAGAAGCTTAACATAACACCACTAAACAAAACATTATTTGATTAAGTATAAGCTTGATTTGAAAAACAGTATTTGTTCAGTTACTTTAAAATGAAATTACGCATGCACTTATATTGTTTATAAACTTACCGTCGTTGTTCATTCTGCTGCATTTCTTCCAACAAAAAAGGTATTTCTATAGCTTCCAGTTAATCTGCAATAAAGTAGGCAAACGCCACGTGATCTTCCATGTTTGAGGAAGCAACGAGATCCCCAACGTGTCCGACATGACGGCTCCGTTTTCAGCTCCTCACCGACTGCTTTCGGCTAATCTCGCCGATCGGTCTGCGCATTGCCGCATGAGCTTGAACGCACCTAAAGTTGTCGGCGATTCTTCCTATTGTAAAGTCACGCAGTGTAAACCGATCTATCATGCAGCTACCCCAGATAGTCATGCAGTATGAAAAGATCTGTGACGTGACTACTTTGAAAATCGTGCAGTCTGAACTCGGCCTTACAGGCTTCCCATGCTAATTGGAAAGTGACACAAACACCGCGCTTTCAAATAGTGACGGGAAATAAGAACAAAAAAAGAGACTTGTTCTTACCTTTATAGTCCTTTTTAAAGTCCATTCAGGAATAACGTAATTGTAGCAGTACATAATACTAAAACGCGCGAGACTTTCTGTAAATGGGTCACGTGCTGCATTCGTAGATTCAATGACACTGCCTGCGTTCCAGTGTGGGTGCTATCCATCCTAAATTCTGTGAAAATAGTCCTTTTCAATACTATTTAGGGCAGATAGCGTGGATAGTATTCACATTGGAACGCAGGTACTGTTTGCTAATTCATAAATTAGTTAACCCAAGCTTCTGTAAATGCACAATGTGAAACGTGAATCAAGATAACCCAGGATTCAGTTTACCTCAGGGTTAACTATTTCAAGAGTGAAAAGCTATTTCTGAAGACCATGCTGAACAGACAAGAATAAATGTTCTAGCTAGACATTCTACAATAAATCTTTACAGATATGCAGCTACTGAAAACGTTTGTATGATACATTAAATTATTTGCTGCAAGCCAATGCCAGATAGATAAAAGAATAAATAAATAAAACAAATAGACTAGATAATACAAAATGGACTAGGCTAATAACGTTTAAATTAATTGTTAGAAACAATACAGAGTAACGAAACAGTTGTTTATACTAATACATTTTTGTCTGAATTTGTCTATTACTGTTATAATATTTAAATACAATAAATGCTGTAAGATGTTGACACCTAATGTTCACATTAATAAAATGTTAATTATTGTAAAGTGTTTTTGAAGCTGAAAGTAATTCATTCTCAAACAGAGCTGGCTGGTGATATAAGCATCTGAGACCACTAGTGATGCATCCACACTTATGCAAATACACATGTATCAGACTACTAAAGGACGTGCAGATAGTGAAGCTCAGTTGGATACAGTAGTCAAGCAGAAACACATAATAGCTGGTTGGTCCATCAAAATAGCTGAAATTTCATGTGCAGTACTTGAAATCATGTCTCTAAATTACAGCATCTGTCACCAAAAAATGTTAAGCTATTCCAAATAATGGAACTGCAGCATTAATGTGCAGGAATTACAAGTCATATTGTTGTACGCGGTGTTATGGTTTGTAAATTCAGTCAAGTGTCCATAGGCAATGTCCTCTTTGCAGTCAGGGTGGAAAAAACCCGAAGCATTTGAAGGCCTAAGGCTTCCACTAATACAAAAAGTCTAATCAGAGCAGCAATCCCTGATGTTAATGAAGGTGTCACACATTGCACAAAGAAAGTTGTGCCTGGCAATCTTCCATTTTTCGGCTGCCTACACCAGTGACATTTCATCTCACATTCAAAGAGCGCCTGGGCCCTTAATGAAATGCATAATTAACATATTCTAATTGTGCTGAGCTCGGTGATGGTTTTGACAGAGCTCACTTTCCATGTCTAATTCAATGCTAATTTAATCTGTTCTTTTCTCGGCGACATGACCTTTCTTGATTGAGTTTCACCGCAAAGAATTTTTTGATGGATTGATTTATCAACCTCTTGGAATGCAACAAAAGCATCACTTTGAGACAGAAGTGTGTGTGTGTGTGTGTGTGGGGGGGGGGGGTCTTCATCGAGAAAAAAAACGCAACTGAGAATGAAGACAAAATCAAGAAACAAAAGGAGGGGGAAAAAAAACTAAATTAAAAAGGAATAAACTCAAGCAACCTGAAAAATGTTTCTGATGATTTACTGTGCTATTAACCCCTGGTGCACAGATTCGCTCATCGTCATCCAGAGCCGTAATGGCGAATTTTCCCAACCATTTAATCTCACTTGCTGAGTGTCAGTAAACCAGTGAAGTTGCATTACCTTTTTATGCAGACTACTGGGCAAAGATGCTGGAGAGTCTTTTGGTATGCCATTTGCATGAAATGACCCACTGTGGCCATAAATATCTGTATGCATGTTCCATAAATTTATGGTATGCATAAATGTATATTCCCTATAACTTACCTGCGAAAACTCTGCAAACCTCAAAAGACTTGTTTCAGAGAGCTGTGTGGCGCACACATTGGTACACAGTCTTTACAAAAATGAATCCCTCATACAAAGAGAATGTTCTTGTGAAATGTAGGCTTGATAGTTTCAAATGCTGCATTAAAGTGAGGAAAACTTTATTTAAAATGTATTATTTTTATATGCTAGAAGAATACATATTACAGTATATTAGACACAAAACAATAGAAGAAATAATGCAAACTGACATTATCATATCTATAATTATAAATTATATATTTTTTTTAATTTGAAAACATTTGAAGAAACAAATCTCATACACTTTTTAAAATCTAGTAGAAATTAAAATTGTAACGTAATTAATAGATTATTGCAAGTTCCAAATCCATAAATCATCTTCTTAAGGTGTTGAATTTAGACTCTAAGACAAGTGAACAAACAAGACAATTAAATCATTCATCACAATTATTCGTATGACAATTAATCACCAGAAAAAGCATTGTGAGTGTGACAATCTTATTAAAAGCTAAAAACAATCAAATAAGCCAAATAATTCATAAAAAAACACAAGAGATGTAAATAACATGGGGGCTGTTCTGCAGAACTTTCTGTTCAAGCTGATTCAGTGTGGATCTGTCCATGACCACTGCTGCGAAAACAATGTCTTTACCCTGCAATTTGGCCGGATAATAAAAGCCTTGTATGGAACTAACCATGCTGGTTAAACATCACAATGCCAGCAGCCTTAAAAAGCATTTGGACACTTCTGTAGCACTTAAATTGTCTGAATGTCTTTGTATGAGATACATAATATCAAATCAAGTGGCATCTGTGTTGGAGCTGTTTTAGAACTTCGCTTATCTGAGCCATTTTTGCAATCTCTATTAACAAACATGCCCCAATGTGATTTTTGCTGGATGTTTAAAGATACTAAAAGCTATTACTGGGGTGGTACCCTTTCAAAAGATATTATGCTAATATGTATTAAAAGGCAGACAGTATTGAAGTATTTTTACTATGCTTTTCAGGTGTCAAAATGTAAAGAAAACTTTACTTCACTATACATTCCAAAGCATGATATTGTACTTTTTACTGCACTATGTTTCCTATTCAATTTTACTTAATTACATTAGAAACCTATTACTTTCTATTAGTACAAGAATGTATTACGTTTTGAATTAAAGTATTAATGGTCAAACAAACAACAACTTTTATTTATGAAATGTAATGCAGAAAAAAAAGAGAGAAGAGAAACACTTTGATAAACTACAGACATTTATTTTTCATTTACTTAGTAAAGTAAAAAATCCTGCACCAGTGTCTGCCTCTGCATAATATTGCACTTTTACTCTTTATTGGTAAATATGACACAGAAGTTTACTTGTGTACAGTAACGATATAAACATGTTTTCATATGAATGTATTCATACATTTCACAATCAGAAAGTATTTAAACAGTATATTGTTTACATTTTGTTTTATTTTTTGTAATTTCCCTAAATTTCCTCTGAACCTCTGAAATCTGACATTGATCATTTGTGTAGAAATATTCCTGAAAATCATATCAGCCAAATTCAGATAGCCATAACTTTTGTTACGGTCAAGCTATGGACAAAATAAGTTTGCAAAGGACTTGAACCCAGCTTCTATATGATTGGAGTCACTATATATAGTTTGAATATATGTTGTCATGGTTTAAGACCAAGTCGCATGGCTTTAACAGTTGAACTCAATGTCCTCTTCCCCATCACCAAGCTGTTTAAGAGAGAAAAACACCGAACGCAACGTCACCATCTCAAAACAGGTTGGGTCTTTCTGTGTCACACCTTTATTTTGAAGAACCACAAGTTCACTAAACTGCTCTGTGTTTGCCATTCGCACAGTGAATGGTGCGATTCCACCTCAGGATGGAGCTTTCAGCTCACTCAGAGACCTGAGAGAAGCATACGACAGCTCATAATCCAGCAGTGCTACAGTAATTCCCTTCACCTGCCATTTTGCTTACCCCACATTTAGAGTAGAGTTAGCGCAGTGAGATGCTGGGGAACTGCGTTCAGACTGCAGCTGTCTATCTTTGGGAGAGACGAGGGATTATACATTCGTTCGTATGCACACACACACACACACACACACACAACCGTAATTGCAACACTGCCGGGCCCGCCCTCATTTGCATCTTTCCCTTCCGTAGACTTTGATTGGCAGCTGTACATGAAATGCCACATCAGTTGAAAGTATGTTGTGAGCTGGCACTAACGATCCCCGTGGCTCCGGGGAGACCTGCCATATTGTAATTTGGTTATCAGGCATGAAGGAAATAATTCTAAGTGCCAGGATATGTGAGACAGAATAAATGCTTCAGTGCCACACGTTGCCCAGGGTGACAGTTTTTATTTAATGTACAAGAGGCTCCTGTTGCCGACAGCATTTGGGTAGGGGATCAGCAGAAGCAGGATTTCTCGGTCTTTCCGCAGATTGGAATAGAGAGAGTGGAGGGAGGAGCAGGGGTGGGAATGTCGGCCGCAGAAGAGCATAATTTTTTAAGGCAGGTGTCCGTCTCCGGAAATTCTGTACGCTGCAAAATCTGTAATTACCTCCTCAGTGGTTCCATAGGATGACAGAAGCGGGGGCCTCCCGTAGAGATGATGCTGAATTGCAGGACAGACTGGCAGAGAGCCGCGGAAGACTGTGGAAGATTGCCTCTCGCACTCTGGCGTCGCTGCGCCGGTGAAGGGTGGTACTGATCGAGGCTTTCTCATAAGTGACGGAGGCCTTATTTGTTTTGATGCACTGTTTTTGCATGGGGAGCCAGAACCCTTGAGATGGAGCTGTCACATTGCAAAGAGAGGCCCCTGACGCTAGCAGCAGCCCCCGGGCAAAATGAAAACAAGCAAGTGGCATAGATGGTGGATGCCAGCTTGCCTTTTTTCGTGAGCAGTCCAATGAGAGTGAAGCAGTCCAAACTCACTATTCACCAGGATTAATCAATGCTTGCTGATAAATGGTGACAAAAGTTTATGGAAAGGTAATTAGGTTAATGGTCTATTACAGAAAGGTGTGCGCATTGTTCCGCAGGTAAAAACAAAAACAAACGCATGCACCGATCTGAGGGTCTTCGGAAAAGCGAGAACAGCAATCAAAAATTCACACGGCGTCTTGGTTACGGCCAACCCCTGCCTCACACAATTAAGCTAATTATTAATGAATTCGAGGGTTAAGAGAGCAGCCCCTGCCAAGATCCTTCAAGTGAGCTGATTGAAAGGCGCGGAGCCTGACATTCCCTGGCCAAGCACGGATCGTTTGTCCGTGGGGATAGAAGCCGCTCAGTTCCAAATGCCATGTGTGGGGGACACACACAATGGGCTCTGTGCGCCGCTATTATCCCTGATGTCAGCAGCCTGTGCCCTCCTGCGTGAAGAGGTCTCCTTGTCGGCAACCATGCCACTCTGCAACACATCATTTGGTAGTCTGTCAATTTCTCCAACGTTATCGGACCGGGTGTAAAAATAGCAGACAGACCTGTCATCAGAACCTCTATGCAACCTTCATCCTCTGGAACCCGAGTGCTAGTCCGAGGGAATCCAGATGGGTGGCGTTTAAGGAACGCATGAAGGTCATGAACTCATCTCACTCAAGTCTAGATTACACTACATGACTTTTGCACAGATTACAAATGCAGGCTCACACAAAATCTGTTAAAGCATGCTCAAATTAGCCAAAAACATGCAAAGGTCCGCAGGATGTGTAGAAGGTACAGACATTTAGAACTTTTACTGAATAGGGGCCTAAAATGTATTAAACTCTAGTTTGGTAGATGTACGTGACATGGCCAAAGGTTTGTAGATGCTCTCTTTCTAAGGAAAAAGTTTAACCATTACTAACAAGTGCAGAAAATCAAATGTATAGCCAAGCCTTATGGTGTGAAAGAACATGACTGACCTGCACAGAACCCCAGTGAACAGCTTTGGTATGATTGGATTGAGAACTGCATGATATCTCTGACCTTCCTTATGCTGAATGGGAGCAAATCCCAGCAACTCCCATTCAAATCCAACATTCCTACATCTACTGATCTACCTTGCCAAAAACATGAAAGCTATGATAACAGCAAAAGAGAACAGCCTTTCTAGCAATGCCCATGGCTTAAAAAAGTTTTTTAAAAAAGTAAACATTCAAGATGTAAATGCAGGTATGGTGTTCAGGTGCCAACATACTTTTTTGTCATCTTGAATGCATCTCTGTCTACAACAAGATGGACGACACGACCTCAACCTACTACACATCAACACCACCTCTGCAATTTTATTGCACAAACCAAACCCATTCCTCATTAAAGATAAAGCCTTCCATTGCTTGAGGAGAAATAGCAACCAAAGGCAAGGCATTGGTCCTTGATGGCCCTCGGTCCCAGAGACTGACTGCTTGACAGGGTGAGGAGAGCTGATTGATCTAATGACAGATTCTTCTGAACCTCAGCCTCCATTCTGCTCTCTGCGGCGATATCTGTGGAGATCATTGACGTGCAGGTTGATACCTGATCAAACAGGCCTCTGAACTGCCAAACACGGGGCATCATTAGCAGCGGCGGCCCGTCGCTGGGGAGATGTCGGCTGGACGATGGCCATGTGGTGTTGATGCCTGGGGAGACGTCTGGCGGAGTGGGTGGTCAGCGGGTTGAATCTTTACCTCGGGGTGTGTGTGAGGACGGTCTGCTGTTAACTAGCAGCCAGCAAACTGGCCGTCAGCTCTCATGTGAAAGGGTGGAGGAATGAAAGCACACATACACCTTGCACAACCAAGCAATTTTAAGACTTACTGTAAATTAATTGCACCTGGTAAAATGTAATTAAAGCTCAAAATGGCTCCCCCAAAAGATGTTAGGAGCAACAGGGAAGAGAATGCAAAACAATGTATAATGAAACTCACAAAATGTGAGAGTTTTCACTTAAAGCCTAATCTATTTTCTATTTGCAAGCACTTTTAGATGCTCCAGCACAATTAATGGTAGGTGCAACAAAAACTCAAACACAGTCCAGGGCCGTACTGTAAATCTGCAGCACTAATTTTCAAAATAATGAAATATCCAAATGTTTGGATATTTTATTGTGGCCTCTTGCAGTGCATGACAGTATCTTTTACAAGCTTTCACAGCAAGTCTTTGTTTTACCCTTGGCACTGCCAGACAAACTCATATGCGTTTCTGGAGATGGGAATGTTTCAGGCACTCAGATACGCCCGAGAGAATTAGATGGTAAACCTTCAGTTTGAGGGGAGAAATAGACTTTGCCAGTGGTAGTTTTTGAGATGTGAGAGCTTGTTTACGTTGCCGTTTTAAGCGTAACTCTTGCTGACAAACAAAACCAGATGGAATCACTTATGATTATGTTACAATAATGTTTTGCCTTTGAATAAAAAGACTCCCTTTACCATAAATTATTAATTTTGAAAACCAGATACACTAGAAGGATGCATCCACTTCAAGAGTCAAAATGTAAACTTAGATGTACAACAAAATGAATTGCATATTGTGTTTTAATGTTTTGGAATGGAATGTTGATGGTTTTGTGTTCCACACTTCCTGGTTTCAGGAATCCAATGTGACTGCCACGCGTCTGGATTGTATTTCCTATTACCTTCTTGAAACTAGAATTAGAAGTGCACTGTCATAAGTTCTTACAACCTTAAAGGAAAATTGTCAAAATTGTCAATTAGGGCTGCACGATTTTGAGAAAAAACCTAATTGCGGTTTTTCTGACAAATATTGCGATTTTCGATTTTTGCGTTCGATACTTTAAAGTGCATGAAACCTAAAATTATGAATAAAATATGTTGTTACTTTTACGCACAGAGGGTTAAATATCGACATATTTTACATTTAGCACTCTTTTGCTCCACGTCGTTCTTCGCGTATCCAAAATAAGTCCAAACAGCTGAAGTACACCCTTCTTGTTAACCAAGTGCTCCCCTGCTTCCTCTCTCATCACCGAAGAAGTGCCTTCGGCCATTTCTGCGCAGTTACAAGCTTTTTCTATTGGCAAAATACGAGGTACAAGTTGTGTGTTAGCTGCTGACAGAAAAACCGGTGCACTGCATACAACCATTTTGATTGGCTAATAGGTTTGTTACTCAAATGTCAAAGGCGGGGAAAAAAAAACTCAATATCGATACGCTAAAGGTTAATCGTGCAACCCTATTGTCAATATTTATTCAAGCTTGACCCCATCAGTCAAGCTTCAAAAACAGCCAAACTTAGAAACACCATAAAAGTGGCCTAAACAAACTGTGTACTATATTCCAAGTTATCTGAAGCCATTTATTAGCTCTCTCAAAATCAAAACTTTAAATATACCGAACAGAGAATAAGGTCTGAGAGCAATTTACCACCTCAATTTGAACCTGTTCCTCAAACAAACACATTTTATGACTTCAGAATACTTTGAAATGTAATAAACAAAAGGAGCACGTGACTATGTAAATATTCTTCAAAAATTCTCAGTTTGTGTTCCACCCACAAGAATAATAGCCTGCTGTTTTAGAATGACACAAAGAATTTTCATTGAAATAGCCCTTTAACAAATGCAATAAAGTGGTGCATGTGAACGCAACCCTCCTCATTTAAAACTTTCGAGAATGGAAAACACATGGCGTAAGTAGCAAAAGTACTGTAAGAAGGAACACAAAGTACAAAAGCAAGTACAGTCTCCAGAAGACAGTGACTGCCTTGGCTTCAGTCTTATCGTCTGTGATTTCGCGGACTTCAAACAATCACGCCGCGCTCTTGATGCAGGCGTGGCGGAGCGGATCTTCACATTTAGCTTTGACATCTTAGACAATTGGGAAGAGAAAGGCAACCTTCACAACTTTGAAGCGCACATGAAACTTAGATCAACTGTATTTTTAAAGGTGCGGCGGGGGGACTCACCATCCTCAAACCAGGCCTAAATCAACATTTCAAAGTCTCCACTGAGCTCTTCACTTCTGAGTCGGATCACAGAGCTGTGGATTGGCAAGGCCTCATTTACATGGTTCTGAAACAGACGGCTACTTCATCTCACCGAGAGGAGGGGGGATTCTATCAAGTACACTTTATGAAGCCTAAAAATATAGCCATTTCTTCCGCAGAGGGAAGAAACGATGAAAAATAACTACACTTCGAGATCAAAGGTGGGCATAATCGACATGTTACAGCTGCGCAAATAGAGCAGAAGTAGGCGGACCGCTGAACGATAACCAATAGTCACATGGGACGGTAGGGGTGGGCGGAATCATGTATGAGTCATTTTATATCACAGTAATGGTACATATCATGGTATAGTTATCTCTTTCTGGAAGTTCAACAGCAGAAAAGTAAAGCCTATTTATGGAAATCCCAGTGAATTAGATGCTTCAGAAATTAAAAGTGCTTCATCTTGTTTGAATTTGATGTATCATTGAATGTGCTCTTAGTCATATTTTGATTTCACTATTTTTAGACAAATAGCTTGTCACTAGTACAGTACCCTTAAAGAAACAGCCTTCTACCCTAAAGAGGTTCATATATTTCTACCCTAAGGTACTAAAATACACCTTTAAGGGGTAGATAAGGTACAAAGTACTCATTTAAGGGTATTGTCTCAGTAAAAATTTTGTACAACATAAAAATGTTCTTGTACACATGCATACGATGGTTAATGGAAGCTAAAAACTATGGATATCTTTCTTACAAATACACATGGATTCACTTTAGAAAGCCTTTACGGGAGCTTTGTGGAGTACTTTTTTTATACATCAGCTGGAATATTGAGTTTCAACAGCCATTCCTTACCATTATAAAGCTTGGAAGAACTACTGTAGGACATTTTTAAAATCTCCAATTGTATTCATCTGAAAGAAACTCATATACATCTAGGATGGCTTGAGGGGAAAATCATGGGGTAATTTTATATTTTGGTTGAACTATCTCTTTAATACCAGGTGTCTAATACCAAGAGCCTTACCGGAGAACATGATAAGTTTGCTGTGATGGAGGTTGCGTGGAAAGCCCTTATATGAAGACGGTTTGGACGTGTTTAATGCAAAGTAACCTTTGACACACGGTCGCTCATTTATAGAATCGAAATACTTTAACATTAGAACAAGGTCGAAGGAAGTTTGTGCTTATCAATATGGATAATCTACGCAATTATTATTGAACAAAACCCATTATTCCCTTTGTTTGAGCACCTCGACCGGCCCAACACTGCAACACAGGCTCAGCCAATCATGTGAGTTTGCTGGAGGACCTTCTGACTAGATTGTGTTTGACACTCATTATTTTTGTATTTCCATTTAACAGCATAGAAATTACACAATCTACCTTTAAATTAGTAATGTCAGTAGCTCCTCGACACTCATAACGCCCCACAGGAAGCCAGCAGAGATCGTTCTGGATTTCCTTCCAAGCAGACGTGTGGATTTATAGTCTGTAATGGGGAAAGTTAAAGGGGGAAAAGAAAGCGCAAAAGAGAAGGGAAAGTAAGTTTGAGTGACTCCTTGAACGAGCAGGATCTGTGGTCCTGTCAGCTGATTAGCCTTCTTGATTAGCATTTATAAGAGGCCCTGGTGCTCTATTATTTGCATTCCTATTTAGCCATGATTTTGTGGAGGGCGCTCCGTGATTAAACTTGTCACCGGTCCTGATTGACAGGGTCAAATCTTCACATTCCACTCGTCTGAAATGGAAGTGCGCGAGAAAGAGAAAAGGAGGGGGAAAAAAACGATTGTCAGCTATTCTTCGCACTCCTGACGAGCTTTGTGAAGGATCTCTTTCAACTTCTCTCATGCTTATCCCTTTCTTCCCCCCCCCACCCTCTCTCTTTTCTAACTCTATCACTTTTTCTCTCTGCGTCTCCTGTCATCTCAGATAGGTCAGGAATGTTTTAATTTTAGGGATAGATTTGGCCTGTCACAGAGGCGAGATGACGTGTTGCTCAGGAGATGAGACGTGAAGGGTGTAAAACAATAAAAAAAAAAATAAAGTGCGAACAAAAAAAAAAAAAGAGAGAAAAGTGCTCACTTTATTAGACAGATTTAATTACTCTGAATAGGGATTAAAACAGGCCATTCAGTGAAGTGTGAAATTAACCCTTGATTACTGATGAATGTCTGAATGAAGGCTAAAACAACCATTTGGAGGTGAAAAAAAGTGATACTCTTCAACAGTAATTGTTTTTTGGAAAGGAGATCGCGTTTCCCTCACATTACCATGCCTCTGGTGTGGCGGGCTGATGTCAGGTGACTACATTATTAACAGTGAAAATGCTAACAAAGACATGACATTATGTGAAATCCAGCGCTGCGCTTGCATCAGGGACCACTAACCTTTCGGAGAGACTGGACTGCCTCCCCAAGGATGAGCGCTGGGTAAAAAACAACAATTAAAAATGCAGAAATGAGCCGAGTTGATGCAGTCTGTCCAATCTGATGAATATACGGCAGGCTGAATATTACACATGCTGTCTTAATGGGGCCATTTCTGTCAAAGTACCGAGAGCTGGAAAATTAATAAATTATTGGAAGATAGTCATATTTGCTTTGTGATGGCATAACATTTAATTTTGAAGAATTATGATGACTTTTTGTTCAAATAATATACGTGTGCATACTGTGTATATTTATGATATAAATACACACCCATGCATGTATATATTTTAGAAAAAATATGCTATATTTATATATTAAATATATTTAAATCTAATTTAAATTATGTAAATACATGCATACTTTTTTTAAATATATACTGTATATGTGTGTATTTATACAATAAACATTTACAGTATATTCAGATATATTATGTAAATAATATAAAGCAATTAGAGTATATTTTGATTTTGTAGAAGTCTCCTTTTCAAACATGGCATTGTCTATTTAGTCTTTTAAAGATATGTTACACATTTTTACACCACCTCATCTCTTATTCAGGCTATTTAACTTACGATTATGTTTATCATCATAACATACAAATAGAGTTTGTCAGTCATACCTGCAGGTGTGATATAGCGTAATCAGGGAGAAGGTTCAGATATGACAGCGATGACACTAAGACAATTAAGACACAGCACTGACATTCTGATTGTGATATACACCATTCAAGTACAAAATCCTGTAATAGGTGCCTCAGCGAGAGTGTGCGTGCGCTCATATAATTAGTAGTAATTAATGATGAAAAAGTGAGGACCCGTTTGTATTTCAAATTATCCCATTAGCTCTTGTCATACTCGTGTACACAAAACAGCTTGAGTTCAATTAGTTTTTTGTCACACAAAAGTGATTATAAGCAGCCAGTGCAACCTGATTCATGGGATACCTCCTGTCTAATCACAGGCACGCCAGCTCCGTCAGACTTTTTGCTGCTGTTGCGTTTCAAAGTCTCACTTTTCACCCCAAAATAGTTTTAATGTTTTTTTTTTTTACCTGAGTTTTGTGAGCTGTAAGTTCCGTTACAAGTCACATGACACATTAAATAACCAATTAGAATGAATAAAATGTTTTAAGTGTCACCCAATTTTCAGTAACAAGGACATTTACCTAGCAAAAAAAGTCCTGTGGTAAATTTTAAAAATGTCAAAAAAAAAACTTGCCCCTTACATCCCCTGGAGAAAAAAAAGAAAAGGTAATTATGGCTTAATATTGTTATGTGCGGACGGCTGTGTGAGCTCGCGCTCTCGCTTCCCCAACAGGCAGGCAGGACTCGGAAACAGGAATTCGTACTAAACTGAGGTTTTAATAAAAGACACAAGAGGGAAATCGCAGAGAGCTGCGCAGAGCTCAGCGAGACGGCACAGACACAACTTCAACAAGACATGAATGGGAACAGAAAAACAGAGGTATATAAAGGGAGAGAAACTAAGGAACTAAAGTGAGGGCAGCTGAAAAACAAGTGGCACGAATGAACTAAATGAGGGAGAAACCAAAAGGACACAGACAGCGGGGGGAGACAAGGTCAGACTGGAAACACATGGTAACAAAAACAACGACAACGCCCACGGCGTTACATAGCCCCCCCCTTAAGGCGTGGCTCCCAGACACGCCAAAAACATCACAGGGGAGGGAGGGCTGGGCACACTGGAGGCAGGACCGGGACCCAGGAATACCATCTGCCTCCAGTGTGGATCAGGAGGCCCGGGAGGCGGATCAGGCGCCGGCCGTGGGCGTGGAGGTTCGGAAACCCCGGGAGGCGGATCAGGCGCCGACCGTGGGCGTGGAGGCTCGGAAACCCCGGGAGGCGGGTCAGGCGCCGGCTGTGGGCGTGGAGGCTCGGAAACCCCGGGAGGCGGATCAGGCGCCGGCCGTGGGCGTGGAGGCTCGGGAACCCCGGGAGGCGGATCAGGCACCGGCCGTGGGCGTGGAGGCTCGGGAACCCCGGGAGGCGGATCAGGCGCCGGCTGTGGTCGAGGTAGATCAGGGGTTCTAGGAGGCGGATCAGGTGCTGGCTGTGGTCGAGGTGGATCAGGAACTCTAGGAGGCGGATCAGGCGCCGACTGTGGCCGTGGAGGATCATTTAACCCGCCCGCCCTCCCCATGGCCCTGATATTACTGCCCCCCCCCAAAATTTTCTTGGGGAAGCTCCCCGGGTGATAAACAGGGGGCGCAGCATCAGAAGGGCACACGGGATGCGTGGCTGGTTCAGGCCATGGCAGTTCAGAATAGTCACAAAGTTCATATGGTTCAGGCCATGGCAGTTCAGAATCGTCACAAAGTTCACATGGTTCAGCCCAGGGCAGTTCAGAATCATCACAGAGTTCATAGGGTTCAGGCCAGGGCAGTTCAGAATCACAGAGTTCATAGGGTTCAGGCCAGGGCAGTTCAGAATCACAGTTCATACGGTTCTAACAACGTGACATACCCAGACCGTGGCTTACAGCGGTTGCTGGGCTGGCTCGATGTCCGCGACAGGCGATGACGGCGCACGGGGCCGTAATGGCGGATCGATGTCCGCGACAGGCGTTGACGGCGCACGGGGCCGTAATGGCGGCTTGATGTCCATGACTGGCGTTGACGGCGCGCGAGGTATCAACCTCAACCTCGGCCGAAAAGGCGGACCAAAGTCCGTGAAGATGAGTGTGTTCGCTCCAGCGAACGCCATCTTTGTAGTGATGTCTTGTTCTGTTATGATTGGCTGTGTGAGCTCGCGCTCTTGCTTTCCCGACAGGCAGGCAGGACTCGGAAACAGGAATAGACTCTATGCACGCCCTACCGTCTACGTATTTCCGGCAAAATCTCAGTTGTACGTTGGTTTCCGGTTTAGCGTTATCCGATAGCAGAACGTGGTAGAAGTGTGGTCTTGTTTTGTGACACATCCTTGAGGTGTAACGTTAAGTATTAGTTTCTATACGTACCCTTTGTAGATCGAAACATGCAAT
>JAUCMS010000030.1:1623089-1662170 GCA_032357445.1 Enteromius radiatus | reverse complement strand
TCTTGATTAGAAATATATTTCAGCGGCACTTGAGGTCAATTTGTACACAAGCGACAAGACTTTTGTCAGGGACTGTAGAATGCTGCACTTAAAGTTGTTTGGAAATGGCCGTGTTCCCTTCCTAGATTGATGATCTCACCAACCTGATCTCAAAGGTGTAATGACCACGGACTCTTAACGCATAATTTTGTGTTAGTATCACGTAATCATCAAAAGTTCTGTGATGGGCTCATGGTAAAGATTACAATGCAAGTCAGTGACATTGCGTCATTCTACAGGAATGAGATGTAAAAACTTGTTTGTAATGTCTTTTTTTTAACAGCTTATGGTCAGTTTTTGCAATAAATACCTGTGACTGTATATTGTCAGTGTGTGCTTTATGTTGTTCAGAAGTGGGTAGGTTTAGGGTAAAGGTGGGGTCATTGTTTCATCTACAATGAAAGCAGAAATTTATATAAAAAAGAAATTTAAAATTTCATTACCAAAGTCTATACTTTGACAACATTAGTTAGCAGTCGACTGTAGTCAGTGCAGTGTGTTCAAGCACACCTTTTTGGTCCAGACGGAGGCGATGCAAGGCAAAAATACCTTCAGCTTTCATCGCCGCTAGTTCTTTAAAGTCAGCTTGGTAAAGACCAGAACACATTTTGGAAACTACATGCCTCAAAAGGTTGGATAAAAGTTGGAACTACAGGACAGTGGCCCTCGAGAAGCAGAGTTGCATAGCCCTGGTCTTTCTCAGCAGGGTAGACATACACAGTTCATATCTACATTGCTAAGCTTCTTTCATTTTTCACAGTTTCTGCGGGTTAATGAATACCAGTGACACATAAAACCAGTCTGAGTTTTGATGGGTCCCAAGAGGTGTTTTTCCCCAGGCCTTGCACTTGAACGCTAGTGCCTGAAAGGGGCGACTACACTTCATATTACCGCCGGTAATGCATCGCAGCGTTATGGATGGGCCCACTGCCCACTGCCTCTCAGTGCAAGGGAGGTCAGCATCTCGCAAACGAGTGCCACGCTGCCCTCTAAGGTGATTACTGATAAAGAATGACATGCTGAAGGGAGACGCAGGGGAAATATACGCCAGAGTCCAATCGCTTCTCCTGCCTCCATACATTCTCTCATCGGGAAGGCCTGTATAAATACAGCGGGAACGAATACTCACCTCTTCTTATGAGACACTTCATCTCTAGGAGAGGACAGAAGGTCGAGTCATCAAAAATGCAGGAGGCTTTTGGCAGAGTATCCACATGTTCTCTCTGATATTGTGATGAGGTCTTGAATATTTTCAAATATGATGCATTTTCTTGTTGAGATACGCCTGTGACACAAACACTGTAAAAGACACAGAGAAAATGGTCCGTGTGGGAACCCTATAAGTTAAAAGTATTTGTTTCTGATTATGTTATCATGCACAAGCATGGCTATCGCACAACACGCATGCAAGAAACAGCATATTCACTGTCATTATTTCAAAAACGGTACCCTTAGGGGTACAACAGCTTGTCATTGGTGCACCCTTAAAAGAAAAACTTTGTACCTTACCTATCCCCAAAACGTATTTTAGAGCAGTAATACTATGTCGCCTAGAGGTACTACTATGAAGCTTTTAGGAGTAAATAAGGTGCAAAGATGTCACTGCCCCAGTGACAAGCTGATACACCTCTAAAAGTGCAATATTTGCATATTTTTTTGAAAAGGTTTTGTGGTGTTTGGCTTCTGTTTCCACCGACCATAGTGAAACCTCATTGGTCCAAGATTCTGCCCCACACAAATCTACAAGTAAATGTAAACCAAAAAATATGATTGCATTGCGTGGCACAGTTTTTTTTGCTTTTAATGTAGACACATTACTTTGTTTATATACTGATTTGCTGTTGCTGTTCTCAATGACCTCAGACCTTGGTTTCTAAAAATGGACCGAAAACATGTTAACCTTTGTATATCTTCAATGAAGCCCTAGCATGCAAGTACGTCTAATTTAAATAAAATAGCTGGCTATTACATAGTTCCTAACATATCATACTTGACCATTATTTAAACGTGTTATCACGGTCAATTTTGTCTGTTGACGCTATAGCTAAAATAGCAGACTTAAAATCACAAGCTTTGCATTTCTGTTTTTTAAACCACCAGCATGACCAGAGTTGAACTTTTCTGACACAAACACATAGACAATTAGCCTCCTATTAACCTAATTAATGTGCATTCAATTAACCAGAATACTCCTTATAAGATTAGATCTTCAACTCAAATCCAAAGACGTGTTTTCATACCCACAAACAAAGAAGTAGACTGTCAGAGAGGGAGAGAAGAGAGTCCATACTGTTTGAGCCTCTATGTGTGCACACATACACTTGAAATATTAGGTTGTTAGCAAGCACCATTACGAAGTGAGAAAGGGAGGCGAACAGAGAGCCATTCTTTCACGAGGAGGTGCCATGTCCCAACCATCACACTCCCAGCACATGAGGGCTCCAATGGCACCTGAGGGGGAATCTCATGGCTGTCATCCCAGAAAGCCTCCTGCACTGATGCAGGCCTGCCATCTGCTCTCCATATGAGATAAAAATGAGGAATTGTCTTCGAAAAGCCATCTTTTTTTTTCTCTTCTTCAACTCACCAACTGAAAAATCATTGTTATTGCTATGATATTTTGGAAACAAAAACAGGAAGCCACACCATTAGTAGCTGGTTGACTAACAAAGTGGGTAATTACCTAAAATGCTTACAGACTTGCTGGGACATTCCTGTTATGCAGTACACCTAAAAAAAAAGAATAAGCTTGTGTTGCAATTTAAGTAAGTGTTTCTAAATATAGAAATAAACACCTAAAGTTAATATTTTCTCACTAAAGGAATGAGATTAGCTTACATGCATATATCAACTAATCAAAATATATTGAAAAAAAATGCATTAACTGCAAGTACTGCTTTTTTTATCAACAAAAGATGGGACATTTTCAATCTACATATATAAAAAACCCACAATGCATCACAGAAGGAATCAAATCCACTGCTTAAACTTACTATTGTTTCTGCAGTTGTTTTCCCTCCAACATGATTCCACTTCCTGGAGGATGATGTCATTAATGAACAGGCTTGTTTTTTAAAGGAACATTACACACACGCAATAAATAGGAGAAAATGTGTGAAAAACATGAAACACACTTGATTTCCAATCCCAACTCTCAGTTTCTCAATAAACATGACAAATATAGCAATATCTACAATAATAGTAGTACAATTATTTCAAACAAATCCTTCTATTTATCCTGCTTAACTGCAAGGGGGAAAAAATACATTCTCTCTTGTTTAATATTTCTTAAGTGCTACAAATGAATGCAAAAAGGCCCTGCACAGCAGGAATGACAATACTGTATTTAAGCAGATTTAAATGTAATCATACATACATTTAATGCAGGCATGTTCCCCCTGTAAGTAACCTCTCTGTTCCTTTTGTTTTGTCACTCTGCGCAAATTATCCCGGCTCCCACAGAGCCTACGAGAAATAGCATTATTTTATGACACCAGGAGGAGAAAAACAGTAGAAAAAAGGGAGAGAGAAAAAGGGAGATGGGCAGAAAAAAAGGTCCTTCAGGGAACATGGTGTAAATGAACTTCCAGGAATGACACAGGCGAGCAATGAGGCGTGGATAGAAAATATACGCTGCACATCATCGGATAGAGATGCCAGTGGAAATGGCTTCATTGAAGTGTCAGCCCTCATCCATCAATCAATCATCCGCAAGAAACAATAACGGCCGCGGCGATGGTGCGGCTTTTATGGGGCTTACTCATGGGTATCGGCAACAGCACTTAAGGGTGGCTCTGACACAGGAGGAAAAAGCGAGGTTAGGGGTATGCAGACGCATTTCACATGCAGGTAGAGCACAGGAGGCAGAAAAACAGAGCGAGAGGGGCGGGGGGGTGGGTGGGGGGGATCACACTTAGTGGACGTGCTTTTGCAAAAAGAAAAAGAAAGAAAAAGCGAAAAACTCCCCTGGCAAAAAGAAAAATAGCCCGCCGCCCTGTGCTCCTGATCCAGAGTGTAGAAAGGTGGAAAACAAAGCTGTCTTCCATCTATCATTCACCCTCCATCTATCAATTCTGCGCTGTGTTTTGAGATTGTGATGTTTAGGCATTGTAATATTTATGGCTCGATGATAGAAGGGAAGACGGGCTCAGACAGGCCGGCGTTAGACGTATATTTTCACGGGGTCGTGACCTCGGGCCCGTATCTCCCTCAGCGCTTCAGATTTTCGAATACGCTAATGAACATCTGGGGAAGAGCGATTATGCTTTTTGTTTATAAGATGGAATTTCCTGAGCGGTGTTCTTTTTGTCGGCCAATCAGAATGGTGAGGTGTTAAGAGAACATTTAAAGATGTTATTTAAAGGTATAGCACATCCAAAAATGTTAATTATGTCAATACTTACTCGCCCTAGTAACAGAGGCCTGTTTCTGCCACGGGATAAAACTATTATTAATTTTTAGCTATTGATTTTCTCTTCCTCCTACCATTTTCCAAAGAAAAAGCTAATGTGCTTGAAATGACTCAAGAGTACACACACACATGTATATATATATATATATATATATATATATATAAAGGTAAGAAAATGACGAGGCCTAGTTCTAGACTAAAGTGTAAATCCAAGCTGTTTCAGCTGAAAGAAAATCACCCTGACTGATCTTAAAAGCACTTTTGTTTTGTCTTTGTTTTGCACACTAGTAATTATTTTTTCTAAGACATGTTTACAAAAATTTCTTAATGTCTGAATGATGGCCTTATCCTGGCTTATCTAAGCCCTGTCTGTGAAACCAGGCCATTATCTCATTCAAACTTTTGTCCTCATTTCTGACTTAAAAAAACTTGAGATAAGATTTAGCAATTATCTTTTTTTTTTATTTGAATGAAACAAATAATTGTAAACTTGGAACGTAAAAAAAAAAAAAAAAAAAATTCGGAACGTAAACCTGAGAAAAAAAGTCAGAATTTCTGTCTTGCATTCTGTGATGCATTTTAATTTTTTATTTTAATTTCCTAGCAGATATAAGCTTTCATACTTTTGGGTAGTTTCTATGATATTGTTTTTCTGTGGAGCAAAGCAAATGGCCGGAGGAAGTGAAAAGTTTGGAATAATTTATAATAAATACATAAATTGATACTACATAATATTTTTTTAATGTTTTTGATTCTTCTGCTCACTAAGGCTTTTTTTTTAATACACTAAAAATATGTAATTTTGTGAAATATTATTATAATCCAAAATAACTATTTTTCTATTTGAATATATTTTAAATTTTTTAAATAATTTAATTTATTTTCTGTGATGAATTTTCAGGATAATTATTTCACTCTTCAGTAACTCTTCTGATGATTCTTCAGAAATCATTATAATACGCTAATTTGCTGCTCAAGAAACTTTTCTTATGACTATCAAATAAACCATTTATACCACTTAATTGTTTGCTAAATTTTAATTTGAGCTGTTTCTTTAAAACTTGAGGAAATACAAGACTATTCAACACCAGGGGCCTGCTTTATTGTCAAAAAAAAGTGTTGAACAGTTGTTTTGCCCCATTTTCACAAAAGGATGGCATCGATGTCATTTCTTAAAAATCCTCATCCCATTAATTTGTTCGGCCAGCAGAGAGCAAACGTGGGCTGGTGGAACTAGCAAAATCTTTAAACGCTGCAACAGTCGCTTTTACTGTACGTACGTCTTTTGATTTCCCCCAACCAGGTCTCTTGATGGCTTCTTAGCAACATGAAACATGACACATCATCCATTATTCTGAACGTGTGCCTTGCTATCTTAGCCCACTCCATATGGTCCTGCTTGTCTCCAGACACCCAAATCCCTTTCCCGAGGCCAACGACTGTTTTTTTCCACAAGAGCCATTATATCTCCCTTCTTTCTCAGAGGGATCCACCGACGATGATGAGCAATCACAGTGAACGCCGACTTTACATCTCTCCACAAAAAAAAAAAAAATAAATAACAACAGACACACAAATCGGATTCCTTGAGTCTCACCGTGCTCGTCTGGCCCAGTTGCTAATTCATGCAAGTTGACAATCTGGAGGAGGCAATTATCAATGACGACAACATTGCCCATGAAACGGCCACATGACTGATATGAAGTTTCCATGTGCTGCTTATGCCTGGAGCGAGGAGAGACAGATGCCTGAAACAAAGAAACACCAGAAGACCCAGCGTTAGGAAGTACTTACAGGAATATCAAATTAACCACTTAATTTAGAATCTAATGCTGACTAAATAACATCAATAATATTTTGATTTTAAGCATTTGTGGAAATTCAAATAATGTTTGTTTGAATATTTTAAATTGCACAGAAAAGCTGCATAACTTACAAATAGAGACTACTATTATTATTTTAATATTAGATAAAATAATAATAATTTAGCAGCAAACTAGAAATATTCTGAAATATTGTTAAAATTTCAAATAAATTTTCCATTTTAACATATTATGAAATGTACTTTATTTCTTTGATCAAAGCCGAATTTTCAGCTTCAGTGTCACATGATCCTTCAGAAATCATTCTAATACACTGACTTGCTGCTTAATTAATAGCAAATATTATTGGTAATAACTTAAAAATCAGTGTTGCAAAAGTATAAATTAGTATATGTTATTTGTTAAAAGTAAATTAGTATATGTTATTTGTTATTATTATTTTTAGAATTTTCTGTATTTTTTCAGTTTTCTTTTTAAATAAAATTACTATGTACTGCCACTTTTTATTTAATTTTTATTTATATTTGATTTAAATGTATATATATAAACTTTTGAAAATATCAAGCATCAAAAACATTGATAATGTTTATATATGTATATGTCTATATTATTTATTGTGTTTTTGTGCTACTTTGTACACTATTTTGTATATTTGTATATACAAATACAAATTTTTTATTATTTGTGTCTTGTCTTGTCTTGTCACCGTCATTCTGTTGCACTGTAGAGCTCTGTGCTCTATTACTCGTATGTGTAAACATTCCCATCAATAAAGCTCATTCTGATCCTAAATGTTTCTGGAGCAGCAAATTAACATATTATAATGATTTCTGAAGGATCATGTGACACTGGAGTAATGATGCTGAAAATTCAGCTTTGATCACAGAATTAAATTAAATTGTAAAATATATTCACATGATAGGTATAGGTATTTTAAACTAAAATAATATTCAACGATATTACTGTTTTTACTGCATTTCTGATCAGATAATTGGAGCCTTGATGAGCATTTCTTTTAAAAACACCAAAATTATAATTTTTCCAAACTAGTCCACATAAACACCCTATATATAGATATATATATACTTATGTTAATATACAGTATTTATCCCCTGAACTCATGCTTCAGTGTTACTCATGTAAAACACCCACTGATCTGCATTAAAGTCTACAAAAATAAAATCCGTACACAGACGAGTGGCTGCAGCATGTGCATGAAAGAACATTTTGGATCCGAATTGTGCACTAAGCCATGAAACGTGAATATAAGCGTCACAGCAAACAGCACAAAAACAACAGCAAAAAACACTAGTGACAGGCTATATGCTGATTAAAATACACACTACTAAAGTAGCTATGATTAATTAATCAAAACATTGTTCTTAAAATATCAAGCCGAAGCAGACAGTCAAACAGGCGAACAAATAATTTGCCTGACAGGGGGAAACGGCACTAATAAAAAATGTATACAGTGGCCTTATACTACTCGTCCACGGGGAATATCACCAGCTTTGCTTTTGCCACAAAAGCTCTCGCAAATACTATGACAAGCAATAGGGTAACTGCATGCGGCCCCATGTTGCACATAACTCTAATTAACATCTGAGTATTGTTCTCCTGCACATTACCTGCTGCACACAGCATTGCGTGGGGCCCGGCGCGCTGCGAGCCAGATCCCTGTGTCAGCAAAAGCAACACCTCCTGCGGTGAATAAAGCAGAGCCCAGTGGAAATAAACGTCTCTTCTGCAGGGTGTGACCCCGGGCACAAAGGGGCCCACACCTTCACAGAAAACAAGGCAGGACGAAAACAGGAATTAACTATTGTGCTGTAACAGCAGGGGATGACGGCGCGAGCTGTAATAGTTGCTCTGCATTGCATGTGTGCATTAGAAAATGCTAGTTAGGAGAACATTTAAAGGAGCAGCAAGCTTTTTCACTGAAGTTTTGCACATAAATAAACTGCAGTTGTTGTTACCGTAGTAGAAACACGACTCGTGCACTATGGGAAAAAAGGATGCAAGCTGTCACTGGAGCTCTTTGTACCTTGCTTACCCCACACAGTGCTACTTACTTTTCCTTGTTAATTATTGGACACTGAAATAAATGAATCTTGGGGTAAGAAACACAATTGTGAATAGCAACTGAAAATGCATCTGTGTAATGTTGATGATAGGTTACTGCAATTATTTGTTAAATTCACTAGCAATTTCTGATTGATTTTAGTTTGAGTACATAATAATAACAATAATAAATAATTTATGTTCTTTTATTTATTTTCTGGTCCATCATTTTTTGCATTATTAATGTTACAAATGTAATGCTGAGAATTAGAAATGTAGCCTAATAGCTAAAACAAACCTGTCTGACGCAGATTTTTTTGGTTTTAAATAAATAAATGTATCTTAGCATAACTGAAAATCCTACTAACAGTGAAATAATGAATATTTCAAAGTGCATATCTTGAAACCTTTTTTTTTTCAGCAGGCCAATGGGACAATCTGGAGCAAATTGTGTAGGAGGTGTGGTGATTTTGAAAACAGTCACTATACACAAAAGCTCTTAAATTAACAGTTTTCATTTTCTCCGTGCCGATTATCATTTCTTAATTTGATTCCTTTCGATTTTGGGGGTAAAATTCGACACTTTGGGTACTGGAGCAAGTGGCTATCCGTATCTTTGCATATCCGCGGTCGTGTTTGCCTTGAAAAAACATTTCCCTTAGTCCAAACAAGCTCAGCGCGGGTAAAGCAACACTAAACTCCCTCATCACAGCCAAAGATTTACAAGAAGCCCGTGTGCTCTTCAACTTTCACAAGCAGTAGTAATGAGGCTCGATCCAGACGTTTACTGATCGCCGCAGACCGGGTAGCGTCAAATAAACATGACATCAAACCCCTCGAGAGGCGGAAAACTGCGCTTGAGGGATTTAGGCAAAACAGGAAGCGTGTCACGAGCCGAGGTTGTACTTCCTTCCAGATGCTCGCGCGTCGGCCTCTGTTTGAGGGGCATGTGAGGGTGATACTAAGTGAAATGCTCATTTTGCGTTTGTGATTATCGAGACCCATGGGCGATATGCACTAATGTGAGCTAATGCAATAGATTACACAGCGCTGGCCCTGGGGAGCAGACAGCAAGCAGATGTGCTGTAGTCAGAGAGAAAAGGAGGGGGTGAACGACTCTGTTTAATGTGCTGGATACTGTCCTTTGTAATTTGCTGTTGACAGACTTCAGCAGGCCGGGTTCAGCGCAGACGAACAAAGCAAACTAACGATTACCAACCTCTAGCTGATAAAAGCGCGTGGGCCTTAAATGAGAGACGCAGAGGATTGTTATTCGACGCGGTGTGGTCATCTTATTTCCAAAATTGTTTTATCTGTATAAGGCCTAATGTGTCTTTGTGTGGAGTTCATTGTGTCCCGGTGTCAAATGAAGCGAAAGCACACGTTTTCAGTGGCAGCGGTTCAGATGCTGGTACACACTGCCCTCTAGTGTCCTGCTGCTGAACTCACATTTAATACTGGAACAACCCCAGGCCACATTTCACCTCAAAATCTGAAATATTTATAGCAAATAATAGAAAACCTGGCAATATTAAAGTTGCATTTATTTGATTAAAAATTGAGTAAAAACAGAAATATTGTGCAGTGCAATTTATTTTATTCCTGTGCTCAAATCTACATTTTCATCATTATTTCAGTCTTTAGTGTCACATGATACTTCAAGAATATTACTAATAGCCTATGCTTTATCAATTTTGAAACTTTTTTAAATTTATTTTTGAATGTGATAATGCTTCATAAAAATTACTTATTCAGGAAGGATATTTTAAATTGATAAAAAGTGTTAGTAATATTGTTACAAAGTTACCCCTTTAAATTAATGAAATTATAGTAACATTTTTGTAACCTTGTGTTTTTGACATATTGATTACCATTTGTATATTTTGTTTTGTTGTTTTTTCTTTTTTAAAACCATGTTTAATTTTCATAAGGGAGGTGGTAGTGCATTAGAAGTAATACCAGTAACGTAATCCGATTACATTTGTTTTTTCCAAGTAACTAGTAAAGCAACACAACTTTTTAATTTTAAAGAAAATATCTAAGTTTTCCCATGTCTTGACTGACTGCTTATGTGTTGCCAAAAATCAGGAGTAAGCTCAGAGGCGTTGTGTGAACTTGATGCTTACTATAATTCTAGACTAAAGGTGTACATGCATTCATTCATCTCAAACAGATTCAGTGTTAATCAATATTCATAAAAACAGTGAAACAATTATTACACAAACCTGCAATAATTAAATGTTAACACAACAATCATTTATGTATTAAATACCATTCTTATTATACTGTCTTTGCTGATGACCTTCAATTATTCAACAATACTAATGAGCAGAAATAACTTTAGATAAACATAACATGCTTTTCTTTTCTTTTTGATATTGAAAACAAGCAAGCCAGCCCAGGCCAGATGAGAAAAAAGTGACACACAATGCGTTACTTTCTATAAAATGAAACCTAGCTATGACAGCAATATTGTAACGCATCGCTTTTAAAAGTAACTTATTCCAACACTGGTTACAAAAGCATGTTCAAAGTTCATTGGCTTTCCAAATGTATTAAACAACAATATAAATACATATACATATTATTTTTATATCTACAGCTGCATAAACATAGCCACTATGTTAAGACTGAACTAGTTAAAATAGCTAGTTAACCAAGTGGTAATCAGCATTACCTTTTGGATTCGATTTAGAACATTCTACCTTCTTGTCACTGATTTTAAAATGTTATGATTAGCTTAGTCAAGTCTGAAAACGTTCCCTTCTTCAACATTAGGAGGGAATAGATGACTAGCTTTTAGTCTCTAGTCTAAGCATTTTATGCAACAGGAAACAAGGTCTGCATGGTTTCTGGAAAAAAAAAAAAAAAAAAAAAAGCAGTTTTTGATCCCAGACGGATTTGCTGAAAATTGACTCACAAATACAGATTCAGCAGTAAAATGTCCAAGTAACACTGGAGGTCCAAGAAAAATATACCATTTACTGAAAGCAGGGGAAAAAAAAGGCCAAACCATTTTAAATAATATAATATGATATCATATATAACATACATACATAAATGATAATTTATGGAAATGTTAGATAAATAATAAAAATATGTGTTATTATTTGTTAACTAACATAAACCAAAAGCCTTTTTCAAATGTGATCATAAGTTACTAATGTATTACCAATCAGAAATTAAGGCACTGTGAACAAAAAAATAAATAAATTTTATTAACTAACAATAACAAAGGTTAATAATTGCTTTAAAAATGTATAGCTCTTATAATTTGATGTTAGTTCTAAAGCTACACACACTGTTTCACTAGCAATGTGTCAATACTATATTGCATGCCTTACCATGAGCACAAATACGGCATGTGACGTAAGTTTAATTATATAATAAACATCCACAATCAAGACCAAAAACTAAATATTCACCTTCCACGGAAGGAAAAGAGAAACAGACAAGCTGACATTTGCTCCCGTTTGCACAACTGCTTTATTCTGCCTCTAGAAAGGGCCTTGGAATACACCTGGCTTAACAGCAAGGTGGGTTACAAGATCGGAAATCCAAATGACACATCGTGTTAAAGAGCAGAAACAACAGCCATCATTCATGAAACATTGGACGAGGAGAGCGGGGAGAAAAAGCATAACCTGACCACAAGAAAGGAACTCTTAAGGGAAAAAGTCATTATTGAAAGTGCAAAAGAAATGCAAACAAACCCTAGAGAGAGGAGAGAGAGAGAGAAAAAAAAAACAGCACAACTACAAACAAATGTACACATGGTGGCCACTACATCCTAAACCTAAACTAGCTAAACAAACCCAATTCAGTGAGTCAAAATACTGAGCGGGAATGAGGACAAAAACCAGATCAAACCTGCGTTTAGCATGAAGCAGCATTGGTTTCTGACCGAAGTCGAATAGAAATCCACTATGACTAAAACTATGACTCACAAGAAAACTAAATAAGGGCGATTCATCATTGTGGTGTGAAGCAAAAAAAAAAAGAAAAAAAAAAAAGGAACGCTTCAAGTTTATTATCAATGAAAATTGATGCATTTGCTTCAGCTCATGAAAGCCCTGTACATATTACAAAATAAGTTAACTCTCCAAACATCTTCAGAGTTAGTATACTGAATGCAGACAGTAACAGAAACCATATCCAGCTTTAGCCACCGTTCCACATACAAACTAATAAAGCAACACACGCGCCTGAAAATAAATATACACTTGATTATTAAGAAGAAGAAAAAAAAAAAAAGCAGACAACAAAAACATTCAGGTGTATGAAAACGTAACACAATCACATCAAAAATGCTCACCACACATTTGGCGGAAACTGCTCAGCAGTGGAGGCACAAAATCACAGTTATGTTTCTCATCAATCCTGAGGATCCTGTTGAATGTCTTTGTCACAGTGAAAGAGGTTCCACGCAGTCCCTGCATTTACTTAAATGTACCTACACAACAGTACACAGTACGTCACCATCGCTTCAGAAGTCTCGCATCCGAGACGGTAACAGCAGCTAGATTTTGTACAAATGAAAATGTTTCGAATTCGGAAATGATCCCGTTCTGTGCATAGTATAAAGTTGACTTGCAAAAGAGATGTTAAACATTAACAATACAGACACCATTAGAGGGAAGCAAAAAACACTGCAGGCCTCTTTGTTTATTCGGTCAGTGCCGTCCACTCGTGCATTTAGGCTTTTAATAAAAAGTAATGGAGGCACTTGCTGGGCTTGTGGTTTGATTAGTATTTAGGCCCGTCATAATAAACCACCGACCCACAACAGATTCACAAGTCAACTGTCATGCGTCTGACGTTTAGCTTCGTGTTAAGTGCACCGCAGATGAATCTATTGCCATAATGGAATGCAAATTGAATCAAAACAACACTGTTCAAGGCTGTGGTCCAAGTTCGTTCTGCCTTGCAGCCAAGGCTAGAGCAGAGCCCGAGGCCCGTATCCACACAGTACATCCTTCCAACACGTCAAACCCTTCGGCGGTAGTGTCTGAAGAACAGCGAGCAACATCAAATCCGTTCAACTTTCCCACCGTTTTATCGGGGCATTTCGAAGCTGTGAAGGAGAAACGGCGCATTTAGCTACATGAACCACAATGTGAAATGAGAGCGAGGACATTTGAAGACATTTACCCTGGATAGGCCTAAGAGCTCTTATCTGAAGGTCCGCAGCGTTCGTTGCTCAGAGGGCTGGTTTGGATTCTCCTCTGAGTGGAGTAGTGAGGAAAGATCAAGGACCTGCTCCCTAAAAAGACAAACATACGAGGTAGTGTTCAGTTATGATCCCAGGACAAACACCCAGTAAACATCTGCCAACACCAGTCCTAAAACTTCTAAATAATTCTTGAAGGCTGCTTCCTGCATTTTCTTAAAATAACACTGAAACGAAAAGATGGAGACGTGTGTGTGCGCACAAGTATTATATACGTGTCTGCGTGTGTGTATGCATGTGTATATAAACAGCAATCTGCATATATAAATATATATAAGCAATAAATAAATAAAAATTTTACTGTGTGCTATGGTGCGGCATAGCAAAAAAAATGTAGAAAATAAAAAAAGAGCTTTATTCTTAACATAAAACAAATAGCATGAGAAAGTTTTATCTTCAATGTCAGATTTTTTTTTATATTTTTGCTGTCACACCATAGGACACATTGATACGTCAACTAGCCATGTACAAAATATTTGAAATTATTATATGCAAACTATTGTATATAATAAATATATTACATAAACATTTGTATTTTTTGAAGCTGTTTTTTTCTATATATTTATTTTATTTATTTGACAAACATGCTGTAATACTCACCAGTGACAGGTGAGGCCATGACACCATGGCTGGAGCCTGCAGAGGCGGGGTGATAGAGTGAGGCCGGGTTGTTGGACGGGTAGTTGCGGAGGAGGCTGATGACGTTCCAGTCGGCCTGCATGCTGTTGGGAGACTGAGTGGGAGTCACCTTAACTGAAGCCAAGGGTGAGTTCGCCTTCAACAAGTTTTTCGCATTTCTGCTAGAGGGCGCAATCCGGTTGAAATCCTCTCCGAGTCGTCCAGATGCAGTATGTAGAGGCTCAAAGGACTTGTGTCTCTTGCTAGAGGGTTCGCCGACGTCTGTTTGCGTCAAGTTTCGGAAACGGTCCGACAGGCAAAGTCTAGCTGGATCCGTGGGCCAAACCATTCCGTTTTTGCCCAAGCTTGCCCTCTGATTCATCTCATGATCCAGGCCAGGCCTCTGCTTAGACAGCTCTCGATCGATTACCAATGGCACGTTTAATTTTCTGCTAGATTCTTGCTCTGGGATTCTGGAATGCGAGTTGGTTGCATCCGATTCCCGGCCCCGTTGGCCCTCTTGGTGCTGATTTCTCCAGCGCTCCTTTGCAGGAGAAATTTTAGACATCTGAGGCTGTTTTGGAAGCTTCTCCCCTAGCTTTTCCAGTTGTCGCAGTGGGGATTTGGTCCGACGGGGATGCTTCCGGTTGATGTGGGGCAAAGGAGTGACATCTTTGCCCTCAAGAGCTGGCGGGCAACCGGTGTACCGTTTCTGTTTCTGAGGTCCCCTGTATCCATTCTTCTTAACATCCAACTTCTCCTTGTGGATGAGCTTTTTATGCATCAAGAGAACCTCAGGGTAAAGGGTTTCATAGGAGCAAGAGGTACATGTGTTAGTTGGTAACAGGTATTTGGGCACTGAGGTAGCAGATACAGAAAGTGCCACTTTGAAGGACAAATTCAAAGGTGCTTCGGTAGCCTCCTTCTCCTCCATCTTTGGATTTACTGATTTTTTGTTGACCTCACCCACAGGGGTGTAAGGAGCTGCAGCGGGAGCACTATCATACTCTTGCTTGACTTGAATGGAAGGATTTGTGCCGTTAATAACGGCTTGGCTCATGCCTGGTTCATGTTTAACACTGGCAGGCAGAGGTTTAGGAGCAAGCCACTGTTTGGCTGGTTTTAAGGCTTGTTTGTCATTTACATTCTTGGGAGGTTCAATGGCCTTGATGATATTTCTAGCCGACGGTGTTGCAGGAATGTTTGGGATTTCTGTGAATGGTTTGTCCTTGTGACGTCTGTCTAGATGGTATCTCAAAGACGTTTTCTGTGCTGCGGCATAGTCACAGTATTCACATTTATATGGTTTTTCACCTGTGAAATGAGAAGAGAGACATCAATGATTGCCAAATAATGGCCAAACTACATTCATCCTTGAATACAAGCTATTGGAGACAGACAGCAAGGCAAAATTAGACCCAACACGATGTAAAAAGACAACACAACAAAGAACTAACCAGTATGTGTCCTGAGATGAATATTGAGGTAATAGTTTGAGCGGAAAGTCTTGCCACAGTAACTGCATTTTCTCGGAGCAAGAATTTTCAGCTTCATTTTTCCCGATCCTTCCCCATTTTTTTCTGTAGGAAAAAAGTGGCATGTTTAAGTTTTAAAAGACACATAGAAATCCAGAATAGACAAATTTGCTTTGACCAGCAGAGGGAGCCCTAAGGTCTGCACCAAAGCTCTGCAAATGAACCCATTAGACAGAAGTGGTTTCTTCTGTAATAAAGAGTGTGCATTTCTGGGTAATAATGGTGTACATAATTTGAAAAAAAAAATATGACAATCTTGAGCACTCTGTGGATGAACTTCTGACAGATGATGGCAAGTTGTTTTACAGAGCAATTAAGAACTTATAAAAAAGCAAAAACAATACCAAGCTCTTGGGTAATAATACCTGGATTAAAGGCGTCAACTGGCACTCCTTCTTCGGAGCCATCCTCTGAGTACTCTTCAGCTCGGTCGAGAGACGAACTACTACAAGAGCCTACGCTTTGGGCCCTCCCGTCTACAGGTGTGGTGGGACTCTCTGCTCCCCCTCGTTCCTTCTTGTGGATTCTAGAATGGAGGACCAACTGATGGTATGTCCGGAAAATCTTTCCACACTCTTCACAGTTTGTTGGCTTATCTTTACGAATGAGACCTTTCTGCTCAGGTGATGGGGAAGGAGTCTCGCTAGGCTTGAGTTCACTTCGTAGGCCTCGTCTGGGTTTATCTCCCCCACCAGAGGCCCAAATGGCCCCTAGTTCCTCTTTTTCAGAACCGGAGTCCTCATTGTCAGAGTTGGAGTCGGCATTAAGCTCCTTGGCCAAGTTCGGACCTGCTGCGATCTTGCCCCTGGTTGCCAACTGCCAAGCCTGGTAGGTATTGAAAGGATCAAGTTGGGATATCCAGCGGCCAGATGGAGGACTTTGTTCAGCTTCTTCTCTCGCACCAGAAGGATGCAACTGTAGGGTTTGCAAAAATGCATTCTTAGATACAGGGACCTCCTCAGCTAGTTGGCTTTCGGAGGAGACGTTCTCATCCACTTCCTGTTCACGATTGTGGACCTTGCTGTGCTCAGCCAGAACTGACTTGTTCAGGAAAAAGAAGCCACATACCATGCACATTTTGTACGACGTGACCACAGGTGATGGGGGGCGGTCTTGGATGACGTCATTAACGGTGGCTGAGATCTCCAGGTCCTGGTTTTTGTTTTTAGCCTTTCCACCATGGGTTCTCATGTGGTTCTTTAAGAACCACGGCTCTTTGAAACGACGTCCACAGAGGCCGCAGCAGTACGTGAAAGAGTCCTTGTGTTTCCGCATGTGTGTTTCCAGCTCTGCTGCATCTGCAACGGCCTGGCCGCACACAACGCAACAGAGCTCCTCATTCTTTTCCACAGCTGGGCAGGTCTTAGAACGAGCCCTTTCGCTGGGAGTTAAGAATTCGGCTTCCACACGCAACACTGCGGGACCGTGGAATGTTGTGGGATGCTGGGAAAGAAGGTGTGGTCCCAGGTCTTCCTGATGCAGAAAAGTCTCCTCGCAAAACATGCAGTCTAGAGGTAAGCTACTTTCTGCCAACGAGTCTAGTTTTTCCACCACGCTGGCGTGGGGCGTCATGCTAGATCCAGTACCAGGCATACTTGCACTGCTGTGGCTGAGAATGTCATGACCTAATCCATCAGGACTTTCCACATACGGGATTAATGGGTGGGTAGGCATGTCAGCAGGAATTTACTTGGGTATTTCTTTATTATTAAGTTTCACTTGAAAGCTTGTACGAAACTATGATGTTGAACGTTGTGAGACATGTGAAAGGAGTCATGCATTTGAAATACTCATGAAAGACATCATGCATTAGAATATACAATACCAAATAACTCCTAACACTTCCATGGAACTTGACAAATTTTTAAGTTTCAGCACAGCACATATGCTAAGATTTTGAGTAATCCAGTATGATCCATTATGTACAACAGAAGTAGTCGAGGCTTGCCAGTCACTGCCAGGTAATGGGGCATAAACTTGATCAGTTGATTTCTTGTGATTCACAAAGTGGAATTGTCCTGACAGGCAAAACCTGAAATGAAAGAAAAAGACAAAGTCAGGTGTGGCCGGTTCTGTGGAATGTAATCAACTTAGGACTGCACTTACAAATACAGATGATTAAATTAATGGGGGAGAGAAAAAACAAGTGCTCATCTCTTTTGTACTGACACTTAAGATGAAACATGATATGTCACATAGATCGTTAAAAAAAGATTAGCAACCACACAGGGTTCTAAGTTTGATGTTTTGCTTAAGTCTCTAAAGTAAACTGGTGACAAAAGAAAAGTTGCTTAAGTACACTGCAGCAATTTTAGCATAAATACAGAGCAAGTAATCTAAAATTCAACATTTTTTTGTTAGCAGCCATAATATATACATGTATAAATTTTTTTTTTTTTTATTGTGTTATTGGGTTTTGTTTTGGGTGTTTCCCCCCATTATATATATATATATATATATATATATATATATATAAAATGTATATATAAACAAAAAAAAAAACACAAAAAAAAAACCCTAATAGTAACCTTGCACCTTGCGAATAAAGATCTGGACTAACATCCACATGCTGTGACCCCAAAGTATGTGAAATTGGAATAAACCAGTAGTTAAAGGGTTGTTGAGAGTACAGTGTTATTCTATAATAATTGTGCCCTTGAGAAAATTCCACTGGGAATGTCCACCATGACAAAGATATATTTTAATAAGATTTAAGGTTTAAAAATATACAAGTTTATAATGGACGCTGTAACTTGTTTGTTTTATATGCTGCAAAATATCTCGGTTTCTTTATTCTTCTCCATTTTTAGTCAACTAGTGAGTATTAGTGGTCCAGTGAAGTGACAAATCAACTTTTATTTTGACAAATATCCCTTGGTATTCTCATTTAGAAAGAGGACATAAAACACTGAATGAACAATACATCATAATAATACATTACAAAAAAATAAGCAGCCATTTTATAGCTCCATGCACTAGCATTTATTTTTTATTCTTTTTGACTTAATGCTTTAGCAGATAACTTAATAGAATTACAATGCTACATATATATATATATATATACACACACACACACACACAAAGTGCTTACTATAAGCATTATTCCAGTGAATATGAATAGGTCACGAATAAAGAAAAGCATTGTCTGATATCTAATAAATTACACATAGATCTGACATCAACTGTTCTGTATTGGACATTTACACAAGTAGGGAAAACCCAATTTCAGATCTTTCAGAAAAATTTTCAGGGACAATACTGACGAAATGCTGTTCTTTAGATGCATTATAGTGAAGCAACAGGAAGCCAGAGTCGTATGCCAATCTACAACTGTGTCCTTCACAATATCTGTGAAACCTCACTCACTGAGGTCTAAGGTGGAGTCACAGCATTGTTCTGCAACCTTTTAGCCTTTCTGCCATGCTGAAACAAGCCAATAAATATGAGGAACCACATTTATCTTGGTCTTAGGACATTATATAACACCCAAGACGAATATATGACACTCTTTTTCAAGCCCGAATGCAAAGTTTCAGGCATCTTGCCAATCAGTTCTAAACTGCACACACATAATTGCTGATTTTACACTACAAAGCAATGCCTTAAATACAAAAGAAAAATAATTAATAATGAAATATCGTCTGCTATTCCCTAGTACACACACAACTAGTTGGACTCAGTTTTAGGGAAATGCAACAGAAAAATAAGCTTTGCTAATGTAAGGCACCAAAAACGAGAAACAGAGGCTGAAGATGAAAAAAAAAAGAGAAACGGAGGCTGAAAAGGAAGCTTTAGCACATCAGTTATCTACTGAATAACCACTGTTAAAAAGAAAGCTAGTGAAAAAGAAAGAAAACAATCTGTGAATTCTTTTACATTATGCAGACTGCTCTAATGACAGGCCTTGCCATGCTGACTTCAACCATTTTGCTTCTCAAAAAATCCTTCAGATAGTAATCACAAATTAATCATGAGCAAAGCAATTTATATTTAGAGGCAAAAAAGTTGCATTTAAATAACCTAAATACTACAACATGATAAAGTTAATGGCCCCACCTATGCTCGAGTCATTATAATAGCCTAAACACAGTTAGTTGACATGCTGAAGAAAAAGCTAGAGACCAGCTGGTGTTTGTCTTACTCTTTTGTTTGGGCTTTGCCATGCAACCTGTTCACAAGAATAGCATGTTTGTTGGCCCCCAAACCATCCAAATTTCTCAAAAGAAGCTCTTAAAAAGAGACAGTGTCAGTTACACTTGAAGTAATTGTCTTATAGAACAATAAATGGTGCGGATGGCTATTAAAAAATAGGTTATTATAACTTCAGAAAAACAGTAAGCAAGAAAAACACCTGCCACTCAGTTATTATCTCAGAAAAAGCTCAAAATTTAATAAAAGATTAAATGTGTACACACACATTGCTTTATTCAGTTTTATATAAAAATTTGAATACTAACAAGTATATTATGTTCACTTATACATACTTACACACGTCCACACATACATGTATGTATGTATGTATGTATATATAAATAAAAAAATAAAAAAATAAATGTAAATTTATAAGTGGTGTGTAAAAAGGTATTCAAATACAATACTACTTCGACGTCAGTTTTGCCTAGAGCACAAGTGAAGAGATGTGGCGATGGCTGCTAATTTAAACGACAGTTACTCACATAATAACGCAACGCTTAAAAAGATAGTTTTTTAATAAAACATAATAGTAACTATGCATGCGACGCACCTTATAAACAAAACCATGGTTTATATAGATAACGCCTCGTGTGTGGAAGCGTGTCTTTAATGTGGCTGTAATTTCCTGACACGTGATCATTCTAACTTGATCAGCAGCTTTACTAGCTAGTTATTTTACTACATACCTCGCCAATATACCTGCATGCCCTCTTTTTTCTTTTGTTTTTTGCTTTCTTTTTGGAATGCGATACAAAACTCCTCCCTAACTACAGTTAAGTTGTTTTTACTAAAGAACAATGAGATCGCTACATGGTGAAGCAGAAGTTAAATAACTTGAATAAACAACTTATCTTAAAACTATCTATATAGCTGGATGAACGATACTATAAAACCAAATCGGAATAGAAAGAATGAAATAAAATCGTTATTATGTTAAACTCGACCAGACTTACATAAAAGTTCCTTCTTCTTTGTAGCTATTAGAATAACTTGTTTTGCAATGGCTGCATCAAAAGCTATTATTGTATGAAATAACAGGGCTGATATCAAAAAACAACTTCATGACTGTGTTTTTGGGGGATGGCTGAAACTTTGGCAAGTTGTTTTCTATTCTCTCCCTTTCAAGTCAAGGAAGAACATCAAAAAATCTTATTGCAGTTCCTGCATAACAACAACAAAAAAACTCATCAACTTTATCGTCCTCTTCTATTTCGTTTTATATAGCAGAGTATCGGTGTTCAACTAAAGAATAAGTCTCAGTTCGTTAACTTTGGTGAGGTTAGATCAACCTGTGCTCGTGCTGATAATAGAAATTTGGCTAACGACACGCTAGCGATGAGTGATATTGAAAATAAGGAACTCACCCTCCATACCTACCATTATGTTCAGACTTCGTCAGGTATTCTTATTGTGTGCCAACAATCGCTATAGTAACTAATAATATAGATGGGTTGTTAGTTTGGTAGCTTCTTCCTTTCTGGAAATCTGATTAGCTGAGTTAGCCAATTGTTAGCCGGACGAAATGCCTTGCTTTCAATGTTTGCAAATCACTCACTATGCAGCTGTTGCGTTCAGAGAGAGAGAGAGAGAGAGGCGCGCTCCCGTGGATGTGTGATTCGTTAACGCACAGTTGAGTCAGAACTTTGAAACGAATCATTTGAACTGAGACCGGAGAGTCAAAGTGTTTTTGTTTTTTAAATGTATTTTTAACAGTATGTTACATACAGATGTTTTCATACAGAGACAAAAAAAGCAAAGCAAAAAAGAGAGAGAAAGACAAAAGTACACGCAAACAGCAAGCGTAAACACTAATAAAGTAATACATTTACGTCTTAAGAAGACACAAATGAAAAGTAAAGAAATACAGTTTTGTTTTCATTGATTTCGGGTTAACAGAATTTTGGGGAGTTTCCATAGCCTATACTTAAGCCAATAAGTCAATATCAAGTCAATGTACACTTCCAAATACTATTAGTCAACTCAGAAATAAATAGGTTTGGAGTCAGTAAATTTGTGTTTGTGTTTATGAAATTTGGATAAAATTAAAGAGAATCAAAACCACAGCCTGAACTGCATGATTGTCAAATGAATCCCTCTAATGAGGGTGAATTCATTTTTTGATTCATTTTAGTGAATCAAATACATAAAGCGCCACCGGCGTAGTTTGATTCCCATGAACAAGTGACTCGTTTCATCCCGTTCTTTTTAGTGAATCAAAACACGTATGAATGAATCCCAACGGTTAGTTAACTCATCTTATCTCAAGTATCACTTTTGTTACTTCTTCTACTCACAATGAACAAAAACATTAATAAACACGGCAATGTCCAGATAAACGTGTTTAAAATAAAATGCACCGGAAGTATGTTTAGAACAGTTGAGTCGAATTTGGTTTTATTAAAACATACAAAAGTCATCCTGGAGGAGTTGTGAAACATGATTGAATCAGTATTAAGTGTATTATTAAGTGTGGACTCTGAATGAATTGTTTATAAGAGCTGAATGGTGGCTGAGCCAAACTGTTCCGGTTAACATTAAATACAAATGTATTTTAAAAAAAATATGGCTTTGTTGAAACGTTCAAGAGCATGCAGCATGCCACGCTGGGACATCGGGGACCACGTGGTGACGTAATAACGTCCCCACGTAAAAGATTCACAGAAATGCTTCGACAAACAGTTCAAACGAACCGTTCACGCAAGCCTCAGCGTTTTATGTAGCGTCGCGCACCTCTGATCACATGACTCGCTCAACTATTCTTCATCTAGATTGTTACAGTGTAATTGTGGTTTACGGTTGTTGCTTATTATGATCTGGGGTATGAAAGTTATGCACAGACTCTGACGTGTGAGGATGGCTTCCGTTAGTAGTAATAAGAAGGAAGTTAACACTAAGTATTTAGCAGTCATTTTTAGCCCGTATTGTAAACAAATGTCCCTTCATAAACCACGACCTGCAGCTGGTAGCTACCCGTATGTATCTAGGCGAAGCGAAGAATAATAACGTTAACATGTTTACAAAAAGTTGCAAAACCTACGTTTGATATAAGATTCCTTTATATTTAAACCACGATTGAACTACTAATAATTCAAAGTTTACATTAGTCAATAGGTGTTTTCAGCTCAAACGAAGGATAATGGATACATTTAGGCTAGAAAATAAACTCTCTTAAAACACACTTTCACACTAGTTTATATTAGCCTAAATGTTAAAAAGTCTTTAACATTTCTAACTCATCAATATTTGTTATGTTTATATACAATTCTGTGGTAAAAAAATAAATAAATAAATTACGTGTATGTTTTTATAAAAGTGTGGTCACTTTTGTTTTGCTAAGGTAGTATTTTATTATTTCTAAAACCCCTTAAATGCTTAAAACTGGCACATTTTAACTCGAAATTATGCATAAAGTGCAAAGTTTGTATCTTGCCTTTTGTACCAAATAAGGGAAAACATATTTACTATTTATTCCCCTAAAATCTTGCATTTGAACTTTAGTTTTTGTATTTAGCTACTGTGCAGAATAGAAGTGGACCAAGTTGCTATCTTTTCCCTTAACCTTTCCATTCATTATTTCTTCTGCAAACACAGATAAGCATTGAATCTTCACTATTCTGCAACTGCATGAAACTGCAGGAAATTTGGCTGTTATTTGAGAGAGCAGATACCTATCGTCCCCTACACTGCTTCCCTCAGTTCACACACACACACACACACACACTTCATGTAGAGTAGGGGGAGGGGAAGAGACACACACAAGCAAACACATGAATGCAAAGACTATAGATCAGGGTTTGTTACTGTTACTTTAGTAGTTAAAAGTAGAATTATAAAGCATGCTTATAACTAAAGATCTTATTATTCAAGCAAATGTGGGAAAAAAGCACCATGATGCGTTTGTATTCAAATAAGCAAGTAAAACTTGTGGGTTGCATGAACTTTGACATATAAAGGTTTTGTTGAACAATTAATCATACAAGGAAATGATGTTTATAGCTGTGTTCTATACAGAATAAGTGTTCTTATGACTCTTAATGTTAAATGCTTATACGGTATGCATTTTCTTTGATGCAGAGACCATGTTGATTGTAACTGGAACAGGAGGGTAGTCGGGTTGTAATGCTTCATCAGAAGTGAGAAGTGCTTTAAACACCCTCGGGCAAAAAACACACAACTGTTAAGTTGTGCAATGGTTCAGTTGGGGAAACTTTGTTATTGAAATTACTCAAATACGAAGACCTACACTTGTCATCTTCACACGTTTGTTGTAGCTTTTGTGTTGCCATTAAACATCTGACCTTCAAGACATGAAAAGTCAGTGCAACGACTTCTATACAGATTCTGTACATTTAGTATGGAAGATTGGATGTCCTTCTGCACCAGTTCAACTCTTCTTGTCTTTAAGTTCGATATTATGCATGTGAATGAAGCGTCAGTGATCCCCATCCCCCACATTTCCACACCCAGCCCTCATGGAAAGGAAGATGCAGCTCTTGGGAATCTCCCTAAGGCCCTTTGCGTTTGCATTGTTCTTGTGTGAGCATTTAAATGGCATGTTATTTTATTATTTCGCCAAGAGAACTAAAAGAGTGCCTCACTGGTTTGATGTTTCAATAAAGACACTGTGTATATGTTATTTGACACAGTAAGAAATGCTGTAATAGCAGTTATATAGACAGATTCTTTTTACATGAAGAACATATATCAGCAATATAGCACTAGGCAGGTAGGTGGATAGATAGATAGATAGATAGACAGACAGACATATAGATAAGTGGGTAGGTAGGTAGATAGTAAATACTAAATAAGTGTGTGTATACACATATACACACACACACATGTGTAGGCTATATATAAACATGTATAAAATTGTATATTTTTTTGCAATTGGTCTTGACTATGTTGATATATATATATATATATATATATATATATATACACACATGCAATTTTTGTCATTATAATGAGCCATTGATTATTACAAACCTTTGCAGTGTCATAAAGGATGTCTTTGGCAGACACTATTAATTTGAGTTTGTAAAGTCAAACCTCCCATTCTTTTGTAGCTACAGTAAATCCATTGAAGAGTGTCCAGGCAGTGCTGTGTTGTGTGCTTCCCATTCATCTGTGCTCTGAATGCTGGCTTACAGACGCATGCTTGATCGCAATCATTTCTCTGAGAGAGAGGCTCTCATTGCGGCTCACAGCTGTCAGCAGGCCACACAGTCAACAAATCCACATCAGTCTCTGTTCACAGCAATAACTGCCCAAAGACCTCAAGGAGCACTTTTTGATTAAATGTTTAGTACACACTAAATGATGTCATTCTGAGTCTCGAACCCAGTCGTTAAGTCGTAGTTGCTGGTTTCCAGATTTGAAAGTACTACGCAGCACGAAGGAGGAAAGTTTACTAAATAGGCCTTTTAAAAAAGATTGCTCAGCTTCATAATGTCTGTTCTGGTGATTTAACGCATGATGATCCTGACAATAATCAATAAGTGCATATACACACTCTCAGAAATAAAGGTAGAAAAGCTGTCACTGAGGCTGCACTTTTTCAAAAGAAAAATATGTACACTTTAAGTACGAATATGTACCTTTAAGGTACCGAAATGGACCCTTCAGGTACAAACATGAACCTTGAACCCAGTGACAGCTTTATTTCTGAGAGTGTACAGCAGCTGATATATATATATATAATAAAAGTTTTTGTTTACATATATGTATATGTATATATAAATACACACACATACAGTAGGATATATATATATATATATATATACATACATTTATTTTTTCACATTCTTTTTCATGTTTTATAATATAAATAAATATATATAATATATAAATATCTACATGCATGTGTTTTTATATTTAATTATACATAATGAATATACACACACATATTATGTAAACAAAAACTTTGGATTTTGGATTAAACACTATTACTTGTTTGACAGCACTAATTTATATATAATTTAAATTATATGAATATAAATATATACTTGTAAATACATGCAATAAAAAAATACTATATTTATACATATGCATAATAAATATAACAACGCATACACATATGTAATATATATATATATATATATATATATATATATATATTTTACTGTGCAATAAAAGTAATGATATAATGCATATGGTCATATGGTCATTATGAAAAAATGTACTTTTACGTTACATTTTTTTTAGCTAGTCAGCCTTGTCAGGGTTTATTTTGGTGATGATGACCGACTCATTTATGATGATTCATTACCTCAGTGTTGTGTTATATTGGTCACAGACCATGAAGGGGAGATATTAACAGAGATATCATCTCTTTTTCTATAACAAACTGTCAAAATTCACTATGAACGTTCAACAGGCATAAAGACACACGGCTATAAAGATAACGTTTGAATCTGAACTTTCATCTAATTAAACATTAATAAAAAATGAATAATCTGTATGACTTAAATGAGTGGATTAATCTTCTGATTTTTGTAAAGTGAAGATATTAATAGCACCTGGATTATTCTTGCTGCATCCCGAGTGTGTCACACACACCAGTGCTGAATGTTAATCAAAGGCAGCATGTGACTCAGAGGCCTCCCGCTCACTTCCTATTGTTCTGACATCACAAAGGCTTTGGGGGCAGCAGGAATCAGGAACGCCGTTATTATGTCTGCGCCGATCAAACCCTGTGAAGGCCCTGGAGATCCAGACTGAGGGGAGAGACTTCATGGAGTTAAAAACTTTTATTATTATCGGTCATATTTTAGAATCATTGATATTTTTTATGTTGATTTTTAGTCAATTCATCTACAGTATAGATAGTTTCCGATAGAACGGCCCGTTAATGATCCTTGCAGCAGGTTCCTTCCTTTTAATTAAAGTTGTAGTTTAGCATTTTTTAATTTTATATAGACTACACCGTTTTTAAATCAATTTTAATTTATTTTAGTTAGTTTTAGATACAGTTTTTTAGTATTTCAAGCTAAACTACACAAAGATGAGAAAATCTGCCTTGGCACCTAGCTGAAAATTATTTACTTTATTTTAGGATATATATTTTGAATTATTTTTATTATTTCAAATATTTATTTTATTTACAGTTAACATTTGTTTTAGATAAAGTTTTGATTTGTTTTGATTCCTAGAAATGTTACTTTATTACCACCGATATACTATATATTTTATTTTGTGTTTAAATATTATTATAATTTTTTTTTACTTCAATTTTAGTATTGTTGTTGTGCGTTTTTGTTATTTTTGTATATTGTAATGTACAATGTCATTTATTAGTTTTATAGTTTATTTTAATTGTTTTATCACATCAAGTTAAAGTTAGATGTTGCTTTAATAAATGTAAAAAAAAAATCAAATGACAAAAAACCCTTCTATTCAGTGTTATTTTAGCATTATATATATATATATATATATATATATATATTTCATTTAAGTGTAAAGTTGTTATTTTATTTAGTTGTATAGTTTATTTAAACCGATTTTTTAGAACCTTAAAATCTATTTTAGAAATTAATTTATATGTTTCATTTCAGTTATTGTTTATTGCATGTTTAAAAAAAGAATATTTGATGGTTTTAGTTTTAGTTAGCGCCTCTGAGTTGTGTATTTTGCGGTTCAGCAGATCTGGATCATGGTTTTGTGAGGCCGTTCAGAATCAATGACACCGAGCGCTCATCAGAAAGGTGTGTTTGTTTGCGACTTTCTGAAGACTTCAAACACACTTCACCAGCACCTTACTGAACTTCATGAGTTTACGAACAATATAATCTTGGCCATCCAGTCCAACTAGATAAGTTTGTGATGTTTGGCAGTGAATTTGGTAATGAATGGCAGTGTTCTGAGCGTTAGCTGGGAGGGGGTTGTGTTGTTCCCCTGAGGATAATATCCAGCCAAATGGCCACTCAGCCAATAATGATGGAGAGAAATAGGGCAGAAGGCATCATCACAGCCAAAGACAAGCTACTCACTGATTAGGTGACACATAAACAACTTTAGATAATGCTACACAAAAAGAGTGATGTAAACAATGCACAGGAATAATACATTATAGTTAGTGTAAATATAGAACTAAAACCTTAAAAAAAGTGTTGTCAATAAAATAAAACATATCACAAACAAAATACTATGTAAATAAATCAACTTAAAACTAAAGTAAAATAAAATAAAAACAAAGTATATTTAATTGAAGTATATTTCAATTAAATATGAAAAATAATCAATGATACTAAAATGACACTAATACATAAATAAAATTCACATTCGGTGAAATTAAATAATAAATACAGAAATATATAAATATATACAAAAAAATAAAAAATATTATATAAATATATATTCTCAGCATAATTTCTCTATTTTTGCATATTTTAGCAAATATATATTTATTTGCCATTTTCTGCATATTTTGATATATATATATATATATATATATATATAGTCAATATAACGTCTCTTTATTTTGAACAATGACAATATTAATAAAACCAATAGACAATATATTTACATAAACATATTTTAAAGCATATTTCTGTATATTTTGAAATAAATATAGCTATATAAAGAGAGCAAGTTCTGCTAAGTTTACAGCACAGTTAAACTAACAGAATGATGAAACAGGAGTTCTTTAAGTGTGTGTATTGTGTGTGTGTGTGTGCGTGTGTGTGTATTGAGCAGAAGGCACACGTGTGATGCTTTGAGTGGATTGTGAAGTTTACTGAAGTCTGGTTTTGTCTGGATGTGTCAGAAGCAGCTGACTTCATTGTTCTGCCTCCACTGCTCGCCGTCAGGAACCAGTCCTGCACAAATCTGCTTCTCTAATTAATGCAAAGATTGTATAAAAACATATGAATGATGGCTAAAAGACTTTTGACCTAACAATGAATACACTGAAGCAAGGATGGGAAGGCCATAATGACTTGAGCATAGATTTTACATGTTTAAATAATTGTTTAGATAATAATATAAATAGTAATATGTAAAAAAAAAATAATAATAATAATTACATATATATATTCTACTATTTTATAGCTATATTATTTTTAATGCCAAGTTGTTATGCAAAGTTGTGTTTAAAAATTGTACATTATTATTTTTTTTTTTGTTGGTCAGTTTTCAGCCTGAGAAAAAAACCTGGCAAACTTTTAGATCACATTTCCAGATAAGTCTAATCTCTACAAATCAGCTTATGTATAGCAAGCGTTCTAACTTTCATTTTTATAATGCCAGGGTTAGCTCTCGGTGTCTTCCTCATAAGTGGTTTTGAAGGTGGTGTGGTATTTACCAATAAACAGGAGTGAATGGGAGAAGGTGCTGAACTCTGGGCAGCTCAGGGCTCTTTTGTTCTGCAAATGCAGCAGTGAGGGAGAAAGTCTTCCAGCTTTTGAGATGGAAACAGACGTCTTGTCTTGATGTGTGAGACAGCTTCAGCTTCACGCCTCGTCCTGCTGACTGTGACTGTTCAACAAGTTAGAGGTGGATTTCACTGAAATCAAATTCACTACATAGAAGTCGGGAAAACACCTTTGAAAACAACTTCCTGTCTGCTCAAAGGGAGAACACAATTTCCCCAATGATGGACACTGAGAAATGAAAAATATGTGAAGTGAAATGATCTGCCTGTACAAAACAGTGATTAAACAGGATGTGCTGCTCACAGATCAGTGCTTCTCGCCCACCGGTGCACCAGAAAAATGCTGTGTGAATAGTACTACTGTCAGAGTAACACAGATTTAATATAATAAAATAAAAAACATGAAATGGTTGAAAAGGGTAGTTGGAAAGTTTTATTTAGCTTTGTTTCAGTTCCTTGTAAGGCAAGCATACAAAGAAATATGATGCGTGTAACGTGGAGGAAAGTTGTAGCAGATTAAATGTACAGCTTAAACTACATACACACACTTATAAATATATATATATATATATATATATATATATATATATATATATACACACACACACACACACACACACACACACACACACACACACCTTTGTATATCTATCTATCTATTAAAATTATATGAGTAAAAATGAACATATTTCTGGTTTGGTGTTGATGTGGCTGTGAGAGGGTTTAAGAATAATCTGGGACCTGGTGTAGAGACACCTTGTGGCAGAGCAAGGGACTTTACCAAAGAGCTTCTATAAATCAAACCAAATTTTATTAAAAAGTGATTTTATATAAATTAAAATAAAATATGAAAAAGTGATGAGATGTATATTTCTTTACTTAATCTATACTTAATGTCTTTCATAATTTTCTGGACCTTGACAGTGTTCATTGCTTGGCAGTCAATAGGACAGTCACAAGCCTCCTGGTTTTCATCAAAAATGTCTTAAATTGTGTCCCAAAGATGAATGAAGCTTTTGCAGATTTGGAACGACATGGAGGTGATAATTAAGTGATTAATGACTCAGTTTTTACTTTGGGGTGGAGTAACTTTTTAATCAAAAGACACGCAACACGCCCAAACTGAATCAAATGATTTTTGATAAGAGCTCCAAAGTAATAATCTGAATCAAATTTGTGATATGTGAACAGTGGTTTAACTGACTCAGAAAAGCTTTTATCTATCACTAAATGCTTTTTAAAATCGTTACAAGACATGTCGAAATTCGAAAACGGATGTCTCTTTTGATCTGTTTTTTTTTTGTGTACTCTCAGTACAATACTAGCTTATCTCACTTAGTTTAACGACATCAACTGAAATCATTTCTTTCCAACAAATCTACAAACACATTCAGGCTTTTTTGTGGATATTTCAGTGAACAGTGTACGTTGTATATTCAGTTTAACAACAAAGTTAAGGAGGGTAAACTTTATTGTTCAACTGATCTCTGTTTAAACGTTTTGTCTGCCTTTTATGTTCTTACTCCGCACATGTACGTCTTTGAAAGTGTGCAGTTTTCTAGCGTATGTAACTTCTCAGGTAATATCAATAGTATGACCCATTTCAGATGTGGCCAAAATTACAACAGCTAGGGGTTACACATACATTTATTTAATTGCTCGATCAAAATGATTTCATACATGTTCCTGGCATCCCTACTAAACTCTACGCTCACTCTTTCACATGAGTTTCAAAAGTTATAAGACCAAGTAAACGGCAACACATTGTTTTCGTGTTAAACTATTTCTTTACCGGTCAGCAGGGCTCATTTGAGGTTAGTGAGAGGGTCTCATAGATATCACATCTCTCAGAGAAGCGTCCATGACAGGTACGAGAGCAGCTTGAGTCTGCAGGACAATAGCAGCTCTGTTCAGCCTCCTTCTGTCAGCAGCTCTCTTAATATACAAATAACTGAAGGCAGTGCACCTAACAAATCCTCCTCAAGCACTTCCACAAATGCTGGAACTCTATAGCCAACATAGCTCCGTTTCTTCCATAAGAACGCATGTCTGTGAGAGAATTTGTCTGATGCTTCTGGAGCAGCTGATTTCTGAAGGATCATGTGATATTGGCGACTGACGGTGTTATTTGTTAACATTAGATACCCCCGGTTTCACAGACATGGTTTAAGCCTAGTCCTAGTTCTTTCTTAGTGTAAACATTTGGGTGGTGTTTGAAAATAAACCCACTTTGTGACGTAGAAAAGGGGGGGCGTGTTTAAACGAGCTGTTTTAGGGGGGTCTGGACAAGTCATGACTTTTATAAAGAACATCTCTTTGGTTTTGAAAATCTTCCGAGATTTTATCTATGCGCTAACAGCTTGTAATACAAAGATAAAAGAAAAGAAAAAAAAGAAATCGCATCATATGACCCCTATAACTAACATGAACAAACAATGAACACTACATTTATTACAGTATCTATTCATCTTTGTTAACATTAGTTCATAAAAATAAACTCATTCATTGTTAGTTCATGCTAGCTAACAAACACAGCTTGTGATTTTAATAACGCATTAGTAAATGCTGAAATTAGCATTAAGTAAGATTAAAAAATGCTGTAGAAAGTATTGGTCATTATTAGTTCATATTAACTATTAAACCTTATTGTAAAATTGTCACTGTATTTTTAATTAAATAAATGCAGCTAAATATTTAAATAATTGTAGAAGAATAATGAAGAATTAAGACTTTGGGAAGGTCTCATCCCCCGAGGTTCTAGGAATCTGATCAGACTCTGATCTCTCTGTCAGTCGGCTGTGACACACATTAGTGCTGACAAGGGTCCTCCAGCAAACCCCTCTCCAGCCTCAAACCCGTGATCTCTCTCTCTCTCACACACACACACACACAGAGCTGGGACAGTGTGTCTGCGCGGGAAAACACCAGCATGCAGAGCACACTGCACTCACAATAAGTGCCTAGAATGCCATGCATCTTTTGTCACATGTTAATTGTTTTCCAAATTTGTGCTGCCCTGTAGGCGGTCCTGACACATGCCCTCTTTAAAAAATATCAGACTTAAAGCAAACTGTTTTACAGCTAAGAAATTATTAAACATATGTTTTATAATTATGATTAAGTTTACTAATTAGTGCTGACAAGGCAAAAATATGCAAAAACATTACAAACTTTTTCACATTTTACGATGTTGCTGCGATGTTAAACTGCTTTAAATTGTGTTTTTTCCACATTAATCTACACTCCATACACTAACTGTACAGCAAAAAAGTGGCTTTTTTAAACATCTTTGCAAATTTATTAAAAATACAAAAATTAAAATGTTTACATTGCATAAGTATTTATATCTGGGACAGTTGAAATTTAGCTCGAGCATTCATATTGCTTGTAGATGTTACTACACTTAAGGTAAAGTGAACCTGTGACCAATTCAATTAAATGGGTATTATTTGGAAAGGCACACACATCTTAATAAAAGGTCTAACAGCCGATAATTCATATCAGAGCAAAAAAACTGCCTGAACAGCTCAGAAACAGGTTTGCATCAAGCCACACATCTGTGGAAGAGTTCAGAAAACAATTCTGCTTCACTGAAGGGTCACAGAAGCATGTGGTCTCTGTTAACATTAAAGGAAGAAGTTTGAAGCAACCAGGACAAGCAACCTAGATTTAGCCTCCTGCCAAACTGAGCAACTGATGGAGGAGGGCTTTGTCTAGACTGGTGACCAAGAACCTGATGATCACTCTAGAAGAAATCTACAGAAGGACAAACATCACTGATCGCATCAAGCAAAAAAGACTAGAGAGTGTAAAGATGCTTCAGATAAATATTCAGTTAAGGGTATGAATACTTATGCAATGCACTTATTTCAGTTTTTAATAAATGTATAAATTTGTGACAAATCTATTTTTGCTTTGTCAGAATGTTGTATGGAACAAAAAAAAAGTAAAGCAATTTAACAAAAAAGGCAGCAGCATAACAAAATATGAAAAGAAAAAAAAAAGAACGGCAAGGTACAAAATCCTTCATTTTGGATATGATTATGTGGATATCTATATGTACCTAGTTTATTTTTTAAATCTACGTCTTCACGTTGTAAATACAGAACGAGTCATTGTACAGAGGAGAAAAGTGATTCTTTTATTTTTATAAATTGGTTAAATAGACAAAAATGCAACAATGAGATACAGAAACGATTCATGGATATAGTCTGAATTAGGCCCATCTACTCTTTACAAATGTAGAGACAATTAGGAACAAAATCATAAAACACGTGCGACTGCAGCAGGGTTGAATGTACATTGTATATTGCATAATTGCATACCACATATTTATTCCATACTATCTTAATAACAACTGATATTTTCGGAAAATAAGAAAGAAAATGAAACGTTTAACTAGCTTAATATCTTTTTAGTCTCCCCTGGTCAGAACTGGATGGCCAAGCAAATAATACGACAATAATTGCAATGAGGTTTAGTTAGTAAGTTATGATTAATAAACAATCTTGGAAATGAAAACAAAAAGGTTTTATTTTTAGGGTTTAAATTAAATAAGTTGGTATAATAAATGATGCTCAATTTGATTGACATTAAATAAATACCTGTATAAACTGTATAAACCTGTAGTTTATAAATACCATATAAACTAATACACGATCTGAGTATTGTTAGTATAGTTAAAATTTTGTACATTTTAACATGCACATAGAAAAGGGAGTTTATCTTAAATGCAGGATTACATTTTCACTTTCGCTTTTCCATCTCATGCCAAACCATGCAACTCTGACACATTCTCTCTGTAAAAAACAACACAAGTTCCTCCCTCTGGTCATTAATACACGAAGCACTTGCTAAACAGGGAAATCGTTACACTTACTTCTGCTCTCACTAAATGCATAGGGATTCAGGTTGCTTTTTGATAGTTACTTTAACTTTGGGCCTTGCAAGTCACCTCAAACTTTGTTAAATATGTTCTTGTGTGCATGGCTGCCAATGGTTTTGGCACAGATAAGCGATCAAAACAAAGGCGGGGTTTTATTTGGCCTTCTCGGGTGCCACAGGGTCCGTTTGCACTCCGGCATCAGAATGGCGTTTTTGGCCCTGTGAGACACACCAATGCATAACGCAACATTAGTGATCCTAAATTAGCAAGAGTGTTTTTTTTTTTTATTTTATTTTACTGCTTGTCCGTAAGGGTGCCTGAAGCAAAACCCGTCTGACAACTGGGCCTTTATTACCAAAAGTGCATCTTGCTCCAACACGTCTTTAAAGCGCAGCTTGTGAATTTGTACTTAATTATCTCTGATCATTTAGTTGTCATCAGACTTTTATCTAAGATAATTGACAGGGATGATCCCACTTGAAATAACCATAATTATTGATAGTTATGTTTATTTTTTTATTCATGAAGAAGTTATATATCGCAACAAAGATTAGAATTACATGTTTAGATGAAGAGGTTTCATGCAATATAATAAAATATAACAATATATTTATTTAGATGATGATATTTAGTGTATGTTATAAAATTGTACTGTCCAAGTGAGTTAAATAATCTAAAACATAACATTTTATTAAGTAATTTACTAAAATGCAACACAAGTTGCTGTGGAATTGATTGACTAATTTAGATCTAGGTTGGTAATTGAGTTCATCTAGTGGTCATACACTGTAAATATTGATTTTTGTATTTGAATTCTTCACCTCAAAGATCACTGTTTTAAGATAAACATCCAGCAATATAACAAATTCACAAAATATTTATTTAGATGATGATATTTAGTGCAATATTATTTGTTTTATGTTATAAAAATGTACTGTCCAATTGAGTTAAATAATGTAAAATATTACATTTTATTAAATCATTCATTAAAAAGCAATACAAACAAGTGGAATTGATCGACTAATCTAGATCTAGGTTGGTAATTGAGGCCATCTAGTGGTCATACACAGTAAATATTGATTTTTGTATTGTGATTCCTCACCTCAAAGATCACTGTTTTAAGATTAATAGCCAGCAATATCGAAATAATCAGGATGGTTAGATGCCGACAGACAGCATTTAACTGGCAAACTACATACAGCTGAAGAGTTAAACTACACAGATTGCGAATGCTCACACATCTGTGTGCGTGGAATCCCTAGCCCTGGACAATCTCTGGGTTTCTACTTAACCAGGTTTTTGAAGAACAGCTGGAGGGAGTTCCTCTTCTCCAGCTTGCGAGGCATGTTGGGGGAAGCGTTATCTGTGCTGTCGACTGATTTGTTGTCCGGGGCCACTTGCGGTGCAGGAGCAGCAGGTTTCGGCTCCTCTTTGGCCTTCGCGGGTGGGGCGGCTTCTGCCACGGGAGGAGCAGCTGGAGTCTCCTTCTTGGCCTCTGGTGCCTTGTGTTGAGAGAAACAGCAGTTAATGAGAGTTTCTTTTATTCTTGTGCACATTATATTTTAGATTTTGTACACTGTTGTTCAAAAGTTTGGAGTAATAAGTAAATAAATACAATTCAACTCTTTTAAACTTTAAATTTGTCAAAGAATCCTAAATCCTGTTTCCAACACTGAAAATAATTTGGTGAAAATTAAGATTTTATTTTAGCACTACATAAGAACCTTAAGTTGTTTTAAATTGTATACATCATATGTAATATCACACAATATTACTGTAATGTTGATCAAGTAAATGCAGAATTTGTGAGAAAAACCACTATAACCCCAAACTTGTCCCCAAACTTTTGAATTGTAGTGTACCCACACACACACACACAATATTAATATATTAAGGAAATCACAAAAATTACAAGAAGTAATCAAATAAAGCACATAGTGAACAAATAAATTGACCCACATCGTAAATGAACTGAGAAAAGAGAGTGTGAAGGATTTTTATAGAAATTAATTATTTGGAAAACAACGGCCATATTACACTGCTGAAATATTAAAGGGGTCATATGATGTTGCTAAAAAGAACATTATTTGCTGTAATGCAATGTGTTTATGTGGTTTAAGGTGCGAAAAAACACATTATTTTCCATATACTGTACATTATTGTTTCTCCTCTAAGCCCAGCCTCCTGAAACGGGTCGATACAAATATCATCGTTCTAAAAAAGCGAGGTGTGCTCTGATTGGCCAGCTATCCATTGTGTTGTGATTAGCCGAATACCGCAAGCATGTGGCGGAAATGTTACAGCCCTTTTCATAACGTGACGCTGCATCCCAGCGCTATGACGCCAAACAATACACATTACAAACAAGGCATCCAGTGAGTGGAGATATAATTACTGTTATTATCATGACTTATATTATCTTTTTACGCATCACGTTGCATCGCGCCTCGTAAACATAACACCACGTCTGCATTCGTGATCAGAGGAACAACAAACAACAAAACTTGCTCAAAACTCACGTTTGAATAGTAAGTAGCAGTTTTCTTTAATAAGAAAACATAACTTAAAGGTTGTGAGTCAGAAGCTCCAGACTGTTCTTGCAGAGGTAGAGCTGCTTCACTTTATAGTCTCAGTGTACAGCCAGCATAGACTACTCTCCAGGTTTTAGGAGTCCGTCCTCTGTAAATGTGCTGAACTCTCACTAATATTTATGCTGAACTGTTCTGGAATAATGTTGTGAATACAACTTAACACTGATTTCTACTTATGACCTCTTTTGGAAGCACAAACAAAGTAGTTTCACTTTCACAATGACACACAGCGCTTTCAGAAACCGGCAGCAACTACAGCTAGAAACATTTGGCTGGTGTAATGAAAAAACACCCAAACTTTATGATGTAAAAAAAAAAAAAAAAGTGAGGGTGTATTTAAATGAGCCGTTTTAGGGGGTGGTGTACAAGTCATAACTTTTATAAAGAATATATTTTTGGTTTTGAGACTTTAGTCTTTGAAACTTTACAGATATTCCTTATGCACCAAAAGCTAGTAAGACTCTGAAGAGAAAGGAAAATTCATATGACGCATCATATTACCCCTTTCAGTGGATTAATAACTGTGACACTGCAGTGATACTGTAGATGTGCTTGTATTGTCAGAGAACACTGTGAGCTTGAGAACAGTGAGATCAGTGAGTGCGGTTAATGTATAAGGGCCTGATCTAGCGGCGTTTACCGCTGCAGCAGTCATGAGGGAGATGCTGGCGGCAGCGCTGGATGCCGCAGCCTGGATCCTGCTGCTCACCTGGCCGATCACAACCTCGAATTCACACACAGCTGTTACTGTATGCACAAACACATCTGATAGACTTCATACACCTGCACTGCACGTATCCTGCCTTTACCTTGGGTTTGAACATGTTCCCAAAAGTGGATTTCTTCTCTAGTTTCTTCTCCTCAGGTTTCGGCGCTGGAGGTTCTTCAGGTTTGGCAGTTGCCTCCAGAGTGCTGCTCTTAGACGCGTCAACCTGATGAGTTAGAGGGAGATCAGAGAAGACTGTTTTATACACAGCAAATGAAAACTTAATACAGTTGTTTTTTTTCCCCCCTCAGGTATTGATGTGTATATCTGAGCAAAACTCTCTTTCTTTTGGCACATTCCAACATTAGTGTACAAAATAAGAATAAATAAATATTAACAATTTTGTTAAATAGGTTGCAAACAAGACTGGCAAGATCGGGTTCCAAAGCTTCTATACTTATCTTCCTGGAACTGTCTGCTGCTTTTGACACAGTTAACCACGAGATCTTCCTGTTAACCCTATTTACAAAGGGTATCTCAGGAACCGCCCTCCAGTAAGTTCGAGTCTAAGCTCTGACATCTCAGACTGTATCTTCACCATCTACAACTACTGGGGTGCCTCAGGGCTCAGTTCTTGGACCGCTTCTTTTTTCGGTCTAAATAGCATCACAAGGCTCCTACATTCAGAAACATGGTTTTTCATATCGCTGCTATGCTGATTACACTCAACTTTACCTCCCATTCCTATCCCTATCCTGATGATAGCTGCTCGCATAACAGACATTTCTTGATGGAGGAAGGATCATCACTGTCAACTCGACCTTTGCCAGGACTGAACTGCTTGTGGTTCCACCAAACCCATTTTCATTGCAATTTCACTATCCAGTTACGAACATCAACCATACCCCTTTCAAAAACAGCCAAACTTTCTTAGACCACTTGCTAAAACTGTCCAGTCCTGCAGATTTGCTTTATACAACATCAAGAAGATCTTTTGGAACTTGCTTTAACAACTCCTTGTTCAGGCTCTTGTTTTTTCCAGGTTGGACTATTGCAATGCTCTTGGCAGGTCTTCCTAATAGAACATGTCTATCGAACCTTTACAATTAATCCAGAATGCAGCAGCAAGATTCATAATGAACCTCTGTTTATCATTTAGCACTGGGTACCAATAGTTTCTCACATAAAATTCAAGGCTTTAATGTTACGTCGGACTTATGTGCTCCCTACAAGCTTGCGTTCTGTAAAGGAACGTTGTTTTATTGTGCTCTCCAAAGGAGGCACACACATATATATTTACAATGTTTGCAACTCAGTTAATAAAATTGTTAAATAAATTGTTAAACTGCATGAAAACAGGTATGGCAATTTTTTTTTTCTTTTTGTGCCCAAAATATAATATATTTAGTTGCAACCTTATTCACCTTTTTGGCTTTTGGTTCATTAGGGTTAGACGCTATAGGGAAATAATGAGGTGTAATATAACAACATTCAGTAAAAGGTCTGCACTACAAACCTCTGTTCATAATTAAGAGAATACATTAAAGGTGCCATAGAATGGAAAACTGAATTTAGCTTGGCATGGTTGAATAATAACAGTTCAGTACATGGACATAAC
>JAUCMS010000030.1:1607542-1622989 GCA_032357445.1 Enteromius radiatus | reverse complement strand
TAAGCTACATACCTTCTATGTACATATCAGACAACAATTTCAAATATTCTCTCAATGCATTCTATGGCACCTTTAAAATGGCATGATAGGACACAACAATTTTCAATATCAAGCAGCAAAACTGTTATGTGCAGCTAAAAATAGCTGGAGACGGATGAGACTGGATGCTATACTATAGAATTTACAAATGGCAGCAGCATCCCTTTTCACGTCAGCATAAAGGTGGATGTCAACCTTTCAACCTTTCAAAATATATTTCTAAATGTATTTCAGGGACAAATATATATATATATATATATATATATATATATAAATACAAATAAATGTACAGTTTTACAGTAGCCTTCATTTAGGCTAAATATAAATATGGATGGCCTACTAGTGATCAAAAGTAGGTATTGTAGATATAGTAGATACGGCCTACTAATAAATATAGATTATGAAGTAGATCATGTAGTTGTAATCATTATATTCAATAATAATTCAGATAATGATTAAAATACAGAAGGCAAAATATATATATAATAATATATAATATAATATATATATATTTTTTTTTTTTTACTGTATATTTTGAGACATTTTTATGTAATGCAATGTATTTATTTATGTATTTTTTTTTTTTTTTTTATCCAAAGGTAATAAGGTTGAAGTTGACTTGAATGGCCAAAACAATAATTGACTGAGAATATTTTTTTTCTAACAAAGGTTTCAGTCAGAGTTTGAACACCTAAATAACTGCAAAAGTTGGATAGATAAAAAAATAAATTGCAACATTAGGTAAAATCTTCCCTCTTTGAGTATCATGTTAGTAATGCAACACTGTTTTATACAGAGAGTGCCAAGTACTGTATGTACTGTAATTGTAAGATGTAGATGAAAGATTTTATTTTAGAAGACAGTCCCACCACCGTGCAAAGAGACAATTGATCAGCTAAATGTATTTACCTGTACCTCAACCGGCTTTTTCTCTTCCACCACAACAGGCTGCAGGCAAGCACATATTGGCATTAATTTTGCAATAATCTACAATTCCTATGGCACTTTACACAGGCCGTTTATCCTAGCAAGGACAAACACTGAGTCACTGGTTACACAAAGCCTTACAAGAGCCTCTGGTCTCGAATAAATCTGATGTCAGTTATGAAGTGGAGGAATGGAGAGTCACATGGTTTAGTTGGCGGCTGTTGTGACATGAGGTAATGGCTGCTGTCAACATGATGTCACCATAATGGACCTTCACTGATTCATTCATTATTTCCAATAAGTTGGTTTTCTGCTAATTGAAAGGCAAAATGTATTATGCCTGTATGGAAAAATATTGAAAAATTTTCTGCCTTTGCATATTATATATTATAACCAGAGCCTAAAATTAACACTCACCATCCACCAAATGCGAGTAAAGATCAGCACTGGTGAGAATATGAAACTGTGTTACACACCTGTTGGTTGGTCATTATTTGATTAATTCTAACAATGCCAGAGAATGTGATATGGTTCAGCATAATTATTAAATATGCAAATATATAAATTTATAATCTGATAACGGGAACTTCTTTCACGGTTTTTAGTAAATGATCTTACAACATGCATAATTAATGCAATATATGCTACACAACATTATTATTACTATTATTTACTTTAAAATTATTATGAAATACTTTACAATTCAATAGTATTATAGTAATATATATTATTTTATTAATTTGCTTACTTTTTATAATTTTTTGATTAATTGTAGTACTACTACCACTAATTACTGTTATTAAAATATTATTATAATAAATGACATAGTTGTTTTTCCTTTTTAAAATATTATTATTATTATTATTATTTAATAACAAGTAAAAAATTATTATTAAGAAATTCTTTTCAATTCAATAATATTATAGTGATATGTATTTATTGATTTGCTTATTTTTTTTTTATTTCATTAAAGAACAACAACAACAACAACAACAATTCTTCTTATTATTCTTATTATTTAACAATAGTAATAATAACAATAATAATTATTAATAATAATAGCGCTAATATTAATAATCATATTAGTACTTATTTTCATCATCATTATTATTATTATTATTATTATTATGTATTCAAAATATTATCAAGACATATTTTACAATCTAAACAGTGTAGTAGCAATAACAATTAATAATATAATTATATAAAACAACAACAACAATATTAATATTAATAATGAATATACATACTAATATGAGTATTAATATTAGCGCTATTATTATTAATAATTATTATTGTTATTATTACCATTGTTTACATAAAATGTTTACTTTTTAGAATTTGATTAAATAATCACGATGATGATGATGATAATAATACATGTAAAACATTATTATTATTATTATTATTAAATATTTTTCAATTCAATAATATTGTATTTATTTGTATGAATATTGTATTTATGTTAATAATGTATTTTTTATTTGATTAAATAATAATAAGTATTATTAATATTTTTAAATTATCATTATGAAATATTTAACAATCATAATAATAATATTGTATTCAAAGAATTATGAAGACAAATCTTACAATTTTACAATATATATATATATATATATATATATTATTATAGCAATACGATCCGTTTCCCCCATTTCGTTCTGCCTGTTTTTAAATGAAATATTGCACATACAGTTTTATGGCTGGTAAATTTTGGCAGTGGCAGGTATGGCAAAATGTTAGATTTCGGCCCTGATTCTAGCACTGTCACACAAAAGGAAAAATAACAGTAGCTCTTTGTATTAATTTGCATGTCTTGAGTTAACAGTAATGGGTCAGTTCTGTTAATATCAGAAGAGCCTGTGCTTGTTATCATTTACCACTCCTGACGTCTTAGCTCTGGCTCCGCTTGTCGCCGCCTGAACTTTTGACACCACCTTGCCTAGCAACACCTCAAATTCACATTACTCTGTTATAGTGTGTCACATACGCTACACATAGATTTGACATGTTTAATAAGAGTCCAAGGCTCCCCAAGGATTTATTAATGTGGTTTATTGTTACTGCTGTCAGGTTTGGGCTTACCTTTGAACGGAAGAGTTTGCTTAATGCACTGTCTTTAGTTTTGCTCTTGGCAGATCCCTCTGCTTTCGTTGCAGCTGCCGCTGCTTTTGTTGCAGACGTTTCCTCTTTCTTCACCGGCTCTGCTTTGCTTTCCATCTTAGGTGGTGCTGGGGGAGGAGGAGGAGGAGGTGCCTTGGGTGCTTCCTGTACCTTAGAAAAGAGCACAGTTTGTTTGATTTCAAGCATAAAACGGCATACATTTTTATTTATTCTTCTAGAATGCTTTATTGTCATCAAAGCACTTCTTAAACACAATTGTTTTTACAGCAGGTTTCCTGTGACGTTCCTGTATCAGCTGTGTTTGTGAAAATATGATCGTACAAATGATTCAGATGGGTGGAAATATTACAAAAGCAATAAAACGTGATGTAAATGACATGGCTCACATTCGTTGATGGTGCTGGTGGGGTCTCTTTCTGTGACTGAAGAATAAATATGAGGACAATAAATATCAAGCATAATCAGTATTTAGGACAATAATCTTGAAATCTAAGAAATCTAAGCTTTAATTATTTATTTATTAATACAAAAATACATTATTACATTTTATTTATGTATTTATACAAGCGTGCCTTATGCAATTTTGAATCAATGAATGAAAAAAAAAACCCCACAAATAATACATAAATATTTTATTTCTCAGTTGTCCATTTATTTATTAATAAATTCATAAATGAATTAAACATATTTAGAACAAATGAATAAATAAAAGTATTTTAAATGTATTTATTCATACATTTATAAATAATGCATGCTTAGATATATAAACAATGTAATAAAATACTACATTTTGTATTTATTTCATATTTATTGATTAAAGAATACATTTATAAAGCATGCTTAAATAAATAAATAATGCATGCTTAGAGAGATAAATACATATAAAATATACATTTGTAAAAAAAAAACAAAAAAAAAACAACCTTAAATTTAAATAAATACCTTGATATGTTAATAAAATGTGTATTTATTTTATATTTATTCATACATTTATAAATAAAATTTGCATACATTCATAAATATATCATTTATTTTATATTTAGGCTACTTATTTATAAATTTATTATTAAAGCATTCTTGGGTGAACGAATGAAGGAACGAATGAAGGAATGAATGAATGAATGAAATACTTAATGAATTTAGGGAGACATATCAAAAATGACTAGATGTTAAGGAAGGAGTCATTTAAAACCTTATTTTATATTATATTATATTACATATTATTAAACAATATTATGACAATACTTACTATAATATTATATCTCATGAATATGATGAGAAATGCTGTGACAGTCACGGTTTTTATTACCTGTTCTTTTGAAGCATCTGGAGCGGCTTTAGCTTCTTTGCTTGTTTTGGTCGGAGTGACCTTGGCATGCAGAAAAGAGAACGGAGACACGTTAACATTAGAGTGACTGTGAGACACCATCAGCGTGGCGTGTTTCAGCATATACCGCTCCTTCAGGTACTCCATGTCCCCAAAACGGGCCTACCCATCCAAGACTGAGATATCAAAACTATAATGGGCGTCTGTCAAAGCCAGACACAGTTCGGCCAGGCTAGCTCTGCCTCAGGCACACAAAGAGCCCGCTGGCAGGGGCCGAACCCAACATGCTTCTGCTATTGAGTCAGCCATTGTCCTCTGGAGATGGCGTAGGCCTTCCCGTGCTTTATCACAACTCCGGACGCACAGGCCTCCCTTGTGAGCTCACATTATGCAGCAAACAAAAGCCTGCCACAGTCTGACATGTCCAAAGGATTGAGTTTAACAGATTAAAGACGCAAGCAGCGTAACAAACACCACAATGATGGAGAAAAAAGGAGTCATTGCAGTCTGCCACAACAAGCCTAGATTGTTCGCTTACAGACAAATGCACATTTGTTATGCTTATAAATAATATTCGATTAAGCTTCTCAATAATATTTAGTTTAACACACCAATGAGTTCAGTGCAACTGGCTGCCACTTGAAAGACTGCATTCAAAAGCATTCAAATTGTACTTACAAATGTTTTGAAAAAGTTCATAACTGTCTTTTCTGCTGCTTTGACCTCCTCTGACGGGTTGATTTCTTCCACAGGACTGGGTTCGAGAGCTTCAGCCTCCGGCTCCGGCTCTGGCTCAGGCTCTGCGCTGCTCTTTATGTCCACTGGATCCTATAGACAAGTCCAGAGCATTAGCCCTCGGGAATGTGTTACAGCCCTTACAGCTGATGTGCAATAGATGCATTGAAATAGGGGCACAATTCCATCCATGCCTCTGCCTACTCGAGCCAGCGGCAACAATCATCCTTTTATTAACGCCTGTTTCCCCCCCTCACTCATTGATATTCAGCAATGTGCTGGACTTAACGTCTGCGTGTGCTTTATCTGAGGGTGAAATCTGTCATATTTAGATTGTACAGTATGTGGTTTGCTTGTTTTATTTTAGTGGAAATCAGTTATGTTGAACATATGACAGATGTAACTCCACAACAGCTGGTTGGTGATGACTGGAGTACAGTTACAGGAGCTCTTCGTTAGTTGTTAGATGTTATTTGCATCTCAGTCAAATGTAAAATACACAAGAAACAGACAAAACAAACACATCTGATACAGTTAAACAACTACCAGTGAAATGTGTGGAATAACTAATATTCATACATTATATGTATGTTATTATTAACCAAGTATCTTTTAATCAAAACATAGTAGAAACAGTGAAATTGTTATATAGTGAAATATTATTACAATACATGTATTATTATTATTTTATTTAAATGATTATTCATATTATTCATATTATTATTATATTTTACACATTATAGTGAACTATTATTACAATATATTATTATTATTATTATTTTATTTAAATGATTTGTTATAGTATTAAATACTATTTTTATATTATTATACATGGGGAAATTTTATTAGTAAAACATTATTACGATATTAGGGTTGTAATAATATCACATGGTTTATTGTACATTAAATCTATTAATTTAATAAAAATCTATACACATTTATAAATGACTCAGAATTTTGATCAAAATTGACAGTAAAAACATTTATAAAGTTACAAAGTGTTTTTTAAAATTTCAAATAAATGTTGTTCATTGAACTTTATAATCATCTAAAAATTTAAAAAAAAAAAATGTTTCCATACAAATATTAGGCAGCAAAAGTCATTTTCAACATTGATAATCATCCATTTTTAATAATTGAGCACCAATAATAACTGGCAATTATTAAGCACCAAATTAGCACATTAGAATGAAATATGAAATATATATTTAAACACAACTGTTATTTTAAATTGTATGAATGTATCATACTATTACTGTTATTTTAGAGACTCATTTCAAAAACATATATATTAATTATTTCAAACGTTTGACTGGTAGTGTACAGTAAACAGAGAAAAAAAACATGAACGGGCTATTCTGATTTTAGTACGTTTGAATGTCATCTTCAAGAACACATCTAGTAGTTGAGGTTAATTTTTTTGTTAATTCATGACCAGCATCTTGAAGAAAGGAGCTAGAGGCTTTGCATCTTGACTGAATGGCATGCGGTGAGTTTGTCCATGCAGCGGCTTTCTCTTCGAGCGATCGTCGGTGTGGTGACTGACCTGATTCAGACCTGTGAGCTCAATCTTGATGTGAACAGTGCTTTCATCGGCACACACGTCCACACTGAATGCCTCACATGAAGCATCTTCTAAAACCTTAGTGCACGCTGACCTCAGCTGGGAAAGCAACCGAGAAGAATCTGCAGAATTACATTTACTTTTAGAGAGCGCAGCTTCTTCTGAACGCCTGGAGATGTTCACCGGTTCCACCGGTTCGATGATCTCCCAGCTTTCCTCATCTACAGCCACAGATCCATTAGCTGCTCGGATGATCTGAAAAGTGGCAGGAGCGATTTCTTTTTTGGAAATCAGCGCTGATTTCACAGGCGTTGTCAGTGGTTCCTCTGCAACCGCCAATGTCTCCTTGAACGTGTTCCTTGAAAATTGTTCCGCATCAAGGCCTTCTTGTTGCTCCACGGTTTCCTCAACAATATCTGCAATTTCTTCAGGAACTAGCAATTGCTCTTCATCTCCCACAACATGTGATAAGACCTCGATGGAATCAACTGCTAATTTTACATCTGAAGACACACTATCAGCCTCAACTTTCTTCGGTTCTTCACTGAGTTGTTTGCTTACATATGGCTCGTTCTCACATTCTTGTTTCTTTTCAACCGATATTATGCTTTCAACAAGTTGTATACTTTCTTTATTTTCTTCTAAGGCCTTTTCAGCATCCTCAGTCTTAGCTTCTTCATCTTCTGCAACCTTAGCATCACCTGGTGTTTCTTCAGTGTGCAGATGTCCTATATGCGTCTTGCTGGTTTTTCTTTTACCTGGCTCTTCAGTTATTGGTTCTTCTGCAACAGCTGCCGGTTCTTGGAGGATCTCATCTGTTTTTGAGGACCTCTTTGTCAATAAACTTGAACTTATGGGCTGTGCGGGAATGGTGTCAACCAACTGCAATTTGATCTTCTCCGCAACTTGCTCAAGGATCTCCATTTGGTCTGCATTAATGAAGACTTTATCCTTTTGGAATGAGAAAGTGGTCAGAGTCAGAGTGCAATACATTTCTGCGATTTTGGATTTGTTGTTACCTGGTGGATGCTCGGCAGAAAACTTCTGGTATCCATAATCATCAGCTAAACACACTAAAGCATTCTTGGTTTATGATGAATGTGCTTCAAGCTTATTTACAATATACATTTACATTTGTCTAATAGTGCTTTTGTCCACACTCATAGCAAAAATGCTGTGCAATACGACAAATTACAGCAAATTACTAGTATTTGATGTTTAAAATAATAGCCATGTTTCACTGTGGGTGAGGCTACCAGCGAAAACTAGTGGCTGGGAAAAAGAGTTCAATAAAAATTAAAATTTTTCAAGTTTATTCACTAAGTATATGAGTTTGAGACGAGTACACGTAGATGAGTTTGTTTCTTCACCACAAACTTTCAGAGAAATATAGCACTGCACCAATGGATTCTCTTTAGTGAATGGGTGCCGTCAAAATAAGAGTCCAAACAGCTGATAACAACATCACAATAATCCACACCACTCCAGTCCAGCAGTTAACATCTGGAGAAGACAAAAGCTGTGTTTTTGTAAGAAACAAATCCATTATTTGGCCAAAATATGAATTCATAATCCATAAACACACGTTCTCCAGTGAAAACGTCACATCATAATCCACCCACTCTTTTGACTTGTAAACTGTGTTTTATTATGTGCATATATCTCTCCTGAATCAGAAAATTAATCTTTTTCACTGGAGAAAGAATTATTATGGATCAATATCAATCACCTTTATTCATATAGCACTTTTAAAAATATGGATTGGGTCAAAGCACTGGAGAATAATGACAAGATTTAACTCTCAATTTTCAGCTAATGGCATTTCATTATTGAATGCAGAGACATTGTTGTCTAGACCAGTTCAGTTTCAATAGGATCTTTGCAGAGATTACGTGTCCCCAACTAAGCATGCCAGAGGCGACAGCAACAAGGAACCAAAGAAGAAAAAAAAAAAAACCTTGGGAGAAACCAGGCTCAGTTGGGGGCCAGTTCTCCTCTGGCCAGACAAAACCAGCACTTAATTTCCAATTCAATTTCGAATGCAGCTATGTCAGATTGTGTAAAGGATAGAGGCGCAACGATTTAAAAACGTTTTATTTGTTGTTTTACGTTGAAACCATCTTGATAGATTTGTTTCTAACAAACATGCAGCTTTCTGCTTGTCAAGACATTAACTGATGGAGTGGTGTGGATTGTTGTGATGTATTTATCAGCTGTTTGGACTCTCATTCTGACGGCACCCATTCATTAGCTGAGAAAGGGATTTAAAGCTACAGTACTCCAAATCTGATGAAGAAACACCTAGATCTCAGAGACAGTACTTACAGGCTGCATGTCTATTTTCAGATCCACTGCTTTGGCCGGTGCATCCACCGAATCGTTGTTTTCTGCTGCAGGTTTCACAGGTTCGCTCTTCTTTTTGAACATTTTACCAAGGAAGTTGGACATCTCATCTCCACTGGGCTTTGGGGCTTTTTTGGGTGGTTCTGCATCTGTTGCGACTGTCGGTTTTCCCTCAGGGGTTGTTTCCACATGTGCGGGGCCGTTGGCTTTACTGCTGTCTACCTCCTCTTTTTGTGCTGGTTCTGGTTTATTTGTGACAGGCGCTGGCGGGGTTTCACTCTTTTGCTCCACTGCTTCTGTTTTACTTGTCTCTAGACCAAAAAAATAAAAGAAAGAAATGATGCATGCAGTGTACAGGGAGAAATATTTTTATTGCCTTCAGTTATCAATATAGTAATCATTTTGATCAGTCGTAAATCATAATACACACCCACTTCTTATACACACTTAACATTTCAAAGGACATTTGAGGTTACAGCCAAAATAGTGTAGGAGCACAACTATATTCAGCAAGACAAATGCATTCACGTTTTGTTTCTGGCCTTTTTCTGCTTTCATTCTCTCAATACAAGTGATTGAACAAATGCATGCATCTGTTCAGTCATAGCTATCATTCAAGGAGCATGACAAACGCACTGAGTTTCACTTCTATAAAAGCTTGGTCAAAGTGTGCGCAACAACAAACTAGCAGTGCACACAAAATGCTAATTAAACATTGCTTTATCCACGCATCTGACTACAACACCCAAAGTTTATACAGAGCTTTGAGTCATGTTCTTGATTGTGGGCTGACTTGCTGAGTTAATCCAAACAATGTAAACGCCTGCAGATCCTTACTTTGAAATTATGAGGGAAGATGCATTTAGTCACATGAACAGAATAAATGTGCTGTATTTCAGATACATACCAGGTTCGGTTTGATCTGGAGCTGGCACTGCATGTCCATTCAGGTCTCCATTTTGGACTTTTTTGTCAGTGTTTACCTGGTGAAGGATACTAGTTATTTTCATGATCTGATGTTCTTTTACCTTATTTTAGTTTAATTTGAAATGTATTATGGTGTATATTTCAAGTTCGTTTAAATTTTTGCATTTTCCATTTTAATTTTAATTTTACTTAAAGTTTTGGTAATTTTGCTGTGTGTATTTGTCATTTTTTATTCTATTATTTATTTATTTTTTAACATGTCATGGAATCTGTTCTTAATTTTTATTTGCGTTTCAGTTAGAATTTTTTAATTTTGAATTGTTTTTTAATAAATTAAATAAAATTCAGTTAAATTAAAATGTTGCTTTAGAAACATAAAATATGTTTAGGTAGTTACTAAAAACAGTATCAGTAGGTTTTTATTCAGATAACAAAATTGGACTATTATTATAATTTAAATACATTTATAATGGATATTGTGTAATTGTATAATCTTCTCTTTCTGAATATAGTATATACACAAATATTACCAAAGCAACTGTAGTTGCTACATTGAAAATTCATTTCAATGATAAAATATTACTAAATGTTATATTCATACTTTGCTAAAATGCTGGGAAATAATAAACATTTTTCTTGCATATTTCACAGAAAAATACAGATAAAGCTATGTTATTATAAAATTATAAAGGATAAAAAAAAAAATCACCTTCTGACGTTTTTTCTGAGTTGAATGCTCGTTTCCCATGGTCACTTCAAGTCAGCAACTACATATCAGCATTGACATTGAACATGGTTATTAAAACAGAAATACGATGAAAATATGCAGTTACAAGAGTCACATTTAATCATATAGAAAGTCCAAATAAGAAACACTACAGATCGCTGCAGGGTGGAGTATCTCATGACCGCATGCAGGCTTGATAATTATAAATACTAAACACTATTTATGACTATTACAAATCTAACACGCAATTGCACATACTGATTACATGAAAATACTCTTCATTAAAAAACAATCAACATATTTGCATTTACCTTTCCACTGTCTTGTGCCACAAACTGACAATTAGAGTGTGTGCAAAGTTCCCAAAGCTTGATTAAAGTAATCTGCTGTCTGCTGTCTGTCAGCCCGCGTGTGTACACATATACCTGTCCTAAGAGAGGGTGGAGCTCAAAACGTATTATCTTAAGATACTTGCGAGACAAAAGCATGGATGAGACCTGGCCTGTGAACCTATTAGTGCTGATGAACTCACGATCGGGTCCTATTGTTTCTCTCTGATGAGCTATTACAGCTAAATAAAAGTGACAGGATTATCACATACTGTAGATCAAAGATAAGGCATCAGACATCTCATGCACTGCTTGACTCTTCACTGATCTGAGAACAGCTCTGGCGGGACGGCCTGTTTTGTAGGTGTGGTTGAGCCCAAACAGGATGCGTGTAGAGGATATATAGCAAAAGTTTATTTGCGAAATATGACTCCCATCCAGGGCTTGAGTACAGAGTACATGACATCAGGCTTACCAGCCTAAGCCTTTATTTATTTAATGATTGATCACCTGCAGAATACATGGGTTGGAACATCAAGAGCGCTTAATTGTGCGAGTCATGATGTGAAAATGTGCTCTTTTGAAGTTTTGATTAATCAAAGAATCCGGTTTCAATGAAAATATGAAGCAGCACAATGGTTTTCAACATTGTTAATAATCAGAAATGTTTTTAAAAAATTCGGAAATTCTGCTTGACATCACAGGAATAAATTACATTTATTAAGATATTCAAATAAAGAACAGTTATTTTATACTGCAATAATATTTCACTATTTTACTGTATATTAATCAAATAAATGCAGCCTCGGTGAGGATGAAAAACTGTAAGTTGCCTTACAGTTTAAAATAAACATCAATATCAAAACAAGGATTATATTTTCCAGCATGAGGCGAGATGTTTCAAAAGAATCATCTGAAGTAAGAAAAAATGTCTTGAAATTAATTTCTTATTTTCCATTTCCACTTACATTTTAATTAAAGCTTTAGTTAATTATTTTTTTTTTTTGTCATTTATAGTTTTTTGTAGAGTTTAAATAAACGTAATAATAATAAAAAAGTAAGAATAAATGTTTTAGATTTAATTTGAATTCAGTATTTTTTTTATATAACTAGTTATAGTAACTATAACTATAAAACCCGTTCTGGATTCCATTTACCAGACTATTTGATCTTTCCAGTCTGTTAAACTGATCAGTTTAATCATCATGATGGGTGTCATGATGAATCCAGATTGTAAATCCTTAAGAGAAGTACCATCTTAAAGCAAAACATTTATAGACTGTAGGACATTGCTAGGTTCATGTTCAATAATACGGAAACTACATTTTGACTTCTAAAGCAAATATTGACATATAAGACGCATTAAAAATTAATCAGACATATTTTTTTTTATACTTTGACAATGATTTGTCTCTCATTATTAGACTGGAGAATATAGGAATAAAAATATTTAAATCCATGCTAAATCATTAAAAGAGAAAAACTCAATCCGAGCAGCTGAATCCTCCTTCAAGTATCATTTAAAAACACATCTCTTCCATCTTTAAGTCTTGCAATCTCTCAATCTCAGTTTTTAACTGTAAGGCAAATTACAGTGCATTGTAATGTTTTTTTTATGCTCACCAAGGCTGCATTTATTTGATTAATATACAGTAAAATAGTGAAATATTATTGCAGCATAAAATGACTGTTCTTTTTTTGGATATATTAATAAATGTAATTAATTTATGTGATGTAAAGCTGAATTTCCTGCATCATTACTCCAGTGTTTAGTGTCATACTTATTCTATTCTTTATTTATTTTTTAACTTGCCACTTACATTATTTTCATTTGATCTATTCTGTCTATTCCTTTTCTTTTTACTTATTATTCACTTAACAAAAACAAAACGTCTCTATAGCTATCGGTTTTCTTTTTATGTATTATATAATAAAAATAAATCCTTGCTACATGCACTGCGTTAAGCTGAGACTTGTTATAGAATAGCGTATCACTGCTCTTTTGTTGATTTTGATTGCTGCCATTGTCCTCGTTTGTAAGTCTCTTTGGATGAAAGTGCTAGCTAAATGTCTAAATGTAAACGTAAAAAACAAACAAAAGTAGGTACATAAAGTTGACTGTTCTCCTGCATTCATCTTGTGATGCAATCACAGCATAACTGATGTTAAATACATGTCATTGTGAACCCCTACTTATATTCCTGGCACACCCTTCTTGATTGTTTTAACATAAATTATCAATCTACTTGACCTTTATGATATTTTCTCGACATAATACAATTCTTGTCATTTCACAATGCATAAATACAGTCTAAACACATGCCAGTTGTCTCCCACAGGCCCAATGAGGCCTTTTCAGTCATCCACCATTCCCATTAAATGCAACTATTCAATTCACAAAAGCATTATTTGAGCTGAGGAATCCTCTTGCTTTGCCAAAACGTACTGTAAACTCTTTAATAGCTATCTTAATAAATGAATGTCAAACAGAACACCCTAATTTATACAGCGGGCTGCGTTTTCCTATTCAACAGAAGGCATGACAAGAAACAAAGGAGCAGATCAGCAGAGGGTGAGATTTTGTCATGTAAGTGCCGCTCATGGATACAGAGTCACATTGTAAATGTACACACTGGGGGCGAAAAGCAAATTCCTTCGTGGTCACCGTGAACTTGGTCTGCCACCATGAAAGGAATTCTTGCAATATGCTAAAAGCGAAAAAACCTTGAAAAGGCAATCATCCAAATTGAGCATATTTTCATAAAGACACAAGGCTGCGCAGAATCCAGACAGGTTTGCACATTTATCGAATTAATATTTGTCATCGATACTCAAATCTACACATGCAAATTAATGACAGCTGTTAAAAACAATCATATGTGAATAGTTATGTTGAGAAAAAGTGGGGGGAAATTGCATATCCTCCCAATATTTGTCTTTGGGTGTAGCGCTGTTTACAAAGAGGATGTTTAAGAAACTAGCACTAGCAACCACATTGAGTTTGTTCAGTCCGCTGTCAATGTTATGTTAACTAAATATTCAACAGCTTGTGTCCTGTGTCTCGACTCTATACTTACCAAGCACATGGGACACTCGGTCACATGGCTATTTTGAAGAGATGGTTCACCCATAAATGAAGATTCAGTCTTGAATGTCTGTCATGCATTTCTTTAAAACATAAAAGAAGGCATTTTGAGATGTAGCCTACTGAGGTTCAGTTTTCTACTTAGCAAAGCAAAGATTGAATTGCAAAAGAAAAATGCATTGGACAATAGCACACAGGCCTATTAATTCACAGATTGCATAAACATGCACAGTCGTGCATTTCAAAGTAACTAAAAAGTACACTAGGAACAACTAAAATAGCTATAGTAAAGGTGGAGTTTAAAATAAGTCAGTTGTCAAAGCTGAATGCAAGTATATGGGTTATATGGTTCTTTGTGGCTCTGTGGGTTTTTTAGAAAGTAAACAAGGCTGCAAAGGCTACATCGACAGCCATAAAGGTGGTAGAATAAATCAATACCTGGGGAATAATAAGATATACTGGTTCAGCTTCAATCTATGTGAGAAATAAATCTACTATTGTCCAGAAGATGTCAGTAAGTGTTCTGAAAATCCTGCCCACAAAGAAAATGGGATAATTTCAAGAAAACCGAAATGCAAAACTACTCTCAACTACTCGAAGTCAGTAATTAAAGTCAAACTATATATTTAATTCTCCTTCTGACGAAAGCAACACACTCATGAATGCCCACGTGCTCCATTCCGCCGCCGTTCACTCACGCGCGTGCACGTAGTCCGCTTCCCGTTCAAGATGGCAGCCACCATGAAGAAAGGAGTGGTATGTGTTTGAATAATCGGCTTTCTGCCTAGATTCCCTTCATAGTTTTGCGTCAGTATAGTAGCGTGCTATTAGCTCTAAAACAGTGTAGGATTGAGAGAGCACAGTGACTCTGAAGAGGATTGATTAGTTTTCACTGGTTGTGAGAGCAGCTAAATGGCTAACGTCACAGTATTGTGATTATTGTCATTTACGTTCATCGTTCAGCTGTAGATAATTTTCTTTAAGCTTATGCGCAAGTAAATATCTGCTAACATCACTGTGTGCTTATTTAATAAGATTACAGCTTTATGCTATGAGTTTATTTGCAAAAACAGATTACTTTCAAATAAATTAAATTAAAAAGAAAATATATGATTTGCCATGTTTTGTTGTTTTATTGTGTTAGTTAGCTGTATTTCTTAATTATGTTTTTAACCTGTGGTTTGATTGAGATTAATATGCATGAGTGTAAATTATATGACAATATGTTACGTTTAAATGTATTTATATGATATAATAAATATTGAAACTATTTTCAAAATATATGCTGTATGTTTGTGTGTGTGTGTGTATGTGTAT
>JAUCMS010000030.1:1595514-1607332 GCA_032357445.1 Enteromius radiatus | reverse complement strand
GGATGTGATTAATCATGATTAATTGTTTGACAGTAATTTTTAAACACTCCATATGTCTACACACACAATATTAATTTAAGCTTATAGTTTCCTTTACTCAATAAGGAAATGTATTTATATAACTTTTGGGAATAAACTCTCTCAAATCTTAACAGGCAGCTGAAGATGTCAATGTAACATTTGAGGACCAGCAAAAGATCAACAAGTTTGCCAGGAATACAAATCGAATGTCTGAACTTAAAGATGAAATAGAGGCCAAAAAGGTAAATGAATGGTTTTAAATGCATTCTAGTTTTCCTTTTAGTTCAGCCAGATGCTGATCAAACACTTTTTATGCAGAAATCTTTACAGAATCTGGAGGACGCCAGTGATGACCTCATGATGTGTGAGGACGATGCACTGCTGATCCCGTATCAGATCGGAGACGTGTTCATCAGTCACTCTCAAGAAGAGACGCAGGAGATGCTGGAGGCAGCAAAGGTGACACACATTAATCAATATACATATTTGTATGTTATCTGTATTGTTAAAAGGGCTATATAAATAAAAGTGATTGATATTTGACTAGCATTAACACAAATCGAGTTACAATTGAATAACACAAAACCATCAAGCAAAAAAAACTGAGTAGATACATTTCTCACAGAGTTGTTAGATGTTAAAGGATTTTTCTTTTCAATAGGATTTATTTTTTTTGCAATCTTTGAACAAGTTACAGGCCAACTGGTGTCTAACGATCCTTGCTTTGCAAAACAGATTTGTTCTTGCGTTTCTCGTGTTTGTTTTGAAACCTGGTTGTAGCGCTCAACATTCCCATTATTATTCCTGCTCTCCACAGGAAGCTCTGCAGGATGAGATCAAAGCTCTGGAGGGCCGAGTGACATCCATACAGGGGGTCCTTGGAGATTTGAAGGTTCAGTTATATGCCAAGTTTGGAAACAATATCAATCTAGAGGCAGATGAGAGCTGAGACCTCAAACACATGGACTTGACCTCACAGTCTGTCGGTCTCCAACAGGAAGTGGCATTTCTACTCTTACCAGAAGTTTACTCCGTTTACTCTGGTGATGTTTGTTGTATTTCACATGTCCTTATGTTTAGTGAGTTACTTGAGCTGTTGCATACAGGTGTTTTTGGGGTCGGCTGGATAACACATCCAACAAGAGAGAATGGGAGACACTGATGTAAAAATTAAAAATAGCTAAATATTTACACCGTTTCCATCTGTTTCAATTGTCCATTTCCTTTTTTGTCCTTATTGTTGGTGCAATTATGTACACTTAAAGCTAAGTTTTAAACCTTCAACTAAGCTCATATTTAACCACTGTGCCCTTGATCAAGACCTTAACCTTTGGATCAAAGTGTGTAAAAGATTTGTTTCAAGTTATTTAATTTTTATTTAAAAACTTACATTATCCTTAAAAGGCTTAAGATCAGTTTTTGAAAGAAATTAATGGTTTTATTCAACATGGGTTCATTAAATTGATGAAAAAAAAGTGACCATAAAGACCATTTTGTTGCAAGTGATGTATATTCCAAACAAGTGCTGTTCTTATGAATTTTGTAAAAAAAAAAAAAAAAAAAAAGTACCATGGTTTCCACAAAACCATGAAGCAGCACAACTGTGATTATAGAAATGTTTCTAAATCAGCAGATTAGAATAATTTCAGAAGGATCATGTGACACTGGAGAAAAGATGCTAAAAATTTGGCTTTGCAACACAAAAATAAATTATATTATGAAATATATTCAAATAGAAATGGTCATTTAAAATGTATTCAATCAAATTAATGCAGCCTTGGTGAGCAGACAACAATCTTCCAACAACATTTAACAATCGTACAGACCCCAAACATTTTGATCAATAATATATGTGAAATTGGTTAATATTTGAAATATTTGGATACTTTCAGTGCAGTTTACAGATTATCATTCAGAGAAGGAAGTATTCGGTGTGAGTACTAGAGTAGTGTTGTGATAGAATATATGCAAACAGCAGTTGCTTTTAATTGAATGTTTTAAGCTAAATGTTTGCTTGTACACAGGCCCCAGCGAGGATCGAACTCGCGACCCCTGGTTTACAAGACCAGTGCTCTAACCACTGAGCTATGGAGCCGGCTGATACTCGCTGCTCCTTTCAATCACCAGCAATTTGCAAGATGCTTAAAGGCATAGTTCACCCAAAAGTGACAGTTTCCTGAAAGTTTACTCTCCCTCAGGGCAGGCCATCCAAGATGTTGAAGAGTTTGTTTATCATCAGAACAGATTTGGAGAAATATAGCATTATATGATTTGCTCAGCCAGGTTCCCTCTGTAGTGAATGGGTGCCGTCAGAATGAGAGTCAAAACAGCTGATAAAAACACAATAATCCACAGCACTCCAGCCTATCAGTGAACATTTTAAAAGCTGCATTCTTGTAAGAAACACATCCAACATTAAACAATAATAATATTGCTTGCTTTCATCGATTTATCATTTTTGGTTTATCTATTCCTTTAGCCAGCTCTTTTAAGCGTTCAGATGAGAAATTAAAGCCTTTATATAACAGAAAATAAGGACTGCAACTCGTGTTGTTTAAAAAAAAAAGATGAAAAAAAATCAGAGATGAATAAGAGTTTATTCATATGTTGTATTGATTTTTAGAAGAATGCATTGGCTGGATTCTGGAAGGCAATATAGCATTTTATTTTCTAGCTGCATTGTGCATAAAAAAGCTGTGACCTTTTATGCATCGTTTGCACAAGATATCATTTTTAATGTACTCAGCAAGTAGTATAATTATTAGTTAAACACAGTCACTACATGGTGTGTCAAGACCACTTGGCTCGTACAGCGGTCATGGCATTAATGGGAGACCACACCGATACTATATTAACAAGAATATGTTTATTAAACAAAAAGATAACGTATCAGTAACTGTGATAATTAACCTAAACGTGTGATGCGTGTCAGTATAAATGGAATGTAGTGTGAGTGAGGAAAGGCAAGGAGCGAGGCTGCCGCCAGCCACAGGGACGCGCAACCAGAGCGGTGGAAGGAGAGAGAGAACCCGAGCAGAAAGGAAGGCCTCTTTTTAAAAGGCCTCTATAATCAGTATAATCAGGTCACAGCTGTCAGTATGACCAGGCAACCAACACGATCAGGTCACAGCTCTACCTGCAGGTCCGGAACAGACAGACAAACAGACAAACATATAGACATCAGCCCCATAGACAATGCAGACTGGACGGGACGTCCCACAGCTCAGCAAAGCTGGGCGTGACAGGTGTCAGAAGTGTGCCAATTGGTCTAGAAGAAGCGAGTTCTGAATTCCAGCGGTTGTGATTTCTTGCTGGTCTGGTCCTGCTGGAGCAGTGCTGATTGTAGTTGCCTAATTAAAGTGAGCGTGTGAGTGTGGCCTGCTCCAGCTAGTAAAACAGCAGAGTTAGAGGCTCTCGCGGTCCACCTCCAGAGAATCCAGATCTCAATTAACAAGTTCCTCTGCCCTGTGGGCACAAAGAGAAGCTCCGCCCACTCTCATCCTGAGTCTGAGCAGATCAGGAATCTTATTTCCCACACAACCTCATCTTCCTTCACTTCATTCTATCCTGTCTTCCGTCTTTCCTTCTTGTTCTTCCTCCTTCCCTTTTTTTGAACTCAGGCCGATTCTTCCTTCACCCTTCAGTCCTTTCTTTCTTTCTGCTTTATTTCATTTTATTTTTCTTCATTTCCACTCCTGAATTCTATTCTATTCCATTCATTTCTTTCTATTTCATTTCTTCACTTACTTTCTTTATTGTCTAAAAAATGTCCATCTATATTCCTTGATTTCTTTTTCCCTTTATGCCTTCATTCTTTTATTTCCTTCCTTACATTAGCTTGCTTGCTTCTTTAACCTTCTATTAATTTCTTTCCCTTTTAGCCTTCATTCTCTCCCCTTTCTTGTTTCCTTTCTTTCTTCATTCTGCTTTTATTTCCTTTTTTTATTTCATCCATCCATGCATCCATCCATCCTTTCTTTCCTTCCTTCCTTCCATTAGTTTCCTTTCTTTCTTCATTTCAATCTTCCTTCATTTCCTTCATTTTTTCCTGTCTGGAATTCCTTTGTCTGCATTTCCTTTCTCTTTTCCCCTTCAGTTCTTGTTTCTTTCTTCCTTAATTTCGTTCTTTCCTCTTTTCCTTTGTTTCTTTATATCATTCCATTCTTTTTTTTATCCCCTTTCCCCCCTTTGTACTTCTCTTATTCATTTTCTGCCTTTCTACATTCATTGCCTTCTTTGTTCTTTCTTGCTCTTATTTTCCCTCTTGCATCCTGTCTTTAATCATTCTTCTTCTGCTTGTTATGCATGTGTTGGTTTCTGTAAACACTTTGTGAGCTGTTGTTATATGTGAAATTGGTTAATATTTGGATACTTTCAGTGCAGTTTACAGATTATCATTCAGAGAAGGAAGTATTCGGTGGAGTACTAGAGTAGTGTTGTGATAGATAGAATATGTGCAAACAGCAGTTGCTTTTAATTGAATGTTTTTAAGCTAAATGTTTGCTTGTACACAGGCCCCAGCGAGGATCAAACTCGCGACCCCTGGTTTACAAGACCAGTGCTCTAACCACTGAGCTATGGAGCCGGCTGATACTTGCTGCTCCTTTCAATCACCACCAAAAATATTCACCCATTCACTGCAGAGCATCCAATAGTGAATGCCACAGTTCTCAAAATCTAATCCGATGAAGATGCTAATCTTCATCTTGAATGGCCTGAGGGTGAGTACAAATTAATTTTTGGATAAACTTTTCCTTTAAGGTGACTCAATTACTTTAGAAGCCCAAATATGCCAAGTCCAAACAACTGTGAAATTTGATGCCAACTTTGAAATCAGTGCTTAAGTTTTAGTATTTACAAGTTATGGTGCAAGGTATTATCCATAGTTATGATCTACGGTTTGAAATACACTTCCCCAATCTTTCCACTAGGGGTCTCTGTTTCTCAAGTAATTCCATTCTGGGTGGATTCATTGTAGACACTTCCACCTGATGTTCACACCAGATCGTCTATGGGGGTTACATCAAAAGGTCACCACCAGCAAATCAAGATTTCTGATTGAATCTCTCATTCTAACAAGCCTCTGAAACGTGTCTTGTTTATTCATTTTGATCACCGTGCAGCATTATTGCCCACAAACAGATGGCAAACACATGGTGCGCCGTGCCGCCCATGGGAGAACAACCACAAATCTGTCTCCCAGTACTCTCTCCTTTCCTCTGAGGGGTTCATAGTCATCACTCAATATCTCCCTCGAGCGCTATAAAACATCAAACTGCGCAGAGGCATATCACACTTGCTCCTTTTTGTGTCAGAGGTAATCTCAATTGCCGAGGAACAAACACCACTAATTTTTAATGCCTTTTTTATGCTGCATGCTGCTGCTTGTGGATTATTAAAGAGTATGAGAATCCCTGGTCTGAAATCGCTGCGCTGTCCTAGTGTTGCCTTCATTCCAGGTTTACTGAATAGATTATATTGCTCATTTTGAAACATGAAACAGGCTTTTTCAATTCCTTTTAAATCCAGATGATCAGGTGCGAGACATATTTTGTAAAAGATATACTGCAGCGATCCATCTCCAAGCCCAAATCTGATAGGTTGTGTAATGAGGTTCATCTTTTAAATATCTAATGCACTCAGCAGGAATTTTAAGTCCTGGAGATCTGTCTACCTGCAGAGTTTTTGCTGCGATTTCCTACTAAAAAACAATGCAACTGAATGTCACTTGAAGTTTTTCTGACTTAAAATGCACATGGAAATCTATAGTGCTCCGGTTTTTCGGCAATGCAGATGTATCACATACACAGCTAATTGACTTATAAGCAAATAAAATGCATCAATGAGTCAAAGTTCCCATAAACACACAAGGATAAAAACCTGTTCTGAAGAGACAGGTGAGTTTGAAAACAATACACCATCTTTCTATGTTGATAGTTGTACACCTGTCTAACAAATGCTAATGGTGTATTGCTTTGTTTATCCTCTGCAGTTTAGCGCAGAGACGTCTTCATAAACAATCTGAACACTTGCAGAGTAAACAGCTGTTTTGTTTCCAGTAATATATGATGTAAGAACTCAGATTACTCAAATATGCTGTAAGAATGATTTAACAGTGTTTAAAATGTCAACTTTTAAATGTTTTAAAGGGGTAAAACGAAGCAGTAATGTTGGTGCAGCCATGCTAGGACATGCTGTGTGTTTCAGCACAACCCTTTTTTGTGGCTAAACTAAAAAAAAAAAAAAAATGTAGGTCAGGGGGGTAATATTATTTTAAGTTTACAGTGAAGGCCTTTTTAGAAAATGGGGCATTTGCAAGAGGCGGAGCATAGAGGAGTTACAATATTTGAAAAATAATGTGTTTTTTGAACATTAAAGCATGCCAACGTATTCTAATGATCTTTAAAATAGCATCATATGGCCCCTTTAAAACATTATTTTCTTGGTTATAAGAGGGACCAGGGAACACTACATTTTATAATTTAGTAAACATTATGGGACAATTTTTTTTGAATGTTTCCTGGACATTTTGGAACAAGTAGTAACATTTAAAAAAAAAAAAAAAGTTAGTTGAATGTCCTAACCAAAATCTTTTAGAAGAGATAAAATCATCCTCAATGCACTGCAAATGTTCTTATGTCAGTGTTTTGAGAACCTTATTAAGAACCAGCTAAGCGTACATGAATATTCCAAAATGGCTGTATTATTAATGCTAGGCCAGTGCTTGTCGTTGTGAACACTACATTATGATCTTTGTAAAATATGAGTAAAAAATGCTGTCATTTTTATTTTTGGATGAACTGTTCCTTTAACATATGAACTTACTTTGTAAAGTACTTTGATGTCATACACTGACCATTCTGCGCAGCAACACTTCAGGTCGAACACTTCAGGTCGAATTCATCCTTTGGAGAATTGAATGCAATGCTGTCAGATTACTTCATATGTCTCAGTCACGGGTGAGAAAACATTACAGTACAAAGCACATGATATTACAATAATAGCGCCTTCCATTCTTGCTCGGCCTGCAATAGTGTAATGAAACTGGCTGATGACTTATGCTGTGCGAGAAGGGTACGCAAGAGGTCTGTGAATACATACTTTGACAGACAGGCAGAACAGCCTATCACAGTCCTTAGATTGAGAGATATGATTGGATGAACATTTTATGGTCCTACGCCTTCCACAGATATAAATACATTTAGACCACTTAACACAGCAATTGCTGTCAGGATCAAGGAGATTTTTAACCTGCCTAACAAATAAAAAAAAGGTTTTGAACCAAGTCACCTATTCTACCTTTAATGAATTCAAACAGATGCAAAAAGCCAAAAAAGTTCAATTAACTTAATTTAGGACACTTCTTCCACACAATTAAAAGGTTATTTAAGCAAATGATTTTTAAACCAACTGTGTAGATTTAATTAAAAGTGACAGTAAAGACATTTATGTTTCAAAATAAGGTAATAAGTATGATAATGGAAGCAGCAGATTAGCATATTCAAATGGGACTGTAATGATACTAAAAATCACCTTTCGTCACAAGAATGAATTATATATATATATATATATATATATATATATATATAAAACAATATATCTAATTGGAAATCAGTTATTTTGAACTGTAATAATATTTCACAATATTACTATTTTTACTGTATTTTTGAATAAATAAATGTAGCCTTGTTGAGCAGAAGAGACTTCTTTCAGAAACATTTAAAAACATATTGACTTCAAACTTTTGAACATTAACAACTATATATGAAACTGAATATGACACATATGACACTGCAGACTCAGAGTAATGATACTAATAAAAAAATCAACTTTGCATTTTAATAATAGTGCACAATATGAATGTTTTTATCACTGTCATTTTGATTAAATAAATGCAACCTCAAAAATATTTTAAAATAAAAATTTCCTATTGAATTTTACATCACAGCTCAAAAGGTCAAAGGCCAGCAAACTGTTAACAAAAACGTCCTTAGTAGTGCTTTCCCATCACCAGAGAAGTATAGTAAAATTACAAGAGCTGTGTTTAAAAAGGTACACATTTGTACCTATTAGGTTAGGTTAGAACTAATATGTACCTTTAAGGTACCAAAAGGAAAGTAGGTACCGCCCCAGTGACAGCTTTTGTAACTTTATTTCTGAGAGTGTAGTAACATGACATGTGTTGACACAGCCACTAGATATTTTCAGACAGGTGTGTAGCTCAGTTCAAATGTGTTAAGATCACGTGCCTCTGCATCTAGCGCATTCAAACTGATGCAAAACAGCAAATCCAACATCCTCCGCGCACATGACGGAAAACAAGACCCTTCACTTGACAGCCCATGCAGAAGAGATTATGACAGCCTGACATGTACGGGAGCGCAGGGGGATTTGTGGCAGATTATAAACCTTGGCCCACTGCTAGATGCGGAATGGAAAAGAGCTCAGGGACGCGTGATACGATGCGCGGCGTGGGCCGTGTAAGAGAACTCATTGAGGATTCAGCGTGAAAGAGACGCTTCGCTGGTCCAGATGGACTTGCAATGGGGAAGCAATCACTGGCAGGGACTCAGAGATGAATTCATTTGCCAATAATTACATTTCAATCACTGCGGCTTGGGACGCTCTGGTAGGATGCTGAGGGCTTGCTGAATGAAGTCATATTAATGTGTGTTTGAACTTTGCAGGAACAAACTCTTTGAGACAGAGTTTCAGAGTCGTGCCTGTCATTATTACCAGTCTGTTGTTGCCTTTGGGAGAGGGAGTGTTGTTTTAAAGGGATAGTTCATCCTATTAAATTAAACTTCTGTCATTGTTTACTTACCCTTGTGTTTTTCTAAACCTGGCTTGCTTTCTTCTGTACATCAGGCATGGAGGATGAATTATATTTTTTTTTCACATTGACGTTCATAAAAGAACTAAGGCTGTCAAGCTCCAAAAATGAAATGAAAACACCATAAAAAACGATTTTGGATCAAAATAAGAGTGAATAAATATGATGGAATTTCCATTTTGGGCGGTAAATGGTTTCTTTAAATGTAAAAATTGGCATTTTATGCATTTATATATATCTATATTGTATATCTTATTTCACGAGTTCGCGCTTGCTCATAATATAATAGTAAGTGAGTTTGGCGTACTGTCCAGAGGTGAGCCGGGAGGTCGGCAGACTCTGAGCCCTAGTGATTTGAACCCAAACGAAGGCAGAGCTTGGTATCCGGCTCGGACCCTGCATGCCCCCCGTGAAGGAAGGCACGAGACGAAATGCAGGAAAGAAAATGGGTTTATTTATAGTAGGTATGATGGATCTGACTGGAAGGATGAAATTAGGTGATTTATTAGCCTATATAATGCTGCACCAGCTGCGGTTAATTTGTACACGCTCCTCCCAAAATTAGTTTGCAACATCACATGTATATATATATATATATATATATATATATACACACATCTTTAATATATATATATATCTTTGAAATTGTTGGATACCCATCTTTTTTTAAGGTTGGCCATATGTCCTGTACAGCATTTCCACTGACATTTTTCATTGAATATTGTCTAAGATTTGGTCACATAATATTCAGACCATTTTAATAAGAATTTTCCACTGTAATAAAAAAAAAAAAAAAAAATATATATATATATATATATATATATATATATATATATGCCTCCTACTGCATAACAGTGAAAAAACAGAAAGACAGAAAATTCCATCAATGGCGGGGAACGAGTTAAATGTAAACAACATTTTATTTATTGCATATTTTTTATCATATTCTGGTGTCTGAGTCTTCCCTCATCACTGAGGCGACACACTGATCATTGTTTTGGGATTGGACCACATCCATTAGCAAGCTCCGCCAGCCCCCTCGTTCTCTCTCTCTCTCTGTCTCTCTCTTTCAAGGGCAGATATCCAAACTGTTTCTGATTATAAAATGACTGATAATTTGCCGCCGCCTGCATTTGATTCATTCTCAGCATAACATTACAGGCACCGGCTTCACTTAGTAAACCCATTCAGTCAGTCCAGTCACTTCACTCATGTCCAACAAACACAGACAGTTTTCTGCGTGTCTGCATCAAATTATGAGGAAGACTGAATCCAGAGGCATTGTTCAGCAACTTTATGATCACAAAAAGTTGTTTCTGGTTCGGAAAGCACTCTAAAGCAGCTCGAAGATGATAGGTAACAGTGATACTTTTACATTGCATTAGTTACCGACTCAAGCAATACTTACAGTTATAGCATTATAGTATACAGTATATATGGATGATTATATAATTGCGGGTACACTTGGGGTCTGAAGTCTGTCCCCATCAAACTCTGTTACCAAGGTAGAGTAACAATGCTGAAAATAATGAAACAGTTTTATCATTTTTTTTTCTAAAAACTCCACTTGCTGGCACAAATATGGACACTAATGAAACATGATTAAGAGAGCTTTAATTAACCCAATGTGAGATCAGTAATAAATTCTGTTTTCCTTTTGATAATGTGGTAACAGAGTTGACGTTCTACAGAATAACTCTTGGTGTAAGTGTTTGGATGAAAATATTTTCTCAGAGAGAGCACAGATACTTTTCAGTGCTTCAGATCTTATTAGTGAGTGAAAGTGACATCATTTCCTTTAGCTTACACAATTCCGGGAGATAATATGGTTTGGTAACAGAGTTGACGAAAGATTTATGGACATACACTTTTTAAAGAAAATAATGACAGAAAAAATTAAATAAATAATTTAATGTTGTAGAATTCATTAAGTGACTATTCATTTTATTAAAAAAAAACTAAATAAAATGTTGCCAAAAGAAAAGTACAAGAAGAAATCATGATTTTCAATTATGTAAGACACTTTTTAAATAAATTATCATATTGTGATTGTGTCATGCTCAGTTACTACACACACTCCAGGGATATAATTCACAGACAAGTATTTATTGAGTTTCACAAATTAGGAGCAAACACAGAACAGAAGAGGTGCTGGTCAAATATCAACATAAAGGGCTCCGTTCACATTCATTGGCTTGAAGAGACATCGAAGGTAAGTGGTTCGTTGCAGGTGAGTAACAGAAGCAGGTAACTTCAACACAACAGTCTTCACAGCACCATATTCAGTTCAACATAAATACGAATGAATTCAATACTCAGCCTTTCTTTAGAGGGCAGGTAGATCGCTCTGAGAACATAGGCAGGTAAGGACCTTGAGCTCAGTCAACGCATGTGAGTGGGAGTGAAGTATTTAAGGTGTAAGGGTGATTGTGAACAGGTGTTAGAACTCTGGTGATTGTGATCGTGTGATTGTTTCAGATTCTGGCGTGTCTGGTGGTGTGGTGTCTGAGGCTGACCTGGGAACAGGTGCAGTTTTGACAGATTGACCGTAACATCTTGAAATTCATAACAATTAGTAAAGAATAATAATAAATAAATTAAATTAATTAAAAATTAATTTATTAAATTAAATTAATTAAATTGTTTAAAAAAACACCCACAATTATATATATATAGGCTATATTAAGGGTGTCACGATTTCGATTTTAAATCGTAATCGATCGAAATTCATGCTCAATCTCGATTATCGAATCAAAAAATGGAATCGTCGATGTTGCCACGCCCCCATGTGACGTCAGCTTGGCTTGCCAAGCGAAAAAAAAAAACACGCTTGTTGAAGTGCTGCGAGTCAACCTAACAGCCAAAAGATGGCATGGCAACTGCAGACGCAGGAGACCCGTCGACAGAACTTGAACCCCCTCCTCTTTCACTGAAGTCGCCGGTGTGGAAGTATTTTGGATTTCC
>JAUCMS010000030.1:1523625-1541137 GCA_032357445.1 Enteromius radiatus | reverse complement strand
TTATGTGTTATGTACTGAACTGTTATTATTCAAACATGACAAGGTAAATTCAGTTTTTCATTCTAGGGCACCTTTAAACAAAAAATGCTCCTGTTTCCACACATCTCGTATATAAAAATCCTTTTAGGGGGCTCTTAGCTTTTGGAGGCCCAAGGCAGACGCCTACCTTTGCTTAATGAGTAAGTCTGCCCCTGTCACTGCTCTACGTCAAGGTTAAATAATTATTTCTATGTTAATCTTTTGATTTACAGAATGTCCTACATATTACATCATAATTCTCAGATTGCTTTATTTGACTTTACACAAACCAATACAGAAATCACATTAAAAGCTGCTTTATCTGAGTATCAAAGCCTCTACACTATGACTGACAGCAGTCTGAAAAGTAAGAAGCATTTCTGTCCGGAGTCATTGTGTCTTCTATCTGATACCTGAAAGCATCTCAAAAGCAGTGTCTGTACCATTACAATCATTCATTCATACATCACCTCTTACCTTGACATGTTCCGTCTATAAACTTGAGCACAGACTAAAAACTCGTAATAATAAAAAGCACAGGTGCCAATCATCTGTGCCAACCTATATGGAAAACTCCTGACTCATATTCATGACAGCTCATCTTTGTTGAGCAGACTATGTAATATTTGGCGGTCAGACTGCCCTCTTTATTGTTGACGGTCGTTTCAGAGGTTAGAAGGGAACTCAGAGAGTATTAAATGTCAACAGCGTCCTCCCACTGAGCACTCGAGGGCTGATTTCTGAAACACAGTGGAAACTGCTTCATTTGGATGGGTTTCTCCAGGATGTCCAATAAATCTGAGAACAAACTGTTATTAGTGATTGCAGTTATTATATGACTAATTTTGTGCATTTAAAAGGTCAGAAACGGTAGGATTTCGCACTGACAGCGTGCGTTGGATGTGGCTCAATCCAGACTGTTACTAAAACGAAAATGGCTACTACAATAATTTCACATCTCATTTACAAAACTGTATGTGCATCACGTCCATACCATGACCTTCATCCTGTCAATGAACACAGTGCAAATCGTCATTTCGAATAAAGACTCTAAATAAAGAATTAAATCCTGTTCACATCAACAACGATAATAATAACAACATTAGCGTCCACACAGCGAACAATATCTATTTATTCTAAGAGCACATGTGTCTGCCCCTTTAAATTCTCCAGCACTTGATAGCAGGATCAGGGGTGGATTTAGTGAATTTGGGGCCTCAGGCAAATATAAGAATGGGGCCCTTTACATTTGCACACATTTAATTTGATCAACCTTGAAGTTCCTTTTTTGCTGTGGTAGTTGCTGCTGCACAATGGTGCCACATAGTTATGTCAGTGTTTCTACATTTTTCATGTACATATTTTAATACATTTTTTCATTTAGCAGACACTTTTATTCTTTCATGTTGTAGAAATAGCAATTGATTTACAGTTGAGATACAAGAAGTAGTCAGAAGTATAAATTATTACCTTTTTAGGCTACATTTTCCCTTCTCTGTGTCCACATACTGTATTTTGATGCAGCTAAATTCTCAATAAATCTGTTTTCATTGATATAGCTTACTGTTTCTGTAGTCATAAAACGGCATGAATATGAAATAGGGACTGAATAGTGACTTATTAAAACTACATAACCAGCTCTACCTTCCAAGATGTTAATCCGCACAATAATCCTGATTTATAATCGTCTGATAAAATCAAACAGGCTACACATAAGATAATGACAATAGCTGTGCCTGCATGCAAAATTAGACCCAGTTTACACTAGCGCATCTTCGTTTTAAAACAGCGTTTAAGAATAATGCAGTCCAAGACTGGTTGCCCGCTGAAGCTAAGCAGGGCTGAGCCTGGTCAGGATGGGAGACCTCCTGGGAAAACTAGGTTGCTGTTGGTAGTGAGGCCAGCAGGGGCCCTATATAGTGCTTTCTTCCATAAACATTAGCCAGAACATCCCAATCACTCGTTTCTATACAAAGAAAGTGAAAGAGGACAGCTTTAAAAGTTTAATAAAAGCATGACTCATTCTATTCCAAGAATTCACAAACCAAATGATAAACAATAAGCATAAAAATATTCAATTAGGCACAAGCTCCAGCAAATTGGCATTAAGCTTAATTATTATGCATAATAATATTGCATTACATTTATTAAATACAATTGTACAAATGTCTCTGAACACATACCTATACGCACCTTTGCAATCTGGACACGGTGTCATGTAATTGGTTGTTTGCACAATGCAAGACTCGCAGCATGAATAATGAATCTTGATAATTCCTGACTAATTGCACCAGCTGTGAATAATTTCTTTCATGACAATAATTACCAAGGACCTTCTCATTTCCTCAGACACTGAGCAGGACCGGTGCCCAAAACTCTTCAGCGGGGCCTGTTTGTATTCGGATGGCACTTTGCCATGATGCCTTTGACACATGATATATATTCTGTCAATTATGCTCCGAATCGGCTCGAAAGAGGACAAAAAAGTGAATTTATGTATTGAGGAAGCGATGCGTGGACAGCCAGAAGGACAGACAAATCAATACTGTGAGTTTTGAAATTCAACCAAACGCACAACATTATGCAGCTTTTCTCCTTTCTTTCACTCCAGCTCTGGTGTTTTTTTTTTAGTGGCTCTCGTTGATGGTTGCTTTAATAACTCCTGTGTTTAATATTAAATGAGGAGAGGCCAGTAAACAGGGACTCTGCACGCATCCCACAGTAAAATCCATCCTACCCGCTAAGGTTTCCGCCGGGTGCTTGGCGGGCCATTGTGTTCATCCTCCACAACAAGATATTTATCATTCTCGAACCGTGAGGGGAAAATGGCCAAATTGACCAATTATTCAGAAACAGAAGTGCAGTGTGGAGGAAAATTTACGTGGCTTAGGTTACAGATATTGATCCCTACTGTATTACATAAATAGTCATCCCAAAATGCCTGCAGAAAGAGTGCAAACAGCCGGCAGGTATAAACTCTAGTACGGGGGAGTAAATCAAGGCCCCAAATATGAAAGGGTGTGACCACTAGAGATCATCTGCTTTTAGTCTCAGGGGACTTTAAGGGACTATGCTAGAGGGAGCTTTTCTGTTTTTGTCTTTTTTAGAAAACTACAGCTGTTATGAATCTGTAGAAAAGTGGAGACCGCCTTCACTCCTTGTAGCACTCTGCAACAAACTGTGTGTTTCTGTATGAATTTTAGACCTGCCTTGCAAAGAATTAAGCTTTAAAAGACAATTTACTGAGTTTGTCTGTTATATCGAGAGAGTCGGTTAATTTTGCCATGACATGTAGATTCTGCATAATGTCATTTGGCGAAATGTGCAGACTTGGCTGTTGCTGGATGGAGGCGTCCATTTAGCCGGCGTTCTTCTGCTGCTCTGGGGTGATTTAATATGTAGAGTAATTGGACTGCTGCTGTTCACCCCGGCCGCTAAGTGGGAAACTTTTAAAGGCCCTCAGATTATAAAGGATTTATTACACGTACGCACAGTGGCCAATCTGAGGTGATGAACCGGATAACTCACAAACTGCTATTGATTGTGGGTCACTATTTTTAATTATTGTTATTTCCCAGCATATAACCATCCCTGTGTGAATTCTCCAGTGATTTTATGCAAGTCTCATTTCCTGTGTTGGCAAAAAGAGGTGTTTACTAACGAATAAATGTGCTAAAAATGTGACTGGAATGGTTTTAATGTCACACGTTGATGTTCAAGCCTTATTAAGTCTACAGATTTGGTTAGTACTAAAAAAAAAAAAAATGCTGGCGTTTGCTGGGGCTTGAGTTTATGGTAAGTGTTTTGTTTGGTTACACTTTATTTTGATAGTCCACTTAGTTCATGCAAAAATAAAAAAATCTGTCATCATTTATTCACCCTCAAGTAGTTCAAAATCTGTATGAATTTCTTTGTTCTGCTGAACACAAAGGAAGATATTTTGAAGAAATGTTGTAACAAGGCTGTTTTGTAGATTTAGTTCCATAGGAAATAAAATACTACGGAAGTCAATTGTGACCCAAAACAGCCTGGTTACAAACTTTTTTCAAAATATCTCCCTTTGTGTTCAGCAGAACAAGGAAATTCATAAAGATTTTGAACTACTTGAGGGCAAATAAAATAGAATTTTCATTTTTGGGTGAACTATTCCTTTAAGGGTTGTAGCTAAGAAGAATGCTATGTTTGAAAAAAAAATCCATCATTAAGAAGTTTTAACTGTAAACTATTGCTTCTGGCTCAAACACAAGTCCATTATTTATAATAACACTTCCTCTAGTGAAAAACCCATTTCCTGTTGTTGTCTCGCATCAAAATCCACTGACATATTTGTTTTGATCTGTTCAGATTTCTCTCCTGATATAATGACTTTTTTCCACCAGAGAATGCAATATTATGAACAGAAGAGTTGCGTTTTACAACATTTAAAGTTTAAAATATCTTGATGATGTATTTGTTTCTTACAAACATGCGGCTTTTCTTTTCATTAGACATTATCTGATGGACTGGAGTGGAGTGGGTTATTGTGATGTGTTTATCAGCTGTTTGGACTCTCATTCTGACGGCACCCATTCACTGCAGAGGATCCTTTTCCAAGCAAGTGATGCAATGCTACATTTCTCTAAACCTGATGAAGAAACAAACTCATCTACATCTAAGATGGCCTGAGGGGGAGATAATTTTAGCAAATCTCACATTTTTGGGTGAAAACTAATATCTGCACTGCAAGCACCCGCTGATAATGCAAAATACAACTTTTGAATACAACTGTCAATTTCACATTAAATAGCAGGCTTTTGTATTTCTCTAAAAGGTTTGCCTAAGAAAGGTTTGAATGACAATAGTTGTACAACAAAAGTCCATTTAATCTCACAGCCTTGAATGTGTCGTTACAAATAAACAATACCGTGTGTAAGATACTCTCTGTTCAATCAAATCTCTGTCACGTGCAGAATAACACCAAAGATAATCCGGTTTTAAAATCCAGCCATGAAATGAACAAAGACTCATTTTCAATACAGATGCTTCAGTTTAATTGGACAGAAACACACAATGGTTTTAAAGACTTTTTGTTCAAATCAGCAACAATCCAGTCATGTGGTAAAACACATTTCGGTGATTAGTAATCAATGACACAGACCGGATGCTTCTCTTGTTTTCAGGATGTCTCTCTTTGTCATTTAATGCACTTCAGTTACATGATCTCTGCTGCTGTTGAGGCTCATAACCATTTCAGTCTTTAACATCTCTCGTTCGGTGCGGACATTCAGAAATGAGGGAAAGAAGAGGTTCAGTATCGATAAACATGTTCGCAAGTCTTTCTATCGTCACACCAACGCAAACGTACGCGATCTCCATTATGTTTTCAACAAGAAGTCTTTGATCCAAATGCCATCATCTGAGTTTCACAGACGTCCGTGATGCACATGAACACAAGAACATTCACAGATATAAAATAACTTAAATAATATAAAAATAGGTGTTTTACATATAAATAATGACAAAAGCTTTCAACATAAATGAAAACAAGACGGTGTCACGACGAGTCTCTGAGGTACTTGCCATGTGGGTTCAAAATTTTCATGATCTTCCCAAGAATTTCTATGTAATGTCTGCTCCTTTTAAAGGACTAATGACTCATTACACCTTTAAACATGAACGGCAGACAATTTGAACTACAGATGACACCAATCAGTCATGTACAAATACTTCACAATATTGGGGCAATCTGTCCCTTGTGAAAAATGACACTTCAGTATAAGCAAACCTAGTGTAAAAACAGTGACATAGTGAGAATTAAATGAAAATTTACAAAGACATATGGCATATGGAGTGAAAAACCGGAGGGGTGTTTTCACATGCGACTCACGGTATTCAATTTGCCACGAGAGACATGAAGATTGAGCTAAATCTGAGTTCAAACGCATGGTTTTTATGGCCACACAGTTGACTGAACATTCGCTTTCTTGACTTGTTTGTTTAATAAAAAATGAATTAATATGCTAGAATCAATTAGATGCTAATATGTAGCAGATCTGTGTCACAACGTGAAAAGCTTTTCAGGGAAACTGATGGAGCGCAGCTAATGAACACCGCTGAAGGTTTTGACGTGTGTGCATTGAAGAAATTGACTCGGTGTCAAGTTAATCTCTCATTAAAACATCAGTTTTAATCAACTGACATGTAAGAAATGTTTCTTTTTATTGCACCTTTGAAACAATGGGCCACTTTATGCATTAGCTCTAAATTATTAGATTAGGTGTCTACCTGTGGTTGCATTAATTATAATGTTTAGACGCAGATCTAAACCAAAACAGTTTAGAATAGTTCACCCACAAATTTACTCACGCTCATGTCAATCCAAACCTGTATGCTGTTAATACTGTATGTATTCTGCTATTTTTCATTCATTATTTGATTTGATTAGACTGTTAAGGCAGTTTTACACAACGCATAGCATACTTATAGGAAATGTTTTTATTGAGGAATAAAAAATAAAATTTGATCTTAAAAGAATAGTGGCAGTAATGTCACTACTGATAACTAAATCTATAACTAAAAATTAAGCTGAAATAAAATATAAATATTAAATTAAAAACTACTTAAACAAAAAATGTAAATGAATATTAGAAAATTTACCTTAGCAATTAGCTGCATAAAAAGTTTACTAAAATTAAACTAAACAAAAATAAAAAAAAGTAAATAAAAAAATATTATATATATATTTTGATGAAAGCACATAATACAGTTATTAAAACTTTGAAAATTACAGTAAATAATAAAAATGAAATAAATACTAACTCAAAATAATTAGAAATATTATATTTAAACTAAATTAGAACACTGGTATGGCTTACGTATTAAAATATGTCAGTATTTATTTCTGAAAATAAATTTAAATTGCTAATTTTTCGATTCAAAAATGGTTGCAATAATGGCTTGGACTAAAGAGCATAACTGTGGACAAATTTTGGTGAAATAATGTTAAAAGAGCTCACTATAAATCATACTTAAAATTAACATGATATGGGTTTGGTTAAAGATGAGTAAATTATTTTTCTTTTTTGCATGAGCTATCCCTTTAAATGCTCTGTAATAAGATCAACACTCCACCTGCGGCCATTAAGTCTCACAAAGATTTATGATATCTGAACTAAACAGCCTCTTAACAGAGTAAGTGATGTTTCAAAAGCATATGAATGGTTTGGCGATACGCATGTTGTGTTTACATTCTAATGAGTTAATTGAAGAGTGTTACAGAAGCTTGTCTGAGCTAATTGGCATGATGCTTTGTGCTGGCACAGACTCCGTTAAAGCTGCTCTAGCACTCCCTATGAAGTCACTGAATGAATCACACAGAAATATTCCCTTTAACACCTCTTAACAGTGAAAATGAGCTTTTTGCATTCACATTGCAGGATTGAAATCAATAATTATGTGTTTTACTTCTTTTCCGTTAAGATGATCTTGTCATTTTTAACAAGAAAACATTAACGTAACCTCTTTAAATAAAGAATTGCGCCCCTGTTTATTTACAAACTTTAGCACCTGGCAAATAAAAATAATCTACCTGGAATGATTTGCGCACTGCAAATCTCTGTCTCTGACTACTGCCATCTATACTAATAATGATTTAAAACGCAGAACGTATGGAGCAGATTGAGAAATATGTCCATCATAATGTTCCACTATGACAGCTGGACACAAACGAAAACACTTTTAAATTAAAACATCAGTTGTTACTGAAATAGTTCACTCTAAAATCAAAAATTGCTGAAAATGTACTCACTCTCAACAATCCAAGATGTAGATGAGTTTGTTTCTTCATCAGATTTGAAGAAATGTAGCATAGCATTACTTACTCAGCAATAGATGCTCTGCAGTGAATGGGTGCCGTCAGAATAAGTGAGCTGATAAAAACATCACATTAATCCACATCCAACATCTGGAGAAGCAAAAATATTTTTTCCACTGACCCAGAATGTTCCCTCCACGTGACTTAAGGGGTGCTGTAGTTGTCTTGACCCACATATCAAGACTTTCTGCAGTGTTATGGCTTATAAATGGTGTTTGTTCTGTTTAGGTTTCTCTCCTGATTCAGACAAGACGAAGAAAGATTTACAGAAGAAAGTATTACGAATGATAGATTTACCTCATATAAATAAACAGTTTTTTGCTTCACAAGACGTTAACTGAGGGATTGGAGTGGTGTGGATTATTGTGATGTTTTTATCAGCTGTTTGGACTCTCATTCTGACGGCACCCATTCACTGCATTGCTGAGACGTCCATTTTCAGCCAATGCTTATTTTCGAACAAACTAACTATTCCTTTAACAAGTCTACAAAGGTGTGTCCACTCCTAAAAAATAACTTAACATTTGTATTTATTTATTTTAAATGTGCCTGCCAAGTTTTTTGAAATAGTGCACGCTCAAGTGGCAAGACGAAGGTTTTGTGCATTTCCTCTCTGAGAGGAAATGACCTTGCTAACAGATAATAATAATCATTTCACTAAAAACTGCACGCTAATGAAAAGCAACGCAAACATCCACAAGGAAGGTGACGTGATGTGCAGAAGCTCCCGACTTGCAGCAGAAAGTGATATTGCACTGAAGATAATGTCCTCTCTGCAGATTGACCGTCACTGATGTGTCTTTCCAGTAGTTCGTAAAGACAACAGCTGAATGAATGTCTGCAATTATGATTCCTTCAGAAAAAGGGCCGGTTACACGATGACGACTGGACAGCAAAGGTGGCAGTCTTTCTGTTTGCTTTACAGTGGGAAAACAAGAAAGCCAGAAAAGGTGGAGTATTGCCATCCGCCTACCAGATTGCCCTTCTCCAGTTTGAGATAAACCTTGTCTTCTTTGTTGAGGTGCAGCAGGACTCCGTTGGTGGCGGCTTCACGGGTGACGTCTTTGTCCCCGGCGAAGGCAGAGATGACTGGCTTTCCATTCAGCATTAAATTCACCTGTACGCGGAGAGAAAGTCAAATCAGGGATCTCAAGTGTGCATGTGTGACAGGAATAATTTTAGGATTTCATACGGCCACTTTTATGAAAAGAAAAAACTATTTTTGTATCACACTGTATAACACTTTGAAGCTTGTATATAATTCATATTAACTTATATTATAATTCCCTATATATTTTCGCAAAGAAATGTAACCGCAGTTATAATATTGCTGTGAAATATTTGCAAATTTACAATATGTGAAAATCTATAGGCCTAATATTAATTCATAATATTATTAATATTAAAAATATTAAGGGCTATAATGTATTTATATTATATTGTTATAGTTTTTTATGATAAAATGTACTAATATTATTGCAATTCGTATGGTGGAAGACTGTATTTAAATATTCTTAAAATAATATATATTTTTAAAAACAAGAATTACGGTATTATTTAAATACTAAATACTAATTACAGTACACTTTTGTGATAAATTAAGGAAAAATTTCTTTTTTTTAAATAACAAAAACACAGTGTCAAAACTAAGCATCCTGTTAAATATACTTAAATTATCATAAATAATATGTGTATACATTAATGAGGAAAAAGTATTTTTGAAATGTCTATCGCGTTTCCTTTTGAAAAGCACTAAAACAGGAAGTATTAGATGTTCCTGCATGATTAATAATGAATTTGATTATATGCAGATGGTTAAACATGTATTTTGAACTTTTAAGTTGCAATAATTCATAAGACTATGGACTATAAAGTGTACTATAAAACCTTGTATTTTTCTGAACCGAGAGCACATTTAAAATACAATATTTATTCAGGCTTCAAATATTACCAGTTCTCTATTTCTCTAACCCTGTTCATTATGAAACTCAAATACGATGTTAAAATGAAGCTGATTAAATATGCTCTTATGCTTACTTGTATAGTCTGGCTCTGGTACACTTTAATAACGTGGAAGTTAAAGCTGTAGATTCCTTTCCGGGGACAAAGAAAGACGGAGTCCAGCGTGAAATAGTTTCCTATGTTAACAAGGACCTGCAAAAGAGGTTTTTCAGAGGCATCAGACCCGATTCAACACAATGATAATGACATATCCTGGCCAGACGTACAGTTCTGTGAACTATCCATGCTTGTGATGCAAAAATCTCAAACAAAAGACCTTGAAAAAACATTAGAGTGAGATAACAAAATGCAGCAGGAATGAAATATGAATGCACTCATGTTTACAACTGGACTTTTCAATAATAATTCTCCTCAACACTCAGGGTTTCGTACCGTCACGGTCATGCTGACCATCATTCAACTCTAATCTGGTGATGTGGCACCGTGAACTATAGAAAATGCAGGACAATCAATCATAGCTGGATTTTCACTCGTGCACTTTTAAACGCATTTTCAGCTAGCAGTGATTGTCATAAAAACAGATTTTATTCAGTTTATTTTAGTTTTTTTTTTTCAAAGTTAACTATAACACTAGCTCTTTCTTGTGGTTTTTATAACCTATTTTCAACACTAATGATAATAAATATTTCTCGGGCAGCAAATCAGTATATTATAATGATTCCTGAAGGATCATGTGACACCGAAGACTGGTGTAATAATGCTGAAAATTTAGCTGTGCATCACAGGAATAAATTACTATACATTTGAACAGAAAACTTATTTTAATTTCACTGTTTTTACCGTATTTTTTGAAAAACAAAACCCACAATATGAGGTCTATTTATAAACATAGTGTGGGAGTGAGTACTGAATTTTAATATTTAGCATTTGGGAATGATTTAAATAACTGCACCATTCCACCTACAAAAGTATTATAGAAACTGCATTTTCTTCCATTATTTTGTATGATCAAACAACATCTTACACTTCATCTTCCTGGATATAGTCCAAAAAAATAATAAAATAAAAGAGGTCCAATAATTACCTTCCAATTAGAGTCAAATGTCCTGCAACAGGCCTAAACGGAGTTCTCAAAACTGATGAAATTTCTGGTTATGTTCGAAAAACTGATTGAAGTAAACATCAAAAAGAAAGTATATTTATTGTTTTCACCTTGTAGACACGAATATGAGTAGACTGACTTCGTATATTGACCCTCAGAGCGCACAAAGGTAAATTTGTACATTGCACTCTCTCTTTTGATCTTTGCTTTATTAAAGCTGAGGAAGAACTCAAACAGTAGGAGAATTCAAACTTGTTCAGCTTTTTATGAATGGTCACAAATATATATATATATATATATAGATGCTACACCAATGAGATTCAAAAATTTAAAAGCATTTTTTCCCCCGTTAAATCTGAAGCTAAAAAGAAAGTTTCAGATGTTGAAATAGTTCAAACAAAAGAAAGTTCTGGTGTAAAAAGATTAAGTTATATTGATCATGTGCCTCATATACTGAAAAAGATTCTAAAAAGTATTAAAAACATTCTAAACCCTCTGGTGAATGATAAACCATTGGCGCTTGTGTTTATGTTTAAGTTCGATTGGATGGGTTTGGTTCATTTGCAGCCCTTTTATATAAAAGTCTAACTGTTACCATCATGGAGAGAGGTGTGTAGAGGAGTGACTTGTTGATATTGCAGTGCACTTGTGAAGCGTTTCACATTAGATTCATACATAAGTTCTTTTCATGACCAAAACTGACCACATCGGATATGAATGGGAAGCTAATTTACTCTAGTGGAAATGTTTGGTACTGCGCCCAAAAGCTCATTTTTCAAACTTCAAATTTGGAGCATAATTTTTACACAGTTAATTCAATAATAATAGTAATAATAATTAATTCATATAAAATTTAATAAATTAATATTCAGCATTTTTTAATAATAATTAACCTTAACATCTTTAGTTTTACTTTTGAACTTTTTTCTCTTCTACAATAATCTGCCAATTGTCTTATTTTAGAAGAGCAATCTTAAGTATGCGCTCCAAAGCATTCAAGATTTACTACCGTTTAACTTAAAAATGTCATTTTCAGGTCTATGCTTATTTACTACCATAAAATCCCCTAGAAATATAAACTATTAAATAAAAAAAAACATTATTGAACTAAAATTTAGTGCATTCATTTTATTTGGGGAAGAAATCTTTTGAAATCATTTCTGACCACTAATCTTAACAGCACCAGAGGGTTAAATCAAAGTAGTTTTGCTTTAGAAGATATTAAGTCTTGTTTTCTAAATAATTTCAATTTATGCTCAAAACAAGGAAAAATATCTGCCTTTAGGGTCAGATAAATAAACTTAAGGGAAAACATTTTTCTTTCCCAACTGGCAGACAATTTTTCTTGTGTTAAGTGTAGTGACTTGTGTTTAAACTAGAAAAATAGATCAGAAAGAAATTAGGGGTTTTTGTACTGAAGAACAAGATCATGCTGGAAAACAAAATAATTAGGTTTGATTGACATCAAGATGCTAGTTAAAATGAAAAAGCTTTTCATTTAACGGTTTCGTTTTCATGTGACTTAAATAAAAGCTTTCCCTCTCAGATTTTGGGACCCTATTGTATACGAAGCATGAATATTTATAGAGCATCACGGCAGTGACGCAGCACTCGCTATATGAAGGCTTTGCGAATAAACTAGCCGTGATATTGCACTAGGATTACTCAGCATCCCAAACACCGAGCTCTTTTGTTGGTTCACAAAGCTCTTGGTACATTCACAAGGGCAGATCTCTCTCTCTCATTCTGAGCAGCCTTTCCCAGCAGCGTCCCGTGAGCCAGAGACATGCCAGGACAGGTGATTGGATGCTGTGTGTGTCAAGGTGCTGAAGCTCAGTGGCTGAGGGCAGCTGGTCAGTCCTGCACCTTTCTTTCTTTTTTTTATTTTCCTTTTTTTTTTTTTGCCTTGTATTTTTTATTTATTTATTTATTTTTCATTTTCCTGCAGCCAAAGCAATGAGAGGAGAATAATGGCTCCTCAAGGGCAAAATGAACACAGCTTCCTGTGTATCTCAGCAAAAAGAAACAATTTTATCCTAACCCATCTGTCGAAATCGCTGGAAATTAAAGAAATAGATCATCCTAAGATGCTAATTCATTTACTCTCCCTCGTGTTGCTCCAGATCTGTCTTTCTGTGGAACAGAAAAGAAAGATTTTCAATTCTGTACACAGGGGGAAAAAAATAGGTGTGCAAAGATTATTTTCACTCAGCTATTTTCCACTATTTTTTATACTACAATAATTAGAGACTGAGGCTTTCAGACATCAAAAAGGATCAAAAGCACCATAAAAAAAGAGTCATATTTTGAATCTTTTGCAAGGTAAATGTGACCCTGGACAACAAAACCAGTCATAAGTGTCATATTATGAAAAGTGAGATTTATACATCTGAAGGCTGAATAAATAAACTTTCCATGGATGTATGATTTGTTAGGATAAGACAAAATTGGGCCAAGATACAACTATTTGAAAATCTGAAATGTAAATATTGAGAAAATTAATTTTAAAAATGTCCCAATTAAGCATGTTAGTAATAAAAATATATGTGTTTTGATATATTTACAACAGAAAATGTACTAAACATCTTATTGGAACATGATCTTTAATTAATATCCTAATGTTTTTTGGCATGAAAGAAAAATTAATCATTTTGACCCATACAATGTACTGCTACAAACATACCCCAGCAACTTAAAACTTTGTGGTACAGGGTCACATATATTAGCTTTCTGTGAGAAAGAAATCAAAACTGAAGCCTTTTTCACTGATGATATTATGATCAGTGTGAATGAATCATAGTTGAATATGAGAGTCTGAAACTTCTAGTACACTTCACAAACAATAACAAAGAAATGTCAAGTAACATGGAATAAGGCATAGAATTTTGATGCAGGAAAATCGGAAATAACACTTTGTTGTAAAACATATTACAATCTTATTTAATACTTCACATAATAATTTTCTTGAGAATGGGATCGCTCAGATCAAAGAGTCTGATCATGAACAAATCAGCTAAGAAAGCATAGAGACTGGGCTTTCAAGCATCACTCAAAAGCACCAAAAGAGTAACATAAACATTGTCAAGCACTATATTTCAGTGCTTGATCACAGTTTAAGTCTTATTATATAGTTAAGTTTGATCAATGTGAACGAATCACTGAGTCAAAGAGTTGAATCTGAGAATCAGATCAGTCTGATCCACGAATGAATGTAATGTAAATTTCAGAAACACTTACCCTACAAATAAATAGTAGGGATGGCCATTTTCCAAAAAAAAAAAAAAAATGCATTTCAGGCTCATGAAAAACAAACAAACAAACAAAAAAAATGAATATTCGAATATTAGATTTAATGAAAAAGACATAATTTTTTTGTCACAGTTTCTGAACAATTATATTATATATGTATATACACAATTATATAAGTTCATTTTGCTATCAGATAAACTGATTTAAGTAATTCCAAAGTTAACTTCGCGAAGCAGATGGCGGCATTCAAATACTATCAACCTGTCAACACGCTTCACAGCGCCACCCGGTGCATTTAGTTTAGGATTTATCATGGATCCCCTGCATTTACTGTACAGCCAGCAAATCAACACTTCAGGTATGAATAGCGTTTTTATTGTTCGAATAATAATTACAGACCGAATATTCGAATGTTTGATTACTCGTGCACACCCCTAATAAATAGATGAACACACTTGAAAAACATGCTCGAATAATCTTATTTACAGCCTCAAAAACATCATATTTACAGTTGGTGTGTCCCATTAAATGAGTATTGAGCTTTCCAGCATCAAAGATCATGCATTATTATCCTCAAAATGGACAGTGTTGATCATTTATTTCTGTGAATATTAAAGTGGGTTTCAATCCTTTCCACACAAAAAAAGAAATATGACTTGGAAAATGAATGCTTTAGTTCTAACAGACCACTTTTATGGTGCTATATCCTTTTTTATAGGATTTACATCTTCAGTTCCCATTGACTACATTTTGTCTTCTACGTGAGACGGGTTTGAAACAATAGGAGTGTGAGTAAACGCTGTAAGGAAGCATAAGTTATCTTCACAGGGCACATGTCTTCAAACATCCCTTCTGGGAAATAATTGAATCTTGAAAAATAAACCCATAACCTAATCTCCAGCATTTTTTAAATGAATTTCAAGGATATTTGTAATAAAATAGTTTGCTTTTTTTTCAGGGATGCACATCATGCAGGCTGCGTGTTTGATCTGACCCTGCATAATGACGTTCCTTCATTAATTCCACCACGTCTTTGAGCAAGCAAGCGAACTGAATGAAATCAGGTGCACCCGAAACACGCAGAGAATTAAAGAAAATCCAAATATGCTTTTATAGGTGCTTTAAAGTTCATATCAAATGGAACGGGAGCGATTTGAATTCAGCACATGCATGATGGTTCCAATTCAAATTTTTCAGTCATAAAGCTAAAGGCTGAAGTTAAGCAAAACATGTGAATGCACATGGGCAGCACGCACCACTTTCAGCACAAACACAGCTAAAAATAAGCAATACAATAAGAACAAATCTATGCCCTTTACAGGCCTGACAGTTTGACTCATCACTAATGACCTATAGCAGTGGTATTTCATGCCTGTGTATCTGCTGCAGTAATGGAAACCCTGCGTTTATGTGCCTTCAGTCTCAGACACACAATTGCAATTGATTATTTATCAACAATTAGACTTTTTTTTTATACAGAGAGCAGCTGTGAATCTGGTCAAAAGTTATGAAACAATCGTTTTCACGTACAAGTAAATCTATGCTGAATTTATATATCTGAACTCTGATCCAAATTATTATTTTGAATTCATCTCAGCTGATTTTTGTGTATTCTGTGAACTCCATTTTGAATTCAAAATAATAATTAACATTTAGACCTAATGCAATTATCAAAGTAATCTAATTTAAGACATTATTAACCAATGCAAATTAATTGTGACCTGCTGTAATGATGACAAGTTAATTTAATTATTTAGTGCCTTATGCCTGTTGTATTTTAATATTTCATAATACTGGTTCCACTAAATCCTCTGAAAAAGCCTAAATATATTAAGGTAAAATTAGCATTAAAAACACCATCAGTGTTATAAATATTACAGCAGTTCAATGTGTAGTTACAAAAGGAAGGCAAGTTGTCACACTTGTTTTTCTTTTCACATGTATTATTGCATACAATATTTAGGTATATTCATAGGTTACCATTTACACTTTTATTTTAGTTATTCATTCATGTATTCACAATTGTCCGACAGGCTGTTCAATGGCAGTGTGACAACTTACCCCTATATACTGTGAAAACATAACTCGCAAGTCTTTCTTTTTTAATAGAATTAAAACTGACATGTATGCAAATAAACATAAACTGACTTTCAAAAAATAACATATCCAAAACTATTAGTCTAATGCACGAGCTTCATCAAGTTAGGCGGTCTAAAAAAGTCTGTATTCAAAAAGCAATTTGTTTCAGCGTAGCACGCACAAAACCATAACAATCAGAATTACCTGGTCAAAATAAATGATTCTCGTTTTATTGCTCATCTCCGAGGGCTCGTGGTTGTTGCTCCTGACCGCGGAGAAAGCCACTTTGGAGTTGGCGGCGCGCACGGAGATGCCCAGCGGCGAGGAGGAGCTCTTCCAGTCGGCTGGGTTCGAGTCACAAACCACCAGACACTTGCCCTCCAAGACGATGGGTTCCGTGTCATTCTGAGCTCTAACCAGCTCACACATGACGGCCAGGCAGAACACAAGAGCCGCGCAGTCGACGAGCAGCTTATAAAATCGCGTTACGGACACCATGATGAACGATGTCCAGCGTAGCCAAAATCCAAACGGCTCTCTGGGTCCCGTCAGTTCGCGTCAGCTCCGCGTTTGTGCTCGTTTACGCCAAACATCCGTCCAGACACCAGCTGATGAATTTACAAATCACCAAACGCGCGTAGGTGGATGCAACAAGCTTATGTCTATAGTCATTTTTTGATTGTTTGACTTATTTCCGATAGTTTTCAACTCTGGAGGATCGATCAGGCGAGTTTTGGAGAGCTGCGGTTTTCCGTAGGTTCCTGGCGACTCCGCGTAAAGATCCGCTTGGTGCGCACTGAAATCATTACCCGCAATGCCTGCGCAACAGACGCTTCTTGTCCATTTTACTTTTGCATCATAAAACTGAGCACGTAAACTAAAGCAAAACCCTATAACGACCCTCTTCGCGCATCTGAGGATGTTCCTTTCTCTCTCTCGACCAAAAGACACTTCTGTGAGCGCTCGCACACCCTTAATGACGCCCGACTCTATGAACTCACTGTGACACCCGGTATGCTGCGTAACGTCAGATGATTTTTTTAAATATACACCTGAGACCCAGCAAACAGACAGTGATTTACATTATGTTAATTAAGATTATTATTATTAATAATGACACAAATATTTTATATAGCATGTGTGCAAACATTATTCTTAATAATTATAAAAATAATTCTCTCTCACGGTTCCTGGCTGGTGGAATGACCTTCCCATCACTATCCGAAATGCAGACTCCCTTACAACCTTCA
>JAUCMS010000030.1:1492371-1503182 GCA_032357445.1 Enteromius radiatus | reverse complement strand
AGGTGACACGGATAAACTGATGAGGGAGAAACCAAAAGGACACAGACAGCGGGGGGAGACAAGACAAGACAGGTACATAATGTTACACAAGGTAATAGTTAAAATTGGTATTTAAATTAAAGTGTTACCAAAAGTGTTTTTTTTTTTTTGTTTTTTATGTGATGATGAATTAATCATTAATCATTAGAGGTTCACTTCATCACTTTTAAAATAAGCATGTGGTTATTTTCTTTGTTGTGTTTCTGTAGAGGAAGCACAGAGGTGTTGCACTCAAATTCCTCATTAGCAAAGGAGGAAGTGGTTCAGCTTATTGTGCAAGGGCCCTTAAATCTTGCCACTGAGGAACTGGCTTTCAAGCACCCTGGCCGCAAAAATCGATACAAATTACCGGTGTGTCACTAATGACTCAGTAAGCTCTGAAAAAAGCCACGCCGCATGGCTAATGAATTAGGCTGCTGCAGCAAGAGTTTGCACAAACGATCAGCAAAGACAAACTCACAGGTATTGCTGTGTAGCACGTCTGATTTGTGTCATAGATGCAGTTGTAGATAGATGCATGTCTAAACCAAAGATGCAATAGTCACATTGTATTCACAACACTGTTCCAGAACAGTTCAACACAAACATTAGTGTGTAAATAAAACCTGGAGAGTAGCCTGTGCACAGAGACTATAAAGTGAAGCAGTTCTACCTCTGCAAGAACAGTCTGGAGCTTCTGACTCACAATCTTTAAGTCTTTAGATCCCATGACACTCATCGTAAAGAGTTGGGGTGTAACCCCGGTGTCCCTGCCAAATTCCCACTGGCCCTTGTCTATCATGGCCTCCCAATAATCCCCATCCATTGGTTGGCTGTATCTCTCTCTCCTCTCCACCTGTAGCTGGTGTGTGGTGAGCGCACTGGCGCCGTTGTCCTGTGGCAGCCGTCGCATCATCCAGGTGGATGCTGCACACTGGTGGTGGTTGAGGAGAGACCCCCCCACATGATTGTAAAGCGCTTTGGGTGTATGGCTACACACAGTAAAGCGCTATATAAATGCGTCATTCATTCATTCATTTTCATATTAAAGAATCTGGTGTCATTAACATTCGGGGTCCTAACATGCGGCATTATGCTATAGTAAGGGCCGTAACATTTCCGCCACATGCTTGCGGTATTCGGCCAATCACAACGCACTGGATAGCTGGCCAATAAGAGCACAATGAGCTTTTTACAAATCAAGCTGTTTTTTGTACCTTAAACCAACAACTGTGCTCTGAAAGTAAAAATAGGAATTAATATTCTCCATACTTCATTTTTAACAATTATGTTTTAAGACAGACTGACTGTGATCCTTGCAGTTGTTAAGCAACGTTTTATTCTTCTTTCAACCAACAGCCTTCAGGGCCAGAAATCATTCAAATATGCTGATTTGCTGCTCAAGTAATATTTATTTTTACCATATTGATTTGGATTAATTTATTTCTTCAGGATTCTTTGATGAAGAACAGCATTTATTTACAACAAAAATAAAATAAATAAAATGCAGGTCAGAATATAAAATCGTTTTATAAATAAATAAAACAAAGCTATACATGTTTTCGCTGTCACATTTGAACAACTTAATGCACCCTTTCTCACTAAATGTATTAATTTATTTAACAAAAATAATAATAATAAAATGGTATCAAATGTGAGAGAAGGGTATGTGAAAGTTTGTTTGTGTGCAAAGCTCTCCATGTGACACCGAAAACAGACACTATTACTTGCTGAAAACTAAAATGAAAACATTATTTTGAAAAATCTCGTTCCATATTAGTTTCCCCTAATGCTGCTACCAAAGCTGACCAGCTAAAATGAGATGAAAAAGCTGGTGGAAAAAAGGAAAGAGAGAAATAAAACCAGCAGATGTTTGTCCTGTATGCCAATAAGAAGTTTTATTAGCCCCGGCTCTCCTCGCCATCCCCCACAGGTCATTTGCTGGCGGTTGCGGGTCCTACCTTAGTTAAGGATGAGAGGCGAAATCCCTTGGCCTTGTCCTTGCCCGCGTTCTGGTTGAGGTAATTGCCCACGGCCAGAAGGTACTCCAGCACACTGACAAATGACTCACAGGCCCACAGCTGCTGGCACATGCGGATCTTCTGGATAATCAGCTACAAGACAAACACAGAGGCCAGAACATGTCATCTCCAACTAATCGAAGCGCAAACTTTTCCCTGTCTCTCACTTAACAGCCGTCAGCACTTGAGCGCAACCAGATTTCTCAGCGGTCCTGTTGACTCAGACCAGGCTTGTCAAGTGTGTATCAGAGCCGACACAGGAAGTGCTTTTATTTATTATTTGAAGCTGAAAGAAAAGTTAAACCTGAGGGGTCTTTACTGGTGGTTGTTGGGTTGAGGAGTTCTCTGAAGTAACAAGTACAAGGTACAATCAACGACTACCGTCTGTTAACGAGCCACTTATTACAAGAGCGCTTGACGAGTACACATGCTAAATCAAAACTCTGGATGAGTATGGTGTTTGACTGAGGTTAATAATACAGAAAACAATGCCAGTGAATACAGTGGCAACAACATGAAATCAAAATTAACCCTGTTTACTTCTTTAATGCACGTTTCTGGTGTTCTTGTGCATGCAGCATTTGTATTCGTTTATCAAAATAAAAGTCTACCACTGATAGTGAACGCTACTTCATGCTAAAATAGTTTCACGGATAACTCATTCATGTACAGACAGCTGTCTACACTAAACTGTGTACAATACAGACTAAATGTGTAATATTCAGAACACTGGATTACTTCCAATTAACATCACCAAATTAGATGCAGCATATTAATTTAGTCTGATTTACGTTCCTATTAATACCACAAGAAACAAGTTTACGCTACTCTTGGGGAAAAGCTGTTGTGATTAAGTCAAGATAAACAGGTTAGGCTGAAAGGTAATGTGAGCTGCTAGCATTAATTGCTGAAGCTGTTTACAGTATTAGTTATCTTCCAACCCGTATAACAAGCCAAACCCCTGAGTAAAGAGCAAAGACAAAGGAAAATCTCGATTGACGAGCCGAATCGCCAGCCTTATATGCCCATCTGTTTCCATCGTAACCTTCAAGCCTCAATCCATCACATTCGAGCCCTCTGCTTCATTTCTACCTGGTGATTCATACCCTTAAACACTAATTTGACCAAAGCTAGCTATGCTAATCAAATCGCAGTGGGCACAAACTTCGGCTAAGCTTCTTGCCAACACTCCAAATGAGTGATCTTCTTGCATTTTTTACTAAAACTCCTTAGTGCACTGCACGCTCTCTGTTTACTAAAAGCTCACAATGCCACAAGGAGTTAGCATTCCTCAGACAGCTCTGAGACAAAGCACAACACACCTAGAGAGCTCTTCGGTATTCCCCACTCTAAGCCAGACCAATTTTCCACACTAGCACCCAGCCTGTCAGATGGTGGGTAAATCCGCCTTAATGTTACAGGTTTAAAAAGTCAACCATGTCAGACAATCCCATGGATTTAATGGCGGCGGTGGAAACAGAACCCCGGCTACTTGTTTGCGAACTCAGAGGACCTTTTCGCGGGATCCAAACTGAGTCATTTTCAGACATAAATAGAATCGATCTTAAAGGGTAGTTCAGACATATATGATCATTACTCCTACTGTCAGCATTTGTTTCTTCTGTGGCATTTTGAAGAATCCAAACAACAACAAAATTGGACCTCATTGACTTTTATTATACACTCTCAGACATAAAGGTACAAAAGCTGTTACTGGGGCACTACCTTTTCAAAGCAGAAAATTCTGTCATTAATTACTCGCCCTCATGTTGTTCCAAACCCATAAGACCTTCGTACATCTTCCGAACACAAATTAAGATATGTTTGATGATATCAGAGAGCCATCTGACCCTCCATAGACAGCAACACACTTAAAATGATCCCAGATCAAGAAATGTAGTAAAGATCAGTGAAGCAGTTCATGTGACATCAGTGTATCAACTTCAGTTTTTCTTCTAGATGCAAACAGACGCAGATTACGCACATGTGCCTCCACCTGGATGTAAACAAGGCTGATTACATCAAATACGTTAAGGCTTGTGTATATGGTGCATTAAGCATGGTGGAAGACGTACGTCATGGGAGAAGAGTCAATTCTGTTATTTTTGTTTTATTTGCGCAAAAAAGTATTCTCGTAGCATCACAAAAGTGAGGTTGATCCACTGATGACAGGTTCAACCTGAGGAAAGTGCTGGTTCCCTTTAACTTCCATTGCATAGACAAAAAATACAATTTAAGTCAACAGGAACGGAAACTAGACTATTCCTTTAACATTACGCTCCTTTAAAGTAAACATCAAACCAAAAAAGACCCAATTAATTTGCTGCAAACACATTAATTGTTGCAGTTATTCCAAATTAAAATATAATAACTTTCTACATTTCTGAAATGACTCTCCTTTTGAGCTGACCATAAGTTATGCAGATTTCCTAATTAAACAAACAAACAAATACATACTGTACATATTTGGTTATTACGTGACATTAATTATAATTATTTTAGACTTTGATTGTAAATTATTTAAAATGTACAATCTGTCCAATACTGAGAAATGTAATGCCAGTAATCAAATACAAGTTACTAGAAAAATAGTGAAGGTAGGGTATACGATTTTTCAAAAATGCCTTAGAAAAAGATTTGGGCCCTTTAGCAAAACTGCCAATCAGCAGTAAGGGGCGTGTCTATTCGTAACGCGGAGGAGGTTGCTTTGGTTCTTCTTGATGTGGACGTGATAAAGTGATGAAAATCATTGAAATTCTGTTGAAAATCATATGTAATTCATGTCGCCACTCACGTCCCATATAAGTTAGCCTCACTGATTATAATGACTTCTATAGTATTTTTTTCATGCCATTCACGTCCCAAGTAGATGGTGTAACACTGGTACTGCTGTGTTTTACAGAACTCATTGACTGGGTTGCTTAAGCTACGTATATGTGTGGGGCAGAGCTGTCAAAGGGGCAAGACACTTTTGGGGTAGGGGCGTGTTTGTTTTGATGATTTCAAATATCATTGGGTTCCAGAAATCGCCTTTAACTAACTAACAATGATCAAGTTATTTATTACAATATTAATTTATTTTTAACATTAGTAAATTAAAAAACTGATAGTTTATGTTAACTCAGGTTAATTAAAATAGGTTAACAGATATAAATGTTGACGTTAAAATCAACAATATGTAAGATGGGTTGCAAATGTGATTTAATGCTGCCTTTTAATCTTTACATATAGCCAGCACATTTAGTCAAAGGGCACATGTATATGGTGATGCCATCAGAATTACAATATTTAAAAATATTTAACTTCCAACACATTTTATTTGATTGCACTAAATAAATAAATTCAAATATAATAATAACTAGAATATCGAAATAATTTTAATGTGCCTTCAGTGTAAAAACATGAGGTTCTTCCTCAGTATTATTGTCTTGTTTTCCAGAACAAACACTCTTAAATCACACACGAGAAACACAATGACAAAACAAGTCTTATTTTCTGTGAAATTTGTCAAAATGATGCGAGTTTATGATTAAGCATGATATACGATATACAGGAGGACAAAAAATAAATGTAATTTAAACAGAAAGCTATTTTCATACCCGACTGACATATATTTGTTCTTGTTTCAAACACTTCATTTTACCCATCTTCTCAGAAAGCAAGACTTCAATACATAATTTTTTGAATAACTTTACACATCAAGTAAATCTATCTTGATTTAAAGATGTTTCATGAGATTAATACTAAGGAAGATGTATTTTATTGCAACATTCAGTGCCATAACTTGAGGAATTTCATACTCTCTGCTCTAATTCAAGACTTTTTTAAGGTGGAAGTGTGAAGTAAGCCTGTTTAAGACTGATTCTCCCGATTCTCACGACTGACACAGAAGTGCATCGTTGACGACAGTCGGTGACACCGCCGAGCACAGCAAGGTGGACAGAACAGCGAAATCGGCTAAAATGGCTGTCAATTCCCCGAGGCGAACAACGTGAGCCCTCTCTGACACCCCAATGCTGAGTCAAGCCAATTTCGATGCTGTATAACACCCGTAACCTCTGGAAAAATCCCCGACGCGTCCGTGATCCTGACCTACAGACTCACTGGTTTAAACTCACAGCCGCTATATAATCATCTGTTCACACAGAAAAGCTTGCAAAGATAAACGTCACATCTTTGCATCCCATTTTGGAGCACAGAAGGAACTTAACATCAGAAACGCATTCAATGGTGCAGAACAGAAGAGCAAGGTGGGTACAGAGAGACTTCTGGGATGCGCTGAAAGTACAAGAGGGATTTCAGTGTTGTTGTTTTTTTTTCACTCACAGGTAGAAAAAAGCCTTCAGAGTGCTCTTTGGGGTACATCTCTTCCTGCCCGCCACTACCTCTCTCTAACTAATAAATGACTCGAAGGAAATTTGCCATTAGAAACTCCTTCGGCCTACTCTAAGTGCTGATTCGTTGCGAACAGAACCCCTGCGTATTAATGCATGTTGGGTTTTTTTCACCTCTAGTCCATTTCATTTATTTTTTCTGAGTGCCTGCTGTCTGCCAAGATTATCTTTTGCATTAATAAATGAGCTTTTTATTCTTTCTCTTTGTTTTTTTTTCCCTCTCTCCATTGAGCTGTGTGCTTCGGGAGCAACCTTCACGAAGCTTCAATACTGATTTCCTCCAGGCGTACTGAGAGACTCCAGTTCACATGAGATTGTTTTTCCACAAACAAACTTTCATTTTCTTCTTCTGTCAGTCATAATCATCAGTGCGGTGCGGCGCTAACTGTGAAATAAAATGCCAGCGTGCAGACAAACATGCAAATTATCACACGCGCACACACGCGCTGCTTATTGTAACTTAAAAGTAATAATGAATGCATCCAAAAAAGCCTCCCTTTCTGAGATAAATGCATTCTGTATTGGCGGCTTATTCTGAATGTGCTCTATCGGTAAGCAATTCAGCAGGGTTCAGAGGAAAAGAGAGACGAAAAGCAGGAGAAACAGAGACGACCTGACACAAACATGACTGACAGGTGCATATGAGGTGTTTGTAATGCGAGTCTGACCGGAGTGAGGTCCTCCATACAGATGGGCAGCTCTCGCATCGTGAGCAGCAGGTCCAGACGGGTGCTGAGCTTCGGGATGTTGCACATCTGAGGAAGAGGTGATATATATCATGAGGCGCCCTGGTCAGCGTTAAGATATGCAGCTATACACATGCTCAGGTTAGTACATAAGAGCAAATCTCACAAACAGAAAATGCCCAAGTCATGTTTCACACCAAAATCAAGAAGAACAAAGACATTTTTGTGCATGTATAAATAAGGCTGGTATAAAAATACTAATATGCATATTTCTATATAAGCACTTTTCCATTTAATTTAACATTTTTATTCTAAAATTATGCAAATTAAAATGGCATTATTTGCACATTAACACTAGAGGATAGTAACTAAACTTTCATGAAAAAATAAATGTATTTTTCCTTAAATAATATATAATTTCTAACGTTTTTTTTTTTAAATGCATGTTTTGCGCAACCCAGTCTCACGACAATTCGTACATACCTCTATTTTACTTGACTTTGTACGAATTAGCACGATTTCGCCACCTCATGCCACCGAATTGGTCGTGAGACTGTGTTAGTTTTGTGAGATTGAGTGATGCACATATTTAACAAGTTCCAAGATATCGGCTGAAATATAATCATAATGTATGCCCTCGGGTTAGATACACACACCCACATATTTCAAGGTAAAAACATTTATATTTTACATGTTTTATGTATTTTTTATCTCTAATTTTAAGTGACCACTGCTGCTGGAAGATGTCCCAGTAAGAAATCATTATGCTAGGCTCATTATCCAGGAATATTATTTGCTGAAAATCATGAAAAACTCAAATCTCTTGTATAAATCCTATCCTGAAACCTTTAGAATGGACTGGAGCTGTGATTAATGCATCATGAACGGCATGTCCAGGGTTTGTTAAAAAGACTAAAGATTCCTCTCAAACACAAGACAGCCACTGCTGAATTCTCATACAAAATCCCTTTATCAAGTCGTGTGGTTCATTTGCAGTGTGAAGATGAAGGTTAGGAATTCAAACCAACAGCTGTCAAATTAAATCCCCTCGGGGCTTTTTCACATAATGAGGATAAGAAGAATTCAGTGCACTTGGAAATATGGCTGTGCACACATAAGCCGAGTGAGGACGATTGACTGTCCAGAATCTGTAGGCAATGTGTAATGCAGAGCAGACTAATATAGGTCCGAGATTCATATGAGAATCTGCATAATGATGGTTGTGGTCACCAAATCACAAATTCTTGAGGGATGCTTTTAGAAAATGCACAGTGATACTCAATGTTGACCATGTCTGGATGAATCTCATACAGTTGACATTCACCTTAAAATGAAAATGAATTATAAATCAAATTACTATTATTCACTTAGTATTGAATATTTTCATGGCAATCAAGACATTTTCTCCGAACTGTAATGCAATAAAATAATGATGATACTATTAGCAGCATTTTTTTAAAGTATTTATGAATCATATATTTAAAAGGATACACATCATGCATAGATAGTTTATACATCAGTTATAAATCATAGAAATATGTTTTTTGTTTATATACACTACCAGTTATAACCAGTTATAAGTTTAGAAACAGTAAGATTTGTAAAATTTTTCTTATGAAGATTATTAAGATGTTTCTTATGTTCATCAAGGCTGCATTTATCTGATCAAAAATACTGGAAAAAACATGTAATAGTGTGTAATATTAAATTTTATTTAATAAATTTTTTATTTATTATACATTAAAATCTAATTTATTCCTGTGATGCAAAGCTGTGTGTATATATATATATATATGACAAATATTTTTTTTATTTAATTACATTTAAATATTTATATATTAATATATAATATTGTTTTTCTTTTTTTTTTACTGTATATTTGATAATGCAAAAAAATCTATATCTTTTCAAACAAATTTAGGCTTTTTGTTATACAAGTAGTTCACGTGACTATCACATCCGCTTGTTATTATTTCGGCGATTAAGTGTGATGTCAGCTTTACCTCCATCATGTACTGGTCCACCACATGAAGCTCACTCGGGTCTCCTTTATGCGATTTATACATCTCAATGTCATCTGGAGTGGGCACGTATCTGATGAAGAACACCACAAATGTAAGCATGGCAAAGCACTGAGACGCCTGCCCTAATTTGGTTTTACATCGGTCCAACCTCTCTGCTTCATTAATACTTCATAGATGCCCATTTTAAGCATGCACAATTCTAAAAGGATGTCACACAACCCTTGTTCCTTTTTTACAGGTTGACTGCCTAGCAAGCCTATTTTCTCCTTCGAGATTGCCTCGTTTTCTCTTTGCGTCGCTCCATCTAGTCCTCTGAAAAGGGTGCATGCTACTCTGATTTCCACTGGCCCGAGGAACAGGGGTTGATTAAAAGCCAAGTCGCAGTCATCTTGTATAAAGTGCTCAGGTAGTTGATGCTCTGGATGTTCCCGACTCACATCCTGTTTGAACCCGGCTCACCTCCAAAATGGACCTGTGTTCAGGTCGTTTTAGCGTGTTTCAAATCCATACCACACTGACTATTTCATGAGCCCAAGGATGCTGGGATGGAGAAACCACAGCCACCTAGCATTAATATTGCAGCTTCTGCTGGGACCATCCCGATTGAAATTGTATTCACTCGTTGCATTTGGCTAAATAAATATAAATCTCTCAGTAGGTACATTAGATTATGCCTCCCGCATGCAGGTCGGCCTCCAGCAGTCATCTAAGGATGCTTCTTGCAGACAAATGTGGAGGAGAAAGCATTTCTCCAGCTTCCCTCAGGGCAACTCGATAGTTTCCTTTTCCTCAAATACATCCGATAAAAGTTTCATAAGCAGGCTGTTCTGTTAAGTGAGCCTGGCATATGCTCTTTTATATTAGCATTAATGAAACGCTATGGTGTGTTCCTCGACATGAACTGCCCGTGACTTCTCATGGTCTCGGTGGTCATTAGATCTGCCACAGGGGTATTTTACAAAACAGACTGCACTCATTTCACATTTAACTGGTATGATCTCCACTGCTGTATTTTCATTTATATTTTATAAAAGAGTTTCTGACAGATAACATGGATGTCTCTTTTTTTCGAGCATAAACATTTGAGGTTAAAATGCTTAAAGTGTGTAATTTTTTATTGTTTAGTTTAGGCCTCTTTGTCACCATCTCTCTGTTTGAAACCTGCATTTACAGTTATTTGAGGAGTTATTGTCTTTACTTGGGTGTGCACCGGCAAGTTTTGATGTGTGGTTGTCAGTGGTCCGGAGTGGAAACTATATTTCAGAATCACAGACTCTACGTCTCGATTCTGAGTAGGACCCATGTAAGATTTTTCACCGAATGTTGTCATCTGAACAAGTAATAGGGCTGCATTGTAAATCACATGTGATAGCCTTGTCACATCTTGTCAGTAGAGACGGTTCTGTAATCAAATGTATTTACTACACAGAGCCGTATAGTTTGTAAAGTGACAAAAAAAAAAATCAAAAAAACTTTGTAGTAGATGCTGCTCCACATCAAACGTGCAAATTATTACTATTGTTTTACTTTGTTCTCAAATTGTTAAAGGGGTCATCTGGTGCCACATGCACTTTAACAAGCTGTTTGGACTATGTGTGTTGGGAGTGTGTGTACACAACCACCCTACAATGATAAAGATCCACCAGTAGTTTTCTTTTAATTTAATAA
>JAUCMS010000030.1:1474659-1492271 GCA_032357445.1 Enteromius radiatus | reverse complement strand
CAGCGCGTCTTAACAACAGCTGATTGAGATTTAGCGCTAATCAAAGAACCGGCATTACTAACGTGATGCGCATGCATGAATCGACGATTAAATCGCCCAGCCCTAGTGTGTATTAGTGATAGCCTACATGTAGATTTCAGTTTCTCTACAGTCTAATTGCCATACCATTCGAATTTCACATAAAGTCATTAGAAGCAGATTTAAAACTGGAATATAATCAAATTTCAGTAACTTCAGTAACTAATTATTGCAGCGGCTTTGAGAAAAGGCTATAAATAATCCACCACCTGCAACATCCACACACACACAAAACTAGCCGGGACAACGTCTTTATATTTGGAGACATTATGTAATGACGTGGCCGTATGCTTGAATTTCCCTCAAATTCCTACCAGAACCACTCAAATTAAACAATATTATTACAAGCTTACCATTGTGTATCAGGCTAAGGTAAGGCAATCTTCTGTCTGGTTATGTACACTCCCAGAAAAAAGGTACAAAAGCTGTCACTGGGGTGGTACCTTTTCAAAAGGTAAGATTTTGTACTTTTTAGGTTCAAATATGTACACTTATATGTACCAAACATGTACACTAATATGTACCTTTAAATTTCAATTTAGAAGGATTTCTGAAGGATCCTGTGAAACTAAAACTGGGATTATGATGCTGAAAATTCAGCTTTCACATCACAAGTATATATATATATATACACTGTTGCTTTTTAAAACTGTATAAAGCATAAACTAAATGGAAATAAATATTAAAGTTAAAACGTTAAATGTTATTCCCATTGGACTACACCCTACTGACTTTGCTCATACTAAGTAGGTTAGATCAGATCAGTGAGGTCTAGGACCCACCAAACCTGTGCTATATGAAAGTAAACAAGCTGACAAGAAGACTGAATCATTGATTTTGTTATAATGTAGCATAAAGAGAGATTTATTCAGCACACATCTTTAAACTGGACTTCTAAGCTTCTAAGAAGCTGTCTTAAAAATGTGGCGCTCATACCAAGAGATACTGAAAAAGAAGCAAATCACGACGTCTGCACATGTTCATAGAGAAACAATTAATCAATCAACAGCCCTACTTGAAATACACATACACCACCACGTGTGAAGAGATGAACTATTGTGTCAGGTGTGGAGTTTGGCAGGCTGCTTCGTCTCCTTGTAACTCTTACCTCCTGAGAGAAGCAATATGCTCGTCGGAGAGACCCCCTTCCTCTTCATTTATAATCAACAATTTGTCCTTGAGCTCTTTTGGATGCACAGGGAAACTTTTGAGGAAAATATCTGTGGGGACGACACATAATAAAGTTACACACACACATAAACGCTCAGTCTTGAGCAACACTTGAAACAAGCTCTCCTGACAGCAGCTCTTCCCACCTGCGATGAAAAACTCCAAGCGCATTTTGAAGACAAAAGGGCTGTGTGCTTAATTACCTCTCTCTACACGAACCAAGGAGGGCCAGATGCATGCTGATTTGCATTGTACAAAACCTGAATTGATGGGAATTTCATTTTACCTAATAAACCTGGCTATGCTGAAGTTGCAAACATTAAAAAAGGAATGACTAATGAGTGCCGAGGTGGCTGGGATAACGCTTATTACGGCAACATCTTTACTCTTTGATTGAGTAGCACCAGGTTCAAGGGTACAATTACAAAGTTCTATTTTTCCTGTTTGCAGAACCTGGAACAAACTGATATTCATTCTATTATGAAAGGAAGGGTCTTTCATCGCTGATATTATTTCATCTCAGCAATGAGCTAAGCAAGAAAATTCACATCTTAAGAATTCACACATTCTTATGAACATGGAAGGCCATGCAACATTCAGAAATATCAAAAGCCTCACAAACACAAAACAAATGGACCATTTATTATCTATCTATCTATCTATCTATCTATCTATCTATCTATCTATCTATCTATCTATCTATCTATCAGTATATGTATTATATATATTATAAAATAATGAATTTTCACTTTTTTGGTGACTGTTGAAAATTAAGGTTTGCAATACAATAACCTAAACTTAACAATAAATAAACCTAAAATACAATAACACAGAAAACAGTTAATTAAAATTGTAATAATGATTCTCAATATTACTGTTTTACTGTATTTTACTGTATAATAAACACGGCATTGGTGACCATAATTAGTCACATTTTATTAATCTCAGATATGCTGTCCTCTTAAAAAAACTAAATTATATTTTTTAATAATTTGCATTAATATAATATTATTTTTATTATAATTCATAGCAAATTATTTAACTGTTGTTAAAAGACTAATTCTGCACTTCAAAAAAAAAAAACGAAAAAACAAGGCATTTAATTTAATGGTTCCTCAAGTAGCTTTAAATTCTATACAAAAGCACTAACTCTTATAATTTTGTCCTTGTGCTTTTATGTGCCACTTTTGTTAAATTATAGGCCTTATTTCCTGTGTGTTATTGCACTAAAAACTGCTCAGAGCTCTTGGAGCCTAGAGACACCAGCTGAACAGCTGAACCCGTACCAAAAGTTCTCAAGCCATAATTGCAGCTCTAATCATAGGTTTTCAATTAGCAATTTATTTTCTTTACAGGTGGTATATGCAGCGGGAGCAAAAAAGTACATTGAAATGGGGGTTATGATTCAACCCTTGATTTCAGAAATACTTCTTGCTTTATTTATTATGAATTCCAGCATTGTTTAAGGACAGGGCTCAAAAGCTGATGACCACTTTAAAGCTATACAGTAGCTCTCCATACAAACGAAGAAGATTAAACATGATAAAATATAAATAGTGAGTCTAAAAGCCCAAGATAGTTATCAGTGAAATGAGTGAAAGGGTTAAATGAAAAATTTACATAAATTGCAGAATGATTTAATAGTTGGTACTTCAGCTTTAATGGCAGCAACTCTTGTCATTATCCGGAAAAATCTGAGATGTTTTAAAGAGCATCTTATGCTTCAGTGGTAGCATGAAAGGCTCACCCTTTGTACAAAGTTCAAATGCAACAGCTCATTTACATAGTCAGAAATATCATCTGCAGAATCTGAAATTATTCTTCCACGCGGTCTCAGACTTTTGTATACAATACCATACCTGTGGTAGAAAAAAACATCAAGTAAGGGCAAAGGAAGAATCAGAAATCTAGCACTTCACACTTGTCAAGTTAAAAAGAAATCTCAAACTGCTCTGAGATTTTTCAAGACACCAATTTAAAGGTCAACAATTAAAAGTCGGAGATCTAATCTAAAGCCTCCAGAGACACAAAAGAGCAACCTCTAAGCAATAAAACTGTCCTCTGTATAAAAGCACTGCTACTAATGATGGCTTTAATCTCAGCAGAGTCCTCAAAAGAGTCTGACAGCAGATTAGTCTTTGAGTTTGTCATATAGGACATGCACTTGTTAAATTATACCAAGACTCCAAATAAGTAGTTATGATGAACAAAATGGATCTGTAAAATAAATAACATAAAAAGAACTAGGCAGATGTGTCAACTGAATGCTATGAAAACAGTGCTTTTTGACTTTTTGAAGGTATCTGGAAAAAAAAAATACTAGGCCTATAAAGTGCTTGACTATTTTTTCTGCCTTTTTTCATAGATAACAGCAATAATTATATTATAGCATAATATATAACCAACTAAAGTTACTAAAGAGCTTATGCATATTGGAGAACAAATTGACTAAACTAAAAAACCTACTGTAATGTCTTGTCTGTCTTAGTCTCCCCCCGTCCTTCGTAATTTTGGTTCAGACCTGTCTTTTTGGTTTTTCCCTGTCTTTCTGTTCTCATTAGTTTATTTAGTCCACCTGTGTTTTACCAGCTTCGCTCACTTTTGCCTATTAGTTTTCTTGTATGTAAAGCCCTTTGTTTTTCAGTTCAAGTTAGTCGATGTTGAAGTAATGTAGCGTTTTGTGTGTGTTGTGTTTTGCTGCCTCGTCAGCCTTTGTGTTTTGACCCGGTTGGAGTTATTTATTAAATGTTTGCATTTCGAAGTTTCCTTGTCCTCGCCTCTCTGCCTGCACGCATCACTTAAACGCACTGTGCGTTACACCTACATAAATCTGTTTTAATAAATTTGTTAAGCACTGTATACAGTGAGCATAAATCTCTACATTAAGCAATGCTATTCTGATGCTTTTTATATTCTCTCTTGTTTGAATTTTGAAGCTTTAGACTACAACCTGCATACAAGTTAATTCACTGATTTGTATTTACTAAATCATGATTTTCACACAAAAATAAAGCTAATCAAATATAAGGTTTTCAACATTAGAAATTATTCTGCACCAAATCAGCATATAAAATCATTTATGAAGAATCAGGAATTTGAATTTAGGTTTTTAATATTTCTATATATATAAAATGGTTGAATCAGCATACAGAAGGATTCCTGAAGGGAATCATGTGACACTGAACACTGGAGTAATGATGCTGAAAATTAAGCAGCGCATCAACAGAATACATTACTTTAAATACATAGAAATAGAGTTATTTTAAATTGTAATAACTTTACAATTTTTTATTTATTTGTTTTTTTGTATTTTTGATCAAATGCATGCAGCCAACTACAACAAAATACCTTTGAACAATAATGTGTGCATATTATTTTAAATTTCTGCTTGTGTGGGCCACTCAGCATGTTTTGGAGTAAGAAAATAATATCACATAATCTATATTCAAATAAACCTCACTGAGCGTTGAATTGTAATCGTTTTGTTTATGTATCCACACGAAGGGGTGAAAAAGTTTAGCCGAAACTGCTACTTGTGGATGGAAAGCTGATTCATGATAAGATCTGTACATGAGTGCAATGCACAATCCCATAATTCCTCCATCTGTATTTTCACCACATAGGCATCCGTGCGCAGAGCAACTTTAAGCCATGTCTGCTACAGTGTCTGTGTCTCTGCGGAATAAAGCTACGTGGTAATGAACTCGGCTGGCATTTCTAAGCGCCGCTTTGTTCTGCAATGCTTCAGTGAAACCTACAAACATACATAAACAATGTAGCCTACATTAGAATACTCATGGGGTATATGACGGGACAGTCAGGACTGAGCAAATCATGCAGGCATTTCCTTCACATCGGGGGGCTCAATCACCCCGCGAGTCTCTTCCCTTTTCCATGCAGTTGGGGGAGTTTTCTGGCTGAGTTATTACTGATCAACATGCAATATTCATCTGAGGAGGTATTATCATTTTGCCGAGCTCCATAGCCCTTTGCCCTCTTCGTGTTAGACTGGCTGAGAGATAAATTGCCTGGGGGCTGCTCTGGGCCCTGATTGCCTACTGCCGCAACTTGTCAGAGACAGGGGAAGAGGAAGAGGACACTTGGAAGGGAAGAGATAGCTGACACGCAAGCTAGTAAGGGAGCCATGCATTTTTCATACCGCTTCCCTAATTGAGGCACCTGTGTGAGAAACTTGCAGCCGTTTGCTTGCTGCCGGTGTTATTGTTGTCGTTCAGATTTACAGGGATTCGCCAGCTTTTGAAATCCAATCTCTTTTCTTCCCCAAGCAGACGAGGCCTTGATTTACCTCTTTGTGATTGCTCGGGTGAAAACAGAATGAAAATTTCGAGGAAACGTCTTGTTTGGGTGCATGTGCAAGGTAACGGTAACCCCTTTCATCTCGCTATGTAGTTTAAGTGCACTTTAGGGACGTAAAATGGTGGCTGTCTATTAGAATCCAACAATCAAGCACAAAAATGTGACCTCAAAAATTTGTATAACACTTCTATGCTTTAAAAATTAACAGCCAGGAGCATAAAGACCTACTTCCATTTGCAAATTAGTTTCATCTTTAAAGTTTTTTAAAACACCATGTAAAAAAGCATTACAAAGCTTCTGAAGCTATTCAAGTAGACCAGCAAGGCAGCGTAACATAAACAAGGTGCTCAAAAATAACATGCTTTGTGCTGCCTTTGACACGCCTAAGAAAAGAACAACATGCTTCTTATGTATGGCATCTGAGTAACAAGCATCACAAAGAGTTATTTTCAACAGAACACTTGAAATGTGAATCAACATATTCCATGTTTTAGTATCACTTAGAGAACACAGGAATATTGCAGTAACTTTTTTTTTTTTTTTGCTGCAATTTTGCTAGTACTTGGTTTGTCAGTTTAGTGCGACACTGTCACCTAGATGTAGCTCGTATGACATGTTCAGAAGTCAGCATTGACTGTATGTGCTTAATTTCATTTTCAAAGGATGCTAAATACAGTTTTCCATTTTGCAGTTGAATATATTTTTTCCATTACACATTATATTACCAGCAGTCTAAGTAAAACGTCTAGGTTACAAAGGTAACCCTCATTCCCTGAAGGAGGGAACGGAGATGTTACATATGGGAACTCGCATGAAAGACCTATCACCTCTGAGCCTTATTGAAAAGGCCAATGAACATTGGCGTGCACTGATTGCATCCAGCTGCATCTAGTCACAGCATGAGTATAAGAAAGAGTGGATGCAGTGCACCTGTTAGTTTTTCGCTGAGGAGCCGAGCCACAGCCCGGCGTCAGAGCAACACAGGGTCGTGGCAAGGGGATATAACGTCTCCGTTCCCTCCTTCGAAGGAATGAGGAAAGAATGAGGGTTACCTCCGTAACCTAGACGTTCATAGGAGCACAGCCAGGGACTACTCCACTACTCAGCTTTCAGCTGGAAAGGTCTGATGCTTCCACGTCCAGGAACCAGACGTGCGGGTTTCACAGGTCGGGATGTGGGTGCCAGATTGTGCCCATCTCCTGAGAAAGTAAGTCCTTCCTTGTGGGGATTTTCCAGGGAGGGACTGCCGCGAGGAGGCCAGATTGGCAAACTAGGTCCGGGAGAGCCAATACGGCGCTACCAGCAAGACCTGCTCCTCGCCCTCCCTGATCAGGGTCTGTGCAAGGAGGCTCACTGGGGGAAAGGCGTACTTGAGCCCCGGAGGCCAGCTGTGTGCCAGCGAGTACCTCGTTAAGGGAGTAGTAAGTTTTTAGCCATTGCTTAGGAAGGGACCTTGGGGCCCTGGGCCTAGAGGTGAGGAGCTGCTTTTTAAATATTTTTTTTAAACAAACTCCCACACCTCCAGGCTGCCCGTGTCAGGGGCGTCTTGCAGCTTTGCAGGTGTTCTCCGGCCCCTGAGGCACAGGCGGCACCACTCGCCCATGGCCAGCTCGACGTCGGGCAACCAGTCTGCTTCTTTAGCCTTGGTGGGGAACGGAGCAGGTTTGGAAGCCGCAGGGGTGCCCTCAGTGACGAGCAGGCGGAGGCTGAGCACCACAGCACAGTGAGCTCCGCCGATGAGAGTGGGCAAAAGCTCACACACTTTAGGATGGCAAATGCAGCTGATCCAGCCAGCCGGCAGTGCTCCACGGGCATGCACCGACCGCAACAGCGCGCTCAGACTGGGGGAGCGCCGCGCATCACCTTGGCTGGCCCGCCACCTCAACCCGCTTGTGAACGGCCGTGAACTGCTGGGCCCAGTCCTTGACAGTGTGGCCGATAGGAGATGGGAGCATCGAGAAAGACTGCCACCTGAGCCAGGCTCGGCCATAGGACCACAACTGTGGACATCACTTGACAAAGGGATCGTGCCTGGCCTTCCGTCGCCCCCTTTTGTTGGGCAACGTGCAGCGTAGCGTGCATCTCATCTTTCGGGGGTGCACCAGAGGAGATGCCCGGCCGCTGTGTAGGGAAGCAATCTGCTCTGTTAACACTACAGGACTACGTGACGGGGCAGAAGTCCGCTGGGTTTTTATGCCTGGTGGAATATTCTGCGCGGTCAGCATGAGTTTTCTTTGCAAGCGAGGGGCGGGACCTCACTGTAGTCATGGTCATGCATTCGCAATGTACGCATGATTCCTTCACGAATGCTGCCCCAGCGTGATCTCGGCCCAGACACGTGAGGCAGCGATCATGTTTGTGCAGATTGATGAGGAAACTTCCGCACCCGGAAGCGCACAGTCGGAAAGACAGACCAGGGAGCATGTCTTTCGATGGCCGTGAGAAATTGCTCTTTTTCGATCCCGGTTTGCCCAGGGGAGACCTCGCTGCGCAACTGTGCACTCAGTGTCAGTCCTTTACTCGCTGTTTGCAAAGGTTTAGCCATTTTTAGAAAAACAGCACTAGGGGTAGGATCCCGTCAGGAGAGAGCATGAACTCCACAGGAACTCTTCTTCAAAGACTTCAGTACTCAGGTCAGGCGAGGCTCCGAAGCGAAAAGCTAACAGGTGCATCCACTCTCTCTTATACTCACGCTGTGACTCGATGCAGCTGGATCCAATCGGTGCACACCAATGTTCATTGGCCTTTTCAATAAGGCTCAAATGTGATAGGTCTTTCATGCGAGTTCCCATATGTAACGTCGAAGTGAAGGATTCTGTTCTAGTATTACAGCATTTATTTGTATTTCAAATTCGTTTTATTATTATGTTTTAATTTTACATCATAATATTTATTTGCTTTAATTTTGGCAAAGCTTAAGGTTTTAAAATGTAGCTGTTTCAAACCTATATGAGTTTCTTTCTTTTGCTGAGCACAAAAGAAGATATTTTACAGAAGGTTGGTAACCAAACAGTTAACGGTAGCCACTGATTTCCATAGTAGGGAAAAAAATCAAAATCAAATTTCGAAACTCCCTTTCAAAATATCTTCTTTTGTGTTCAATAGAAGACAGTAACTCACACGTGTGGATTAGTGGTAATTGGTAATGGTAATTTTTTAAAATTAATTAATTAATTAATTAATTAATTATTATTCTTTACTACTGACAGACTTCAGACACCAAATGTACCCACAATTATAAAACCACCCATTTATTAATGAGCTGTACATTAAATGAAAACCTGAAAAAACATCTATAAATGTAACTTGAATTACAATATTTGCCTGTTTTATTATCTGTTTGGTAAAAAATCTGCACACCTCTCCTAATAAGTCACACAATATGAGCTATTATTCATGTCTGAAGCACAAATTGGGTTGTGAAAAAAGTATAAAAAACACTAATAGTGAGGTTAATCTTAGCAAACACCTCTAATAAACACATAAGCAACAGAGTAATCGGTACGGCTGTCTACTGAAAGCTTGCTTTTTAATTCATAGTGTGTTTTCAAACTTTAAAATCTATTGAGGACTAAACTATGCGCAAATTGTTTTGTCAGATCTATTGTTATTCAAAGTCAATCCACGAGAGGTTTTTAATGGTCCTCTCTGTTGCTGCTCTAATCCTTCCACAGAGATCAATAACCCACCCACCATGACTGATACCACAACTTCTACAACAACTACACCATTTATAACGAGCCACGGCCTGACATTTCTCCTCAAGCTACAACATAAGGCAGTGATCCTCTTACTTTACAGGAAAAGTTTGCCTAAAAATCCAAATCTGCCATCATTTAATCGTCCTCAAGGCTTTCCATGCATTTTTTTTTTAAATAGCCTGGTTGTCTATGTTTTAAGGGTGAAAGGGTATTATTCATTAAAGATTTCGGCTAATGACCTGAGAGGTCAAAACCTCATACTTGCTGGATAAAAGATTCAAGAGAATCTTCAAAAACGTATAAATACTTACTGAAATTGTGAGCTATCTTTGAGTTCAACATGATTTCCATCGTACTGATGGACTCTGATCTGCCGACGTGGCCCATCTCTCTCACTCCAAACAGCTCATACAAGCGCGAGGTGTCAATTTCAATCTTCCTGGGGTTCCTGCGAGACCACATCGACTTCTCGATCTGCAAATGCAGGGAACAGTCAATACCTCCATTATTTCATATGATGCTATTTCATATCAAGGCACTGAACTGAATGCAAGTGATCTTCAGCGGGCGTAAAAATGATCACGTATTAGGTTTATTGCAACAACTATATCACTGATGAGAAAACCACGCTGCGATGGCAATATGCAATGCTGAATTACTCTTTTTAGTGAATTCATAAAGCAAGCAACATTATCACACTTAACATAAATGAGCCCCAAAAATAAAATTGGTATTTTGCATTTCCATCCATTTTTTACGTCAAACAGGGTTATTGTAGTTAACCATGATTAAAACTTGAAACAACTATAAAAAAATCACTTGAAATGTATAAATAAATAAATATACCATATATGGAATGAAATAAAATACAAATTATATAACAAATTATATATATATATTTTTTTTTTTTATTATTTATATAATTTATATACAAATATAGAGTATTTATATACATTAAAAATTATAATAAACAATATTTTAAAAAATATCATAGACTTATTTAAAAAAATATAATAATAATAATAATAATAATAATAATAATGACAACAAATGAAAGGACTGATAGGATGCCTAAAATTTAAATCAAAACAGAAAATGTGAAATATAAAAATTATTTAAAATATTCAGAATAACTATCTCAATGTATCTCAATGACACTGGTCTGACCAAAAATGTGCCACATCTGGAGCCCTTCCAAATATAAAACAGGACGCATAAGCTGATACCTTATCCTGAGCCACCAGGTCCCAGTGAAAAGCTTTTGTCCTCTCTGAAAGCGGCTTGGATTTCATGGGCAGCGGAGGGGGCAAAGGAGCAGGAGGGACAGGACCTGGCACTGCTGACGACACAGGCAATGGTGGGGGCAAAACTAACAGAGGTGGGGATGGGCACGTGGCTGGCGGTGAGGTCACGGGCACTGCTGAGGGCATCCGGTCTGGCTTGAGCACAGCTCTGCTCTGTGCTGTAAGGGTTGGCTTTGCTTCTTCTGCAGATGCTTCCCGGGAAGCGTTTTCTGGCTCTGGGGCTGCTGGTAAAGCTGCAGGAATATTCAGGGATGATCTGGGCAAGCGTGGTCTCAGTGAATGTGGCACCGGTGGAGGTGCGAGCGGCATGTGGTTTTCCGGTGTCTTACTTTCTGACTCTTTAACTTCAGTGAGATCTTTTTCCGCGCCTTCATAGAAGTGCTCAAGATGCGACTTTTGCCTCCAGTCCACACTTAGCTGTTTGATGGCTTTCACCCAGGCATCTCGCTCATTTGTTATGGCCTCTGGGGTGTGGTTGCTTTTTGGTATTCGGAACCTGACAAAGACAAAACATGAGTGTTGTTGAGACTATTACTTATTGAAAAGTCAAGATCAGTTACTGAAAGCGCACTCGACTCACACAAAGTCGTTCTTGTCGTTGTGCAGTGAGAAGGTTTCGTTGTTGCAGGGGGTGTCCACCCTGACATTACCGTCGGAGAGATGGATGACAAGAGCTGCTCCATCACCTCCAGTACACCCAATATCATCCACACTGGAGTAAATGTCTGAGAGACTCCAGACAGACTCGTTGGAGGAAACACTTGGTTCACTGCTGGCAGACTGAGTGACTGGGAACAAGATCAGCTGACCAGTCTGAAGATTAGCCTCGTATCTAAGAGTGAACAACAAGAGTGAATGGACCTTATAAAGCAGAGTAAAAACAGTAATATTGTGCAATGTTATTTAAAATTTAAATTAACTCTTCCCCCGCCACTGAGGAGATATCTCTTCAATCTTCAGCACGCAGGGGAGCTGGCCACTGCACACTCTTGTGTGGTTGTCTACACAAACTCTTCTTGATAAGCTGAGAGACAGTGACCACTGCTGCTGTTGCCGTAACACTTGTTGCTCACTCAGTGAAGTAAAGAGCAGTAGTGATTCACCACCACTCAGCTCAGAAGCGAAAGGATAAATGATGTATGCGCCAGCTGCTCACTTAAGGTGTATTCACACTTTTTTGCTAAATTTGAAATTTAATAACAACTCTACAAAACTTGATCAAATATAGAGCTTGTAGTAAATGTGATTTTATCACACTTTATTTTTCCTGTAAGACCAGGAGTGGCCATTTGTAAATGTAATGCGTTTGGTGTCATCTACTTTACATTAATTCATTTAGCAGACGCTTTTATCCAAAGCGACTTACAGGCTATGTTCTTCCAGCTATGTTCAGCTGCACAAAACAGTTTGTTTTTGCTGGTGTTTCTCACCATATCATTTTAATATAGTATCCTAACTATGAACACAGTGGCTTGCAGTGCAAACAGTACTCTTTACAGCACTTCTTTTATTCTGCTTGTTATTTCCCTGCAGCGGCTAATGAACCGGAAGCTTCCGGGTTGAAAAATAAGCTTGATAAATAAACTATTCGAAAAATGAAGTGCATTAAACTACACGAGGCCAAGTGCTAAACACCCGCCAAGCAGGTTATGACGAAAATAGCTTGTCTTTGAAAAAAAGCTCCTTCCGTCTTCAGCCATTCAGTCAATCAGATAACTCTAAAACCTGCCATTTTCAAGAATATCAAAATAGAATGTTCTTAAGAACAGGAATTTTTCAAGAATTGCACTCAAAAACATTCTTACATACAAACATCATTATTTATCTTTCTTTATTTAAAGATATTTATTTAGCAAATCTGACCCCTATAGCTCCTATTGATGAATCAATGTAAGCCTAAGGGATTTTTTTTTCACTTGTTTTTAGGAAAAAATAAAAAAATAATGATAAAAATGTAACATTATTTAGAAAAGTATCATACTATAATTTAATACCCATGCTTTGGAGTTTGTTTAAAAAGTTTGAATCAGCAGGATGCCTGTCTTAGTGAGTAATAACTACTAAAATGTTATCAAACATAGCCTAAAGATGATTTGAAGTGATAAGATGTTTGTGACTTATGTTCTAGTTTAACTAGTATAACAACTGCTAAGCATTCGTCTACAAGAAGCAGACAAAATATAGTGAAAAATGTTCATACTTCTTCCATCTGAATGATGCCAGTCCTCCTCTCTGCAGTAATAGGTGGCCCTCTTTGAGGTTGCCAGGAGTTGGAGGCAAGTGTGAAGTTGGCATTTCAACAGAGTCACCGTTCACAAGAGGGCTGTATATGTTACTGTAGATGACTTGATTTACCAGCTGCATGATCTTAAGGTGAGATAGTAAATAAACAAAATTGAATCTGTCATCATCAAATAAACATGCAAACTCTTAATGATGATGATTTAGAAGGGGCAGCAGATTTTATACATATTTAAAGAAATATTTTTGCTATTAGTGTACTCACCCTCAGGCCAGTCTAGATGTAGATGAGTTTGTTTGTTCATCAGAGCAGATTTGGAGTAATGTAACATTCCATCACTTGCTCACCAATGGATCCTCTTGCAGTGAATGGGTGCCGTCAGAGCAAAAGTCTAAACAGCTGATAAAAGTAATCCACAAGTAATCCATACGACTACAGTCCATCAATTAACAATCTATGAAGTATAAGCTACATGTTTTGCAAGAAACCAATCCTTTTAAACCAATAAATGTTGCTTTTGGCCAAACTATGAGTATGTTAGCAAATAACATCTGTTATTTTGCTTTCTCCCATGGAAAAGTCTATAAATTAACCTTTGTTTTGAGATGTGCTTTATCTGTGTATATTTCTCACCTGATTTAGACTTCTTGAATGGGAAAAAATAATATTATAGAAAAGGGACTTTGCTGGAAACAATGGTTTGACCAAAAAAAAAAAAAAAAGGTTCAATGAAGCATTTGTTTCTTTCAAACATGCAACTTTTCAAAAAGTGTTAATTAATGGACTGGGGTCCTATGGATTTCTTGTGGATTATTTTTTTATCAGCTGTTTGTACGCTCATTCTGACGGCACCCATTCACTACAGAGGATCCATTGGTGAGCAAGTGATGTAATACTACATTTCTCCAAATCCAGTGAATAAACAAACTCATCCTCATCTTGGTTGGCCTGAGTGTGAGTAAATTAGCATTTTCGGGTGAACTAATTCTTTAATGATCTGGTGCCGAATTGAAATTCAATTCACATAGCGTGTGATGTTCTCACCTGCTGCTTGTCCTCTAAGGACGCAGCTTCTAGCTCATAGTCAGACCGATCTCGAAACGAAATCGAGAACCTGGTACCTGGTGCATCGTGGCAGTTTTTCACCTCAGAAAAACAGAGCTGGCGTTTCACAATGCCTTTCTCAATGCTGCACAAAAGGTTTTTGCTGAAGTCAATCTAAAACAAAAAAGGAATGCATTTATTATATGTGGTTTCTAGAGACAGATAAGTTCAGTGTGTAGATACACACCTGCAGCACCCGTTTCTGCCATATGTAGCGGTTGAATTTGCGAACACTGAAGTTGTACTGTAACTGTTTTTCCTGCCACAGGGATATCAATGATAAAGTTAAACAAAGAGTTCAAGAAATAACTATAATACTTCCTCTTTGCAAAATGTCCCTTTGCAAAACTCGACAAGGACTGAAAACAAACACTACAGAGAACTGCTCATAATATTAGGCCTCGTAACATGAAGACTGGTTGAACAACAAATCATTTCCTTATAAAGAACTGTGCAAAAACATTTCAAAGCTCTTAAGAAAAATATGTGACTAATTCAGTCCAGCTGTGCTCTGAATGACTTACACACCCATTTTGTGATTTTGGTTTTTAAGCGAAATAAATATTTAAAATGCTAATACGATCTTCATTGAACATGAAGGTCAGGGGAGTTAAACATAGCCCATACCGCACCTCCAGCTCAGTGTTCCTCTGCTTGTGTAACGTGCCATTGTTAGCCCGGATCAGAACTTCATCGATACTCATTTTGCCTGATTTCACCCAGTTCATGACATTCAGCTGCATTTCGTTGCTAAGCTGTAGAAACAATGAGAAGGTACGTCAAGACCTATGATTATTCTTAAGACAAGCACATGCAGTCTCCATGCAACATTGTTTGGTAACAGTGGACTCACTCACAACAACTGTTGAAATGAGGAAGTTTGCATTCTTTTTGTTTATGCTAGTTCAAATCAAAATGATTTGTGGACACCAGTTTATATGACACGTGGTTGTGCTTCTTGTATATTTAAACCTTTTATTTTATTACACATTATAGAGACAATGTTTTTTGCTGTTGTTGTTTAACATCATCAGCTATCATTTAATGCAAGAGGTTAAATGCACTAATGTTTATGAAATCACGAACAAAGCTTATCCGTAACAAATTCACAACATTTTATGGAAGCTTTTAAAGTTTGATACCTTTTTTTTTTTTTTTTTGCATTTAAATAGTTTATTGAACAGATTATTTGTTCTATTTCAACAAAGTTGTAATTAAACAGGCTTTTTTTCCACTAAATACTTGCAAAATTGCCCTGTTATTAAGAAAGAAAGTCAAGAAATGGTCCTTACCTGAGGAACATGCACTGTCTTTCTGTAATCCATGCTTCTTCACTGGACTTCTGGATATCACCCATTAAGTCTTGTCACTGGTTAAAAACTGCAGACATCTGAATAGGGATGTGTGTTTATGTGAGAGAGAACTAGGTATGCTTGTATGGCTTGCATATTTATTACTAGGTAACTTCCTTAAATGCAGCTAACCTGAAGGGGAAAAAAATAGAAAAAGATGAAGTCATACACCTCCACCCTCTATCTGACTTCTCATCTTTCTGTGGGTCATTGTATATATAGCATGGAAGCACTAACCTGTAATGTAAAGACAAAAATGTCATTAACAAATAGAAACTTTTAAAACATCAAGTTGAAGACAAGAATAGTGTATCACAGATCTTTCCTACTCCTTATATTAGTCTCTCACTCTGATTTTTCTCTCTCTCAGAAAACAACAACTCATTTTCTTTTAACTCAAAATACAGTCAGAATTATTATGAAATTAGCGATTAAATATCTAATATTTTAAAAAGAAAGAGAGAAAAAAACATAATAAAGCAGATAAATCTGTAAACAGACGCTTGTCGTTCTTCATCGATTTTATCAGATGGCTGAAGATCTGCAGCGCCTCCTACTGTTAGACAGAGAAGACACTCAACTGCATTTATTGAGGATGAAGCTATTACTTTCATTTCTGTGAAAAGTTCTGCTGTGTGACATGCAAAGGGACTGTCTGGGTCATTCCGTCCGGAGAGAAGAATAGTTGTTCTGTGAGTATTTTCTCTATTAGCTTATATGCTTGTAATAAAAAAGGGAACACAATAAAATGGAATACATTCCAGACGTTTATTTCACTATTCCTATAGGATGCAGCATGTTGCACTGAATATGAAGTATAAAGTAGCCCAAAGACAATGAGGGTAAAACTCAACTGAAGAGGAACCAAAGAAAAGAAAAAAATAATTCAGACACTCTGTGAATTCATCTGTAAACAAATGTCGAGATATGTTGTTAAATGAATGAATGATTGATTGAATGAAAATAAATTACAGTAGGCTTAAATTATAACTGGTGTTTATTTTGTGTGTAAAAAATATTATGTACAAACTTTTTAGTTTTGCTGTGCTCTTTCATTACTAAAACATTATGTAAACACTATACATTATTTTTTGTTACCTTATTACTCTTCATGATTCGACTTTCGTTTTTACGAAAATGAACTAGAAAGACCGGTTTACTATGATAAGTGGCGGCCCAATTTCTATATACAGTATACAGGCAGTTTCAACGACAACGTCATAAACAAGCGTTACTGCGCATGCGTGCTTTTGTGACTAGCTTCTGGTAGACATCCAAATAGAATCAATCAACAGCAAGTCCTTCTAGAGTAGATTATTTTTTGCTAACAAGCAAAATATGTTTGCTGCTTAAAAAAAATGCAAACTCATTCTCTGCCAGCAGGAAGTGCTTTAAGCACGAGAGACGAGAGCTTTACTGAAAACAGCACATACTAAGGTATGTTTTGATGCTGGTCCTTTGCTGGTTTATGCTGCTCGCGTGCTGGCAAAGGACCAGCTCAGACCAGCATTCCAGCATCAAAACATACCTTACTAGCATTTGCTTTTTTTTTTTTTTTCTTTCAGCAGGTTTCCCTGGTATCGGCTGTAGACAAAGCAGCTCTGAGCTTACAAACACTGCAAATCACACAGGATTAAATGAAAATGCCATTTTCTTAAGGCTTCTTTCAGAAATACAGTGATATAAAAACACCCATGCCTCGGTTTGATTTTTAAATGTGCATTACATGCTCACCCTGTTGAGAAAAAAAAACAAACAAAAAAAAACATCTAAAACCAGCTTCGGCTGGTTTTAGCTGGGGTTTTTTTTTTTTTTTTTGAGCTGGTCTCCCATCTTAAACCAGCCTGGCAAGCTGGAAATGTGGCCAAAACCTCTCTAAAACCACCTTGCTGACCAGCTTAAACCAGCTAAGACATGGCTGGTCTCCCACCTAAAACCAGCCAACCAGCCTTTAGCAGTTTTTTTTTTAATGAAGCCTTTTGGAAAATTTTTCCATTTTTGATATCGTGGCATGCTGCCACAAATGATTAAATGTATGGGAAACACATCCCACAGTGCAATAACCTGAGACTTGTTACTCATCATCAGCTGCATTTGTAGCCACTGATACTAACCAGACCGATAAACAAACACAGACCGGAAGTTAACTTTGGTCCAGGCACGTGCAGCCGATGAAACTGTCTATAGTGAACTGACTACAAAACGTTGCGCAAAGTTTGCGTGTTGCATGCTTGACCTCTGCCCCATAATATCAACTGTTTATAAGCCACATAGGGCCGGTTTCCCGTACAGGAATTAGATTAAGCCAGGACTAGACCTTTGCTAATTTAGGACATTTAAGAGT
>JAUCMS010000030.1:1420076-1434329 GCA_032357445.1 Enteromius radiatus | reverse complement strand
GGTGATCACAGAGTGGGTCAGTGTGTATACACTATAGTGCTGGTAAGGATTGCATACAACTTCATGTCTTAAATGGGAGAACTAACCCTTTAAGCTCAATAAAAGAACAAATTAAATGTATCTGAAATGTTTTGTCCAATAATTACACTTGCGTGAAGTAGCTTTTTTTTTTTTTTTTTAAGTTTGTTCCAAACTCAGACTCAACAGGCTGAGGTGGCACAAGACAGCACCTCTGAAAATAGAAAGAGTTCAAAATGGCTGAAATTCTCAACCTTCCAATTTGAGCATTTCAGGAACCAGATAACCACTTTCTTCTGTCACACGATCCTCCAAAGACTTCTTCCCTAGACCAAAGTTTCTGAGCGTGTGCAGAGCGAACCGTCTCTGCTGCCTCCAGGAGTGACCAAATGTGGCCATTATGATACCTTATAGAGACAAAACTGACTTTCAGAAGACACTTGACTATACAAGACAAGTTGAACAAAGAAAAATGCTTAAATTCACAGGTCTACCAGACTAAAATCTTGACAAGATGGTCTAAAAGGTTGACCTTGGCATTATTGGCTGACCAAAGCCCACAGATCAGCAATTCACTTAATTCCCAAATCCAATTACAAAAATCCATGCAAGAAACTGATTTTAGCTTCATTTTCCAGTGAGGTGTCTATTATAATGACATAGTACAAACCTTATCTGAATAGCCATTGGTTATTGCACCTATTGACAATATTTAAATGTATTCACACTTTTCATTTTCAATTTAAAAGTACAGTATGTAATATTGAGAGCTAGCAGTTGAAACAGAACTGCAGTCCATTTTCAAAACACTGATCATCCTCCTCCTCCCTGCAGGGACACCGGCCCTCCAGGACCGAGGCAGCCCTGGTCAAAACAAATTACCTACAGCACCTTAAAAATATGCATGTTCAATTATTCTACAATACCAACATTTTCAAATTCACTAGTGTATTACTCACCATATCCATCAGTGACCCAGATTAGAAGTGGAACAGGTGACCTTCCTGAAAAAGAGGAAGCATTTTGGACCAGGGCTTCCTTCATGACCTGGATTGTATTGAGGAGTATTGCTGGCTTTCTCCCAAGATAGACAGTGGTCATCTCTCCATACTGAGATAACTGCTCAGAGAAGATTTCACAGCACTTAAACACAACTAAGGTGGCTTAGACATTGAGTGCGTTTACATGGACCCTCTTAATGCGATTATAATGAGATTTTGGCAATATTGCGATTAAACTTTACCTCATGTAAACGCAATACTTCGATTATAATAATTCGATTAAGCTCACAATCGCAGCAAGCATAATCATATTAACCTAGGTGGCGTACGCCGTTTTTTAATCGAAACATTCAGACATGTAAACACCTTAATCGCAGTATTGCCGCTCTGACCCGCCTTTTACGGCTTTTACTACCATTTCGGCTATCTAAATAGTTTAGTTTTGTGTGTAATGGCAAAATTATTATTTTCCGTTTAGTTTTTTTTTACGTCAATTTAGAAAAACGTTTGCAGCACGTTTTTTTTGTTTTTGTTTTGTTAAATAGCCTGTAAGTTTTTGTTTTTTTTAATTAACGACCAAGCAGCAGCAGAAAGTGAGCTGATGCATTTTCAAATCAACACGACTTGCCTAAAACAAAATTAATATATCCTACATACTACAATAAGTCAAGCATATAAAAAATGTTTCAACATTAAACCTCACTATTATAAAAGTGCGCTAGTCATATCCAAGTTTGTTCGGAGACAGGAAGCTCGCTCTGTATGACACAGAGGCACCAGCGCAATCACGTTTATTCTTTCAGTAGAAATAAAATAGCCTTCATTTTTTTTTTTTTTTTGGATAATGGTAACATGCATCATTCGGAGCTGTAAATGGTCTACTTTCATTTGCGTGCACTGACAATTTCAACAAAACGTGATTTTGCAACACAGTCTCACGAGCAATTCGTACGAGGTGTCAAATTTGTGCCAATTCATACGACCTCACTCGTACGATTTGTCTAAAACCACGTGATGGGTAGGTTTAGGGGCGGGGTTATGTTTAGGTCATTCGTACAAATTCATACGAATTGGCATCTCGTAAAATACCTACGATTTAGAGTGAGGTCGTACAAATTCGTACGAAATAGCGGAGCAAAAATGAACCGAAAAGACATGATAAATGTATCTACCCAGGGACGGATTATGGGTCGGGTGGGCCCCTGGGCAAATGTTTTCCGTGAGCCCCCTGACCAACACTAACTTCGATGCCCCCTGAGTGAAACCTCTACGCAACGTTGCCTCAACGTTCGCGTCTCCCCCGGAGTGACACCTCCGCACAACGTTGCCCCCGAGCAAAACGTTCAGTTTCGTACGAACATGCAATGGGCCCATGGCAATGCGACCGCAGGCCCCCCGCAGCCCTAGGGCCCATGGCCAACGGCCCCGCCGTGCCTGTATCTACCTATAGAAAGCTTTAAATTACCACTTAACAAAACAAATCCAAAACAAAAACTCCTTAATTATAGCCTAATCATAATCCATTAAGATGACTTCTACATTACATATGGCGAGATTGTCATATTCATCTTTGCGACAAGAATTCATGGAAAACACTATTACTAATTATTTTAAATATCTCCTAACTATTTCCCCAGACACATTTATAGATACTTTTACATGAATGACGTGACATGCACCTGTAATAATATGTAGATTAGAAACGTTTGCGGATAAGAAGGCATCGCATTTCTGGGGTAACTCAAACACAACTCGCTGCCTTCACTCTTCTCCAGAAACAGCAGCAAACGAATTACCATTACATTGGTGCTGGAACAGCATGGGATATAAACATAAACGTGTTTTTCATTAGATGTAAAATAAATGTAATCAGCAGATAGTAGAACGCATCTGCTCTCTTTCTGAGTCCATAATTTGTCCTATGTAGTGGGGTATGTGAATATGGCAGTAGAAAATTAACCACAATTCTTAGCGAATAATAAGAATATGGAAACAGCATGCAATCAGGAGTGAAAAGCTTGCTCTTGACATGTAAACATCATAATGCGATTAAATCCTTACTCTGATTATTGGAAATAATTGCATTATTCGTGCACATGTAAACGTAGTCATTGTCTCACCTGTGAAAGTCAACATGTACATTTTACAGAGTAATAACATATAACCTTTCAATGAAAACAAAGCACCTATACGACAAGTTCAAAGAAAGACTCACCGATCTTATGAACTCCATTGGGTTCTTTACAAAATATGGTATAGTTCCCACGAAAGGCAGAGGTCTGGGACCAGGTGGAGTTCGAGCTCTGCAGGAATTAATCCTGAAGATCTCAAACAGAACCAGAGAGATCAAACCTAGAAAGAGAGCCAGGCATACAGAGCCCAGATCTAACTTCATGAGAGTCGTCCACATGATGACAGTTTCATTCCAAGACAAACACAAGAGCAGCGGACGACTGGGAGCTTTATAAATACAGGGCAAGTGGGGAGGAGATAGTGAGGGTGGGATTTTGACGTACCATGTTTTTTGTAGAGTTATGCTAGTTATACCCCCCTAAGGATTTAAATTCTTAACCAGCCAACACAGAACATAAACCAAATTCCTGCACAACACTAATTGTCCCTTTATAAACACATTAACATGAGGAAACGGATCCAATGAGAGTCCACTCACTGCATAGAGGAACAAACATGCTGCAAACAAGCTGTGCAAGTTTAGTAAATAATTGACTAGCACAAAGCTCTCTAATGCCGTGATCTAAATCTCAGCACAGCCAATGGATATTCTACACCCTTATCTAGTCTTTATTAATGAAACTATGTAAGAGGTCTGGAAAGGGATTTAAAAGTGACAGTGAAATGATATCAAAGGTAAGGCATGGAAAATGTCTTCAGCTCAGCTTGTTGCAGAGTCATTCGAAAACCTGACATTTTGAAACAACAACAACAACAACAAAATATACATAAAAAGTCACTTGATATAATTTTTTTTATATAAAAAGGCAACAAAGCATGTTGGTTTGCTTTTTCTTTATTTTTTTGGTCTTTTCTTCATTTTTTCCGCTCTTTTTTTGTCTGTTTTCTTGCTTTGCTATAGGGAATTTTTGGCACTACTTATTGGGTTGTTATGTTTGATTTTCCTATCTAAAGCCTTTGTCCTTTTTGCAAGCAAAATAGGAATACAGCTAATAAAAATAAAGTGAATACATTTTAAATCCTTATTTTACACATAAAATAAAAACACTTTTTTGGACCCCTCCAAAAATAGGGGTATTAAAATATTTGACATTTTGTATCACAAATCAATGTGATGATACACACAGAAATAAAAAGGGAAATAAAACATAAAAACTGTACAAAAATGATAAAATCCATTTTAAAAAGTTCAAAATGACCAAATGACGCAAAGTTAGTCTTTTTTTTCCTCTCTAAGGACCTTGGGCATTGGTTTACAAAGTGAAGTCTTTCTTCATTTCTTCTGTTGAATGTAATTAAGATTGCCGTGCCGACCATGTTGAATCAGAGGGTAATGTTGATTTGTCACCACAGAACCTGCAACAGAGGCAAAAAAATCAGTTTTATAAGCCTGAGCACTTATGGCCTGTAAAACGCAGAGATAGTAATATTCAGAGGGAACTTAAATGTCTATTGAAAACATATGTTGCATGCATCAAATAGTTCCTCTCAATGTACAGGAATGGCAAATACGCTTAAGGGCATGTCATGAAAACATGTCCAAGTCACATTTCATCCCAAAATCAAAAGAAATGTAAAATAAATGCTATTCATAAAAGACCATGCAGCCAAGTTCTAGCAGCACTCAACTATTCTCCATTGTTACATTAATACAATTAAGCATGGATTCCCCTTTTGTCACAGCACCACGTAACTGACTTGACTAGTTTTGATTGTAATAAATAAAGAAAAATAGAATGCATTAATAAAAATAAATTCATAAAATTAAATTAACAATGCAATTAAATGAATTAAAATGAAAGATTTTCCTATCTAAAGCCTCTCTCTTTAAATAATAAATAGCATGAAAGCATGGATGAATAAATAAATACATTACATAAATACAATTATAAATATTGTAATATTTGTACATAAATACAATTTGAACATTACAAGTCATTGTCTTTAAAATAAAATAAATTACAATAAAAAAAAAATTTAAAACTTGTATTACTGTTGACATTAAATACACATTTTATTGTTACTTTGCACTTTAAAGACATATAAACTGACATGGTTTGAATGTTTTTTTGTCAACATGTCAGAGAGACAGCAGCACTGGTACCTTGTGAGATGAAGGGTTTGTTGGGCTGATGCAGGTACGGTGGCAGACGGTAGGGCATGAAGGATGGAGGCAGCGAATACGGAGCAGCACTGCTGTGATCCCAGGACCGAGAGCCCTGACTCACACCACCAAACTGAGATGGGAAATTAGGATCTGAGATACAGAGAGAGAACCATGAACAAACAGCTCTAAAATAACATACAGCAAAATAACAATTAGTTTTCACTCAGCCATTGTGAAACCACAGGCTTTCATGTCACCTCCTCATTTAAACTAGTTTCAGAAAGTAAGGTTTTCATTGGACCGTGATTTCTCATGGCTACAGGTGAAACAGCTTTAATCAAGGACAAGCAGTCGACTAAAACCAGTTCCCAGTGTGCAGTCTAACAGCTGTGGAGTCACCCGGTGAACCCAAAACCTGTGACACTTACCTGAGCTCAGAGACAGACTGCACTGACTTCACTCACCTCTGAACACAACCGTATATTTAGCAGCACATAATGCAGAGCTGGATAATAATATACATCAGGATTTGATCAGATAGAAATACTCAAGGCTACTTAACTAGGTAACATTATTTTCCATACCCAAATAGTCTTAGCTACCTGAGCAAAAAATAAAGAAATAATACAAATACTTTAATTAAATTTTTGGACATTTTGACATATTTCACCAAATATTTCAAGTTATTCTGTAATAATTTTTCTTAAAGCCCATCTAATTTTTCATATTAAAAAATTAAAACTGTCTGCTGATCTCTTTCTCTCTATATATACACACACATATACATATTATATATATATATATATATATATATATATATATACACATAATATTACTTTTAGTTTGTTTCCCTTTTGATTTTGAGAATAAAATATTCAAATATTAGTCTGATATTAGTCGGTTATGTTAATTTATTGAAAAGTAGTAACTAAAATAACTGGATTACTTATTATTATTAAGTAAGAAATACTAACAATAAAATAATAACAGCAATATATATTAATATAATAATTTTCATAACAGCATAAAAAAAGATTTTATAATGTGGCATTTGCATTTTTTTTTTTCAAATGAGTTAAAATTATTTGTGCTATTTGCATAAAGACTATAAAAGTGAAATCTGCTTAGAAACTATTTCACATGGTTTTGAAACACCAGTGAGTGTGAGCACCACGTGTGTGTACCTGTCTTGTTTACGGTGCCATTCCCCACCAGTGGCCCCGGATTGAGATGGTGATTGTGCCAGGGGTGCCCCCTCTCTCTGGTGGGGCCTCCGCCCACTCCAGCAGCCACCCGTCCTGTTGACGGCTGAGCGAAGATGATGCTGGGGTCATTCAGGTTCATAGGGGAAGGGTTCACAGCCGGCCCGCCTCCGTTCCCGCCACCCCGGACGGCAAACTTCAGGCCTGGAGAGGACGGGTGGCCAGAGACAGTCGAGACCCCGGAGCCCTGGATGAGAGGGCCGTGGATTGGCCAGGAAGTCGAGGTGAGGGGCGGCTGATGGGGGTGGGCAGGCAGGAGGCCCAGTGCAGAGAGCCCGGCGTGATACTGGCCCGGGTGAGAGTGAGGAAAGCTGAAGATGGGCAGCTGGACCTGGGGAACCTGCGGCTGTGGTTGGGAGGGTTTGGAGGTAGAGGATGCAGAGGAAGGCTTGCTGTTCTGCGGAGAGATGGACGCCTGGCTGTAGGGAGATGGCTGAGGGGAGTACGGAGGAGTCTGACGCGTATCAGACTGAAAGGTTACAGACAAAAATAAGTGTCAGTTCCTCTAAAACCATAATGAGAATCTGAAAATTAATGTCCTGCTGCTGGCTGATATTTCAATCTGGGGTCAATGTTTGGTTTGTTAAAAAAAAAAAAAAAAAAAAACTTACACATTTGTGCTTACACATACCATTCTGAGGGTTGTTACATGTGTGCAGTTCAGATATCACAGCTGTAGATACTATGTACCAATAAGTACACTGTGGTTACATCCATAGTAATTAGATGTGTACATAGTAAGTATACAGGTATTACGGCCACTTGTAGAAAGACCCTACTTCTCAAAGCCAGCCAGCCTGAGCTGACACTAAAGGGTTCTGGTCCTTACACATTCAGAGGGCTGCCTGTTCCTTCCGGCCCGATCCTGGACTGAAGCACCTTGAGGAATGGGGATGGACTGAGAGCTGGCCATGGCCCGGACCATGTGAGGGACTGGAAAAAATAGAGAGAAATCATAGTCAAATGCTTGCGTATACTGCCCCCTACTGGACATACACGTGTCAAGACATTTGTAAAAGTAAAAATGGTGCATAATATCATTACGATACAACTACTGACTATTAAAGTCTTTTGCAATAACCATCCAACCTCCTTTTAACACAGCACTAAACTGTTTTCGGTGAAGATGTGAGACTATAGTTAAACATCTAGATTACAAAAAGTGCAGTAACATTATTTCCCCTACAAAACAGTATGTTTATAATCATAACAACGCATTAAATATGAATACCAGTTTTGCCATATCAAGCAGCATTGACTTGAGTTTTGTTGCACTGAACCAGAAGCCATGCATTTATGTAGATAATGGTCCATGCTTATGTTACAAATAATGAGGATAAAAGTAATATAAAATACTATTTATCCATCAGTCCATTTTGTGTATTTTTATTTATGCGTTATAAATGGTTGTAATATTTATTTTTGATTTGATTTATAAATTATATTCATTAAATATCTGGTTTTATAAAAATTAATGAACACGTTCTGTCTCGTGCACAGCCGCATCTGCACAGCTTTCAAATGATACTCGATCGGATGAACTTGACACATGTGCAATGCTACCTACTTGAGTGGCACTTTTTTAGCGTTCTTCTCACACATACACTGTTGCACGCGGACTTGAAAAATCGCCTGCACGTGGGCAGGGTGCGCAGGTGTCCAGGTGACCCTCCTGATGATGAAAATGATGCAATGCAGATGGCCGGAGTGTAATTTGGACTTTAAGCTGGCATGGCTTTTGCTGTAGGCAAGCTTGTTTTGGTATTTGGACAGACTGAAGCTTTTTTGAAAAATGGCTTACCCTGCTTTTAAAGGGATATTTGTGTTATTTATTTATTTATATTGTTTATACTTTTTGTGTAATTACTTGCCTGTCAGTTTGTGGCTAAATATTTAGCAGTGTTCACATGTTATTCACACATAATTCAAAAGTCGATTACAAAATGCACCTACATTTTTGGGATGTTTTCCTTGAATTAAAATACTATTTTCCCCCAATATGTTTTATCATTGAGGATTTATTTTAAAAAGTCTTAAAATCTTGTCTCATTCTCGTGAACCCAGTGTCTCATCTCGTGGGATAAGTGTCTTGTCACACCCCTACTTATTATATTTGTTTGTTAAATATATTCATACACTTTCAGGGCTTCTAGAAAAACTCTGTATTTATGAACAAATCAGCAGACAGAAAAAATGGCCCGTACCTGGTCCAGGCACTGCTCTCTGACGGAGGTGTTTGTAATCAGGACAGTCTCTCCTAACATGACCCATATCTCCACACTGAAAGCATCGTCTCTCTCTGGGCTCCCTGTCCTCCTCTCTGATCTCCTCCTCGCGCTCGTTCTCTTTTTTCTTCATTCTGAAAACAGACTATATCAGCTGAGCACTTCACTTGCCCAGTATTGCTGTAAAAGGGTAATAGTTTTTGTGTGTGGACAGCACCTGCGCCTTTTTGGGCAGTCCTTCATGTAGTGTCCTATCTTCCCACAGATCCGACAGCAGCGATCATTAGGAGCCAGTTCTCCATCCGTCAGCACCTTCGAGTCGAAGAAGTAATCCTAACAGACAGACAGAGACATGAGGATGAAACGAGGTGCGAAGTGAAAGGTGACGGTGCTCAGGAGCAGTTTTGATGTGACTCACGGGCTCTGTTCCCGGCTGAGGGTAAAACGGGGTGCCAAACAGCTTCCTGCCATTGATGAAGGCCTTCATGATGAAGTTAGTCACTGTGTAAGAAAAGACACAGAGAATCAAGCCAGGCACAATCGAGCATACATTTACTAGAACTGCTGTTTAGAGCAGAAAAACACGAAAATATGAAGATTTAGTAGTTTCGCTTACTTTTGCGAGAAACTCCGGCCCCAAGATTGTGGTTCAAGTCAAAGGGATCTGTTAAAAATAATAATAATAATAATAATAATGAAATATACACAATTTATTCTTGTGTGTTTAGTGGAACAAATATTAAAAGTAACTAGATTACTTAATATAATTTTATAAAAAAATAAAATTGTATATTTAATCAATTAAAATCTAATAATTACAAATAATGCAAGAGAAAATATAAATAAAACCTAATGTTTACTGTATTTTAGAGCATTAAACATTTATGTACCTTAAAAGTAAAATTAACACACACATAATATTATAAAATAAAACATCATAAATACAAACAAAAATATAAACTATCAATTATTACTTTGTGTATTTAGTGAAAATTAACTACTTCAATTGATTTTTTATTATAAATAATATAAACATGAGTGAGTAAAGATTAATTAATATTTAATTACAAATAAATAAAATAAAATGAAACATTAAATAAATGTACTGTATTTTAGTGTATTAAATATTGTAGAATTACTATAGAATACTACTATAAAAAACCTTCAAACCTTCGATTGCGATGCATTTGGACGTCCACTGTTTCTCAAATGTGGTGAGGCGTTTGCGCTGGCGGATGGAGATGACGTGCTCTTTAAAGTCAAACTCTTCTGTGTAGAAGCGCAGCAGGCCAAGCCACAGCTCGCCGACCGTCTCCTTATTCTGATGAAGCTCCGGCAGACGCCGCCGCTGGACACGAAACACACAATAAATAATAAACGCTCAGTGCACTTGAAAATGCATAATTAGTTTACAGCATCCAAGTGAATAAACCTGAAATAAGTGCATCACATTCAATGGCATTGGCTCAATAACGTCAAATATTTTATCAAATATTAATATATAATATCAAAATACATAATCACTTATTATTACAGTTATAAATAAAAAAAAACAAAAAAAATAGTTTTTCTTTATATTTAGTGACAATTACTACAAATTAGAATATTAATTATAAATACTATATATATATATATATATAAATAAATAAATAAAACCACTTATTTTTCTTTGCATATTTAGTAAAAAGTAATTTACACAACATTTTTCTGTGTATTTAGTGACAATTACTATATATACACTAGGGATGTCCCTGACTAAGGATTATCACAGTCGAATCAGAATTTTCTAATCTTGCCAATAGTGGACTGATAGTCTAATCATATGTTTGGGGGCGGGGCAAAATAAGAGTCAAGTCAGTCATTGGACAGTCCTAATTACTGATGTTAACAAACAGGGAAAAAACCTCGGCTGACACTTGGCTGTCAGTTTGTGGCAAAATATTTTGCAGTGTTCACTTGTTGAACATACGATTACATTAATTAAAATGATAAAATACAAGTAGAATTAAACATCTTTAGTGCACTGTGACAAACAAAACTGTTTGCATTATTGCCTTCTTACCAGCTCATCTAGGTCATCGAAGAAGAAAGCGTTCCAGCCGTCCACCATCCTCTGAGGAACAGCGTGCCCGTCGAATATCTGCAGCAGAACACACTCATTCAGTGCCGTGAACTGATATTATCAGTGCTGTCACAGTGCTTGTGTGTGAGGGCGCTGTACCTCCTGTAAGACAGGGATGACTGGGGGTTGTCTCTGTTGTAGGAAATACAGCACCATGAGGATGTAAGCATAGGAGGAGAGACTTCCTCTGGAGGCGTCGCCAATGTCACAGCGCTGAAAACACACACACAAACATCAAATCATTCTCTCGCCTTGGTGTGCATGTAATCAATACTATAGCACACATCAATTTCCTATGCATTCACATTATAAGAGAGAATGTTTGTTATTTGATTAGATTTTAAATTGTAATTTATACCTTAACGTACAAACCTCAAAACATTTGAAACACCAAAAATAATAATAAATAAATACTTTAATTTGAAATCCTATAAATAAATTTTAAATGAGAAAGGTAGAAATTACATTTTTTTTTACTAAAGGTTGAGCATTTTTAGAAATGTGCAATAATGAAAAATAATTTTAAGTTATGTTATAATGTACTGCTGTAGACGAACTCAGGCACACGTCTCTTTAGCACTAGCTGTCTGAATGTGCATGTTTGAATATATTTTACACAGCTCCATTCTGCTAATAACAAATCACATTTATGATGGTTTTACCTTGGCAAATACTTTCATGGTATAGCCCAGATACTGCACACGAGGGTCTAAAGCAGCATATGTGGCCAGCATCCGGGTGTTGTGTTGGGCCTGACACACAAAACATATAGAAAATGATTTGCATCCAAAATAATAGTTTGTTTACATAGTATGTGCACTGTGTATATTTATTATGTACATATGTTTATTATGTATATAAATATGCAAACATATAGTATGTATTTTAAAAATATATATGTAGGAATATATAAAACATTTTTCTTAAATGTACACATACATGTGTATTTATATATACATAATACATATACAAAGAATACTTAGGACCATGTGATATTTCAGTTTTTCTTTTTTAATAAATCTGTAAAAATGTCAACAATTCTGTTTTTCTGTCAACATGGGGTGCTGTGTGTACATTAATGAGAGAAAAAATGAACAAATGATTTTAGCAAATGGCTGCAATATAACAAAGAGTGAAAAATTTAAGGGGGTCTGAATACTTCCCGTACCCACTGTTCTTAGCTTTTCCACAGAGACACGTGACTTAACGCACCTCTTTAAAAGGTTTCATGGCACTCATTGTTTTTAAACACCATAAAAATGTTTACAATTTACATAATTGGGATTTAAAATAAAAGGATTTCAAACGATTCATTACTATCGCTTAAATTGTTCCCGCAAGTTAAATCATAGGTTTTCTTGGGAAAAGTTCATGAAACATGGTCAGCCACAAATTAATATGTCGTAGGAACGAATGAAGGAATTTAGGAAGGAATACGTCGGTGATGTTTCCGTCAGCAGACCTGACAAAGTCAAGTGCTTACAAACATGATAATAAAACATGACTTATTACTACATTTCAATACAAAATAACTTTGTGTTGTATCTGTTATAATGTAGGTTTAAGTCTTTGATCATGTTAAAAGTGTAGTTTGTACATAAGTAAATTATTATTGTGAAATATTCAGGCCCTTCACGGTCACTCACAGCTGTTCGCACCCCTAAACGAAACTGATTAATCGACCATGATAGCTCTAATCTTATCAACAATTAATCGATCATCGATTAATTGTTGACATCCATATTTTGGTTCCCACTGACTTCCATCATTTGACTGTGCAGGGCGTGGACAGATATGCTTGGGCAACTTCAGCAAAAAACAAAACAAAAAAGCATTTAATAAGTAAAAATTATTATGAGCAAAAATTGGTTCAGATTTATGGCCAGTCAACAGATGCATCCTTAACTATATAACAATAATAATAATAATAATAACAAGAGAGAGAGAGAGAGTGTGTCTCACCAGTGTGTTGTAGAGGCTGATGTCTCCCTCCAGTCCGCTCTGCCTGTGTTCAAACTTCACTATAGGCACTTTAGCAGTTGTGATAGGCAAAATATTCCTTAAACCTGAGCAACACAAACAAATGAATTCATCAGTGCTGAAATATCAACTCACACGGACTTGAGTTTTACATCGTAAAGCGCTCCTGTACCTGTGTGTTTCTTCAGCACCTTGGCTAAACCCTCAATGATCTCTTTACAGTTCAGCTTCTGCAAGAAAAACGAGGAAGCAAAACAAGTTAAACATAACTTAACTATGTAAGTAGCTGCAGTTGTACAGTGTAAGGTTTTATCATTAGACTTAAGCTTTTTAATCAGGACCCTGGACCATTCGACTGAATGCAGCACTGTCCGCCATAATTACGAAATAAGTGTGCATCACTGATTCTCGCTAAAAATATTTTCTCATAAGCCAATCAAACGTCTAAGTCAAAGCTACAAATGTCTAAATTCATATAATCTTGGTTTAACCTCACAAATTTTCCCGCCAAGTTTGTTCTTAATTCCCACCTTTTGTACAGGAAGTGGCATACGCATCTTTTCAGCCCTGTTTTGTGTGTTCGCAGCGGTTTAGCGCAGAATATCACAGTATTTGTCAGTTTTTAAATGAACTAAACAATAGTAGGTCATTACACTTAAATCAAATCACGCTATGGATCTGTAAATATTAAGCCGCAATGTCGATTTAAGCATGAATCACGCATGTTCTGCATTTCTCTGTTTATGAATGGTGCAGATACAGGGTTTGTTTACTACACACATACTGAAGTGACACTCACGGTGTTTTCAGTGTCTGCCGTCTTACTAAATGAAGACAAAAACACACAAACATCATCTCCAGAACTGCTCTGAGAGTCACTTCATAAGCGTTTTACTGTTTGATTTGAGTAAAACTAGTGTCATATCACATTCACAGAACTGTAAAAGGTATTCACGTCAACCCGCCAGAATAAAAGTCTGGTTTAATTTAAAGTAATTTTGCCTATTACTATTTTTCATTAGATAGATAGTACATACCCACTACTACTAGCCTAGTGAAACAAACTTTTATTTTTTGAGAAATAAAAATCACACAAATTTTTTACATTTTAATAGTAAATCCCCTTTGCCAAAAATAAAGTTTGCTTAATTTTCAATAATTAAAAAAATAAAATGAATTAAATTTTTATGTTTTAATAAAACATTTCATAGGGCCATAAACATGTAATTTTTGTTAAACTTAAAGTGCATATTGCAGGTTAAAATTTTTTTCCAAATAAATATATATCCTTGTATGAAAATGCCATATGAACCGTTAATGCAGGATTTGAAAGTGTTTTACATGA
>JAUCMS010000030.1:1356645-1376912 GCA_032357445.1 Enteromius radiatus | reverse complement strand
GAAGGCTCCGTCCCTTCCATCTAAGCAGCTGCGTACATCTTCAGCCTTAGTTGGGAAGGGCTACTCGGCTGCGGGTCCACAACGGTGGGTGCAAGAGCTCCAACTTTTGCGGTTTGCTGCCGTAAGGTGGATGTGAGTGCATGTCTCTTGCTGGAGTGGTCCACAACGGTGGGTGCAGTACTCCAGTTCGAGCTGTCCTGCTGTCGAAGCGGAGCTGTGGAAAACAACAGTCTCTGGCGGGAGCCGTCCACGGCGGTGGGTGCAAGGGCTCTGACTTTTGTGGTCCTCCTTCTAAGACAGAGGGTGCATAATATATACATGTTAGAATGGTATCTGTGGATGGAAAGGGGGCTACTGGGGTTGCGGGGATGGTTGGGAAAATTCAGTGACTGGCTGTTTCGGCTGAGTGGGAGGGATGGGAGCAGTAGCTGTCTTTTGAGGAGGTAAAGAGAAAGGATGGTGGGGTTGGGAGGGGTAGGAATGGGAATTACCCCTCTGGGGAGGCCAAACCAGTGACGGATGGGGTGAGGAGGAAGTCTGTTTTGGGGAGATATTGGGAGTGGCCAATAGAGGACCAGCGATCGAGGGTCTGGATTTGGTGTTGAGAAAGGATTTCTCTGCTGCTGCTGTTGTAGCAGCTCAGATTCTGAATGAATGGGATGAAAATTTTGTTGTTGGGATACCTGATTGGTTAAGGATGGCCTTAAGGTGTTTCTGAAACCAGAAGCGTGAAGCTGGTTGGTTAGAATCGTTTGTGAACATGGGGATTCGCTTTTTTTAATAAAGAAGGAGATGGTCTCGCTATCTAGGATAGATAGATCTGAGACGGTGGGGTGAATAGAGGGATCAAAAATAAAGTTGACTGTGAGCTCAAAACATCTTAGAAAACCAAAAAATGCTAGGATAAACATAGCATCAAGGGTTCGGTTGGTATTGGTGGAAAGGTAACCTTTGCGTAATGTAAAAATGCAGAGTGTTAGGATTTCCAAGGTGAGGGGCTGTCTGGTATCTGGACAGGGGGGAGCGGCCCTTTGTATACCTTTAAGGAGCAGAGATGTCTGGGAGTTAGAAATTTAACTGAACAGGAGTTTGTGAAAAAACTGAATTTCACTTAGATACCCCTTGATCGAGCTATTTGTTTTGTAGAATTTAAGAATTAAATGAATGATGTAATAGATGGCAGGGAAAAATCAGGAAAATGGAGGTTAAATTGGAGGTGAAAAGATTTCCAAGCAGTCAGGTAGGATTGTAAAGTTCTAGGGGAAACTGCTTGAATAATGGAATCGAGAGACACTTCGAGGAGGGGTCTCAGGGGTTGATTTAGGGGAATATTAGTTGTGAATAGGGAGGAACCGTGGTTGGCTGCGTCACAGCATCTGGGGCCAGCATCCTGAATTTCTGAAAGGAGAAACGAGAAAGAGAGTCAGCAATTTGGTTATATTTTCCGGGAATGTGTTTAGCTGTTAGAATGAATTGGTCGCAGGCTGAGATCTATATTAGGTGTCTGAGAAGTGGCATAATAGCGGGGGAATGCGAGCTGTGCTTATAAATGCAGTGGATGGTCACTTTTTTGTCGCAATGGATTATAATGCTAGAAGCTGACCATTCTTTGCCCCAGAGGGAGGCATCTATGACTATGAGATATAGTTAGAAAAGAGCTGATGAGGTTAAATGCTGGGGGAGATTTAATAATTGTTCGGGCCATGTGGATGTGAACCAGCGATTGTGGTAGAACCCTCCGAAACCAATTGAGGGTGCGGCATCTGTAAACAGCCGGATGTTGACGGGGGAGGCGATTAAGTTGTTGTAAAAGAATGAGGGGTGATTCCATTGCTTAAGGAATGTGATCCAGAGCTGAAGCTCATGAAGGCAGGGAACGGAAAGCGTAATTCGGTCTTCGAGGTCATGGGTGGAGGAGGCGAGAGTGAGCAGGTGGGAGATAAAGGGGCGACCCTGGGGAATTATGCGCATGGCGAAATAAAGGTGGCAGAGTACTGACAGTATTTCTCGTTTGGAGCAGTGGGGGTTAGCGATGATGTTTGAAGCTATTAAGATGATTCTGTCAGCTTTCTCTTTAGGGAGAGAGGCAAGAAAATTTCTGGAATTGAGAATAATACCTAGAAATTCGATGGTAGAGCTTGGGCCTGAGGTTTTCTCCTGGGCTATTGGGATGCCTAGGTCTGAGAAGACTTTTTGGACTTTCATGAAATTGGCTGCTGGGAAGTTGTTAGGATGGGATACTATAAGGAAGTCATTGAGGGGATGAATGAGATGGGGATTTGATAATTATTTGTGAGGATCCAGCAAATTGCTTCGGAGAGCATGTCAACAATTTTTGGGCTACTTTTATAACTGAGGGTGAGGCGGACTGCAAAGTAGTAGTCATTGCGCCAGCGGATACCAAAGAGGTGCCACAAATCGGGGTGGATGGGCATGACTTTGAAGGCTGAGGTAATGTCTACCTTCGTGAGCCATGCCCTATGACCGGCTTTTTTGATCATAGCTATAGCTTGGTCAATGTTGTGGTAGTGGAGAGAGAATTCTTCGATTGGAATCAGACTGGGCAGGGGCAGATATGGGATTGAACAGAAAGACTGACGCCTGGATGGAAGCCTTGTTTCAGACCTGATAAAAGACAGTGAGAGAAGTTATGGTCAGGGTGATACATTAATGAATTTGGAGAAGGGAGGGAATTCTGGGCACGTAAGACAGCGCCGGCGACTGGGGTGGGTTCCAAGGCGAGAGCGTTGGGAGGCATGGGGAGAGGGTTGGCTGTGAGCAGAGTTAAGGGAGGGTGGGGGAGGAGCTAAATTATGAGTTGTACAGATGGGAGGAACAGAAAGGAAGGAAGGAAAGGAGGAAATGTTAGGGTAAAGATTAGCAGGAGGGTAGGGGGGAGGGGCTGACTGGTTCCAGCGGCAGGTTGGGGAGCTTGCTGAGTTGGAGAGAGGTAGGGTCCGGGTGGTGAATTGCACTTGATGGCAGCTCAAACTGGAAGGTGGGATGAACGGAGCAGGTCCAGGTTGGGCTGTGGCAGGTGGAGCTGGAGAGGTGGAAATACTGGTGGATAGCTCCGGAGCTTTGCAGAGGCTGGCTGATGGAGTGTGTCTGGTGTTTTGAAGATTGGCTGGTACAGAAACAGTTTTTTGGTAAGTAGTGCAATAAGTTCTCTTCTCTTTCCTTTTTGTTTGTTTTGGAGAAGATTGGGTTGCCATACCTGACTGGTGGGCGGAGTAGAGAGCGAGAAGTTTCAGTTTGGTTGAACTCCATGAGAAATAGATGCCTGCTTTGGCCAGGGCTTGACGGAGGATGGGGTGGTCAATTTCTCTGATACTTGAAAGGATGATCAGGCTGAGGTGAATGAAGAAGCGGGTGAAGCTTGAGGAAGTTCTGGGGTGGAGGTGATCTAGATGGATTATTATTCTCTAGTTCGGAGCTGGAGGACTGGTTGGAATCAGACATTTTCGATTCAATTGCTGAGGACTAGTGTAATGCAAAGAATGAAGAGGTTGAATAATTAACTGATTAATAATATTATATTATATATTGACATTAACACTTTTAATATGACCTTCTGTATTTCTGTATAATTTTATTTAATTCAAAGGAGCCAAAGCATGAATGCTGTATCAGATGGAGGTCAGAAATGTAGGTTTTAGTACACACACACACTTTCTGACTGCATAAAATCCATTATGTGATTAGAACAAAAGACTTGGACTATCACTTGCAGTTATTTGGTTAGACGTTTTCCCACTTTCAAACAACTCCCTTCAAACATCCTTCTTCTCCTCCACAAATCCATGTTTTATATTATTAAAGCATGCCATCACACTTCTGCATGCCTGATAACAAATTAAAAGCAGCTTTGAAAGCCAATGAATTCTTATATGAATCGGTTAATGTTAATGCATGTTTCACATTAATTGGTGCGTACGAGGTTTCAAAGCAGCGGTGCATCACCTGTGGAGAAACTGCACTTAAAGAGCCACAGAGGGTCATTGAAACAACTTGTAAATAGACAGCCTCACAGTGCATAGCTCATTAAGATGCATACAACTGTTCTCAATGTTAAGAATAGCAGTGTCCACACCACAACTATAACCTTTTAAAAGGTTTCCTTCTAATGTTTTTTTATGGGAAACCATTTAATGTGAAACTTTGCACATTTGTTTATATTGTGGGTTCATCTTCTGGCCTGTACAAAATATACATCATCAATAAGGTTTTTACTAAATTTCACCTTTTAATATCTGCATTTTACTACACTATTAATGCAATATGCATAAAAATAACTTGCAAAGCTTTGTTTTTCCTAACAAATAGGCATTCATATTAGGTTGTGATGTCACTTGAAGGCTATCAATTTGAGGAAAAAGCTACTTTAGATTATTAAAATGTTTTTCACACTAACAAGAAATGGTAACTAAAAATTATAGCAGTAAAAGGTTCTTTGGGGGCCCACAAAATGCTTTGTCTAGGTCATTGCTTCCAAACTTCCATTTGTAACCTTTATTTTTAAAAGTGTAGGTTAGGGAACAGAGTTAAGGTTTTCATCACACTCCATGAAACTCCATGAGGGTGGCACAAGCAACTCCTGTACTTTACAGAGTGCCCACAGGCTTCTCTGAAATGTCATGCTGTTAAATGTCATGTCATGGTGGCATGTGAAGAGAACAGTCATCATTGAGTTTCCTGTGAGGGTGATAAAGACCTAATCACCTGAAGATCAGCAGAAGCCACAAGAAGTGAATTACAGCAGGCTCTAAGCAGTATTAAAGTTAATACTGACAGCTAGCCATTGAAATTAACACAAGCCTGTTTCTGCCACAAAAAAAAAGGTCAGAATGCGTGACAATGTTTATGTTATACGGTCAAAACCGTGGTATATAAACAAAATCCTTTCTGAACAATAATGTCAGAATCACAAGGCATAAATACGCAGCTGCAAGTTATAAACTCAGGATTGTTCCCCCTCAGATTTCGACTTTATAACTTGCAATAATTTGAATATTTTACAATTTTGCAGACTCCAAACTCTCCAACATGGGAAATACCAAAGAGCTGTCCAAGGATGTCAGAGACAAAATTGTAGACCTGCACAAGGCTGGAACTGGCTATAAAACCATTAGCAAGATGCTGGGAGATAAGGTTGGTGCAATTGTTCAAAAATAGAAGGAGCACAAAATGACCATCAATCGACCTCGGTCTGGTGCTCCATACAAGATCTCACCTCATGGGGTGTCAATGATTCTGAGAAATGTGAGAAATCGTCCTAGAACTACACAGGAGGAGTTAGTTAATGACCTCAAAGTAGCTGGGACCACAGTCACCAAGAAAACAATTGGAAACGCATAACACTGCAATGGATGTAAAATCCTGCAGTGCCTGCACTGATTTTGATTTTGGTTATTTGAGGTATTTTTCTGCTAAGGGCACAGGACAACTTCACCGCATTAATGGGTAAATGAACGGAGCCATGTATCATAAAATCCTGAGTGACAACCTCCTTCCCTCTACCAGGAAACTGAAAATGGGTCGTGGATGGGTGTTCCAGCATGACAATGACCTAAAACATACAGCAAAGGCAAGAAAGGAGTGGATCAAGAAGAAGCACATTAAGGTCATGGAGTGGCCTACTCTCCAGACCTTGATTCAATAGAAAACCTATGGAGGCAGCTGAGGCTCAAAGTTGCACAGAGACAGCCTTGAAAGCTTAGTGATTTAGAGAAGATCTGCAAAGAGGAGTGGACCAAAATTCCTCCTAAAATGTGTGCAAACTTGGTCATCAATTACAAGAAAAGTTTGACCTCTGTGCTTGCAAAGAAGGGTTTTGCCACTAAGTATAAAGTCTTTTTTTGTTTATTCTAAGCGCGCTTGCATGTGCCGCTGTAAATACTCAAGCTCATTATAGCTAGATGGATTCAAATTGGCTGTCAATGTTTGCATCATTCATCATCTGGAAAGTGATTCCAACGATATTGACTATCTATGACTTTATTGTTATAGCTGTGGTGTGGACTCTTCTATTCTTTAATATCGAGAATGATTTTTAGAACTATATCTTTATCATTATCTTTATAATTATTGTGCTTGTTTGATTGAATGGGGCTTTTCACTGTAAGTTAATAAATTGAATAATGCACTTAATTATGCATATAATCATATAGTATCTTAGATGGATGCCCTGGCATTTTAAGTTGGGAAGAATCTGTGATAATCTCTAACCCAGTTAATTTCTTGGCAACCCAGAGTGTTGAAATACTATTAGGTAAACTGGCAGTTGGTGGAGATTGTATTATAGCAAAATCAGACAACTCCACATTTCATGTTTTCGCGTAAAAAAAACAAAAAACCTAACAAAATAACACTATGGATGTGTATGGATGTGTTTACTCGTGATAAACAGAGCTTTACCTTATCATTAATGTTTTTGCAAGGTTCTGTTAAAAACATTTTAGCTTTAATTTTCTTTTACGCCCTGAAGAAGATATCACAGGTTCATCAGGTTCATCTAAATGATCCATTCTTGATTTGATCTTGATATTAAATCCTCTCAGCTAGTGTGTCTTTTCAAACTGAACGTGGACTTGTCATCTGACCTGAATACCGCACACTGATTCAATAAAATGGATTTATCGGCTTCTGTTCAAAGGGGGCTTGCCGGATTCTTCAGTAAAAAGTGGAAAATACCAGCTTTTTTGGCAAACCATGCTTAGGGTTCAGATATGTATATAGAATAATGCACAGAAATCAGCTAATTAAAAAAAAAAAGGTAAATTTTTTTACAATTAGTATGTGAACTTAGCATGTTTTCTAAATATCTGCAAACACAATATGGCATATTTTTGCTTTAGTACAGTCACTTTAGCAAACAGCAGCTGAGTAACACTCTGCAATTCATCATGATTGGCAGATCAATTGGCCTTGTATCACCTAGAATATGTATTTCAATAGCAAACCGCATGACTGCAATAACACTTTCAGACCATTTTACACCCCAAAATCAAAAATGAATATGCTTAGCATTAGAAAAATGCATTTGCAAATTGAAGAATTGGAGCTTTTGTATTGGTTAAATTGCATTAATGTAATTATATAAAATAATATATATATTTCATGAGTCAAAACATCAAAACCACTCTCAAATCGCAATTACACATCTTAACATCAATGCCATTATTTCTACATCATTTGAAAAATATGTATTATTTCTTCAAAGGAACTCTGAAGAAACCAGATGTTGTGATTAGCATTTGGTTTTGCAGGTAATCCAACTAAACTTCAGTCATGAATATTTATAATAAATGTAAATTGTTGCCCTTATCATCATACCTCCTCAGAATTTTCTAGAACAACACATATCTGCCTTTCTTGATGTAAATTTTGCAGCTTTCAAGTTATTGCAAAAATGTACATAAGAATGGATCTATGCACAATGTACACAAATATTATTTAATATTTTATTCTGATGATGGCATCGACGCAACCATTTGCATTCATTATTTAGTCATTTAATTTCAGTTTTATTTCAATCTGTCAATAAAAGCTCTGGAGTTAACAGCATAAAAATGATCCTTGTTTCATGAGAGCCTTTTATTCAAGTCTTGTGAGATCATTAGGTGCATAAATTGCTCATCAAATTAAGACTAGATTAAGACTTAAGCATTTGATGCATACCACTAATGATATCTGCTTAGGTTAATGCCCAATCAAATAACTGAAGATGAATCTTGATTAAGAATTCTTTTTGTAGCCTGTGACCCTTCCCCCTGATCAATCAACAGTTACACCTGTTCCCTTTTGAGCAATTCTGAGTGCATTACACATTTAGTTTTATTTTATGTTGCTGTTCTTTATGTCTTCTGTTGTGTCTTGCATTCTATTGAAAAAAAAACATACATATTCTGTCACACTTTACAATACACATACACTAATAAGCATTAAGTAATGCACAGATAATACTGAATTAATGCCTCATTGGCAACTAATAATGACGCCTTGTATTTCAATCTCCAGACAAAACAGGTTAAATAATATGCATTAATACATGATGATTACTGCATTATTTGTGCAAATTAATGTGTAAATTACTACAATTAGCCTACTAAATGATAAGTTAATAATGATGTGTCTTAATAATGACCATCGCTGTTGATAAAAGTGCTTAAGTGTTTAATAATTTGCAAAAATAAAGGGCTTTTATAAACATTGATGATCATTAATTAATTATTAGCTGATGGTTTGTGAATATATATTTATGTTGAGACACATCATTATTAACTTTATTAACATTTAGTCATTGTAGTAATTTACACATGAATTTGCAAAAGTAATGCAGTAATTAATCATGTATTAATACATATATACCTGTTTTGCCTGGAAGTGGAAATACAAGGCTTTGGCTGATTGCTGTAATTAACAAATTAATTAACACTATTAATTAATAAAATAAGTTATTAAGAAATTAATCCTTAATGACACACTTAATTGATAACAATTCATAGCTAATATAATCATTAATGAATAGCTTAGATAATCATGAGTGTTACATTAATTCAGTATTATCTGTGCATTAGTTAAGCAGCACTTATAATGTACATATACTGTAAAGTGTTTCAAAAATGAATTCATCAATCAACTTGTCAACCTTGTAAATATATATGTCTTATAGAGAAATGCTACCAACCATGATAACCAGTTAAAAAAAAAAAAACCTTTTTGTAAACTATAATTTCTCAGATTTTTTGCTTTTTTATGAAGGTGACTAGAAAGTTGCCATCATCTGAAGCACCTAGTAGTCTAATTTGCCAACAGTTACCCTGCCAACTGTCTACAGTAGAATAGCCTAATTATTTGAAATTAGGGATTCATGACAAATAATGCACAAAATATATGTGTCGTACCTGAGCCACCACATATATCCATACTCATAAGGGAAAAAGCTGTTGGGGTCGTCGCAGCAGTATTTGACGTCACTGAACCCGCAGCAGAAGACCGCGCGAGCGTCGCTATCAGGCTTGGGGCACGTGAAGCCGCTGACAAACACGTTCTCCGTGTTGTAGTATCCCGTGCAATCTGCGCTCATGCTGCCCATGACTCCGACCCTCAACCCGCCACCTGTTAAAGCCCGAAGACCCTCATCACATCCTCCAGAGCTTCTTTAGTCAGCTGAGAGGTACAGTCCAGTAAGAGTAAAAGTGATGCTAAGACTGCCAAACATGCACGAACATCTGAACGTGAGATGCTGAGAGCTTTATTTACGCTCTCTCTCTCTCTCTCTCTCTCTCTCTCTCTCTCTCACACACACACACACACACGCGCAACAACCACTTTATCGCTCTCTTGTATCCACCCTCACTTTCTTCCCTTTTTTCCCCCTGTATGCGTCCATAGAAAACCTTTTAACCATTAAAACTCACACTCACACGGTTACTATGGTTATGACATCGTATCCACAAATTAACCATGGTTTTGCTACACCAACTAAAGTTCAACCATGGTAAACATGGTAAACCATGGTTTTAGTAAAAAAGTGGTTATACAAATGATCATGTTTGTGCCAAAAAGCATACAGTAGTTACTTTTACTAAAATAAAAGCATTGTCAATTTTCATAAGGGTATGGCAATATATATTAGACGCAGATACAGTAGATAGGTAGATGATAGACAGATGTAAAATTACTAAATCAATAATTAAATAAAAAAAAAAAAAAAACACACAGTACTCTATAAATACTGTAATACTGTAAAGCATCTGTATACTAGAAGCTGATGCATTGTTGCCACAGTAACATAACAAAGGTCTGTAGCCACACGTCCATCCAGGAAAAAGAGCCTCAAGTCAGCATTATTACCCATGATCAGCTATGCAAGCAGAGGTATTTCAGACATACATTTCAGACAGAAAAATACTGCTTTGTGTCACTAATGCATGATATTTTTAATAATTAACCTCCATGAGCTTATAACGGTTAGGTTCAACTTCTTCTTAAGGCGCAACTGTGCTGACCAGAAGAATGTGGAGAAAAAAAGAACAAAATAATGCAAGCAGCAGGGCATGGTGAGGGTAGCAGTGGATAAACCTAGAAAAAAACTAACAAAAGAAGGAAATGATTGGTGGAGAAAGGTCAGCGGAAAGGACAGACCATTAACACCATGTTAGTACAACAGGTAAGAGCCAAGAGGGATTGAAGATGAGATCTTGATGACATGACCTTGTATTCAACCTTTGCTTTTACCGATTTATGCCACTACAAGCTCTTAGCATGCATATTATCAAAATAATAACTGTCTTTCTGAGTGCCTTTTTATCTCCTACAAAGAACTGTGTTGGATAGACTCAGCATGACAAGTAGAAAACACATTTCAGCTCTGTGCCTCTTGTTTGTTGCGTACAAAATGGCAAAAGTAATGCCTTTGAGGGTGGAACAATCTTGGCAGCCGTGTTGGAGCTCCAAATGGCCATTATTTTTGAGTCTTTGCTCCTCAACCTTCCAAAAACATCACAGAGGAAGCCTTCAATAGTCAAGTCATTTTTCTTTTGTGTTGTGTTTTTAAAGGTAAGATGGTAAAAGTCCAAGATGACTACAAAGAACTAGTGTCTGGAGTACACTGCACAGACTACTGTGAACTAACATGTGCGTTTCACGAGTTCAGGCTTGTTGGCTTGAATTAAGTGAAGCTGGTTTGGCGTGCTGCTAAAGGAGGAAAAACTCAGGGTTAGAAAGGCTACCGAGCCCTAGGGTAAATAGCCCTAAGGGCGCGGGAGAGGGGAGAGGCGAACAGCCAATTCCTAACCCTGAGATCCCCCCGAGGGGATGAAAGGAGGAGAAGGAGACGAGGAGGGATACTAAGATCGAGATGAGGACGGGAAGCGGATCGGGTCATTTTATAGGGCGACTTAGGAATCTGATAGGATGATAGGATAATTGGAAAATAAGTAGGAGGAGATCATAAATAAGGGGAAGCCTTCGCGCCCTTCTCCCGAAACGAGTTTTTAGAAAACTATGTTCTGTGTTTATGTGGTAGGAATTCACTGTCTAAAGAAGAAATTAAATCAAGGAAACTTGCTTCTCCATCAGAAACTTGCTTAGCCCTGGCATAAAGTGCCTAATATGTGACCTGTAAACAATTGAGATTATGGGGGAAGGGTCAATTAGGTGCACTTAGGTACAGTGAACATTAGCATATTTTTTAGGTTATGGGAGTCCCCAACAATAGATTGACATGCTTGCAAGGTGTCAGTCTTATAATAAGCATTGGTTTTTACTTCCTCAATGACATCTTTCATCCTAAATGATTCACTTAATGATTTTTTAAACCCTACTTGGCTTACTGTATCTGTGGTGGCTGGTAGATTGGTCTCATTTTCATGTCATTGTGCCTGTAATGCCTGATAAAACAGCTTTGTAAGCGCAATGCTGCTTTGTGTACAGTATTAGGTACAGTACAGTAAATGGCCAGAGCAATTGACGTCAACATAAAACGGCTTGAGAATAGTTTTAAAAACGACTTTTCAGTGACTCAGAGTCGATTTTTCTTTTGAGAGACACTGCAAAGTAATTTTAAAAAAATCCATAATGGGGCACTTTAATTTGTAAGTGTCATATTTGGCAGTTGGCTTCAGAAGTCATATAACTAATAACAGTGTGGCATATGAGAAGTTTAATACCACAGGAAAGAAAAAAAAAATGCCGCTTTTTCGAAGCTGCTGTATATAATAAACACAGGTGGCTGAATTTGCATGCTATTTAGATAGCTGAAGCTTAAGCATTCATGACCTTCTCTTGATTTAATCAGTTTATTTGCAGCCCCATTATAACGTTATAACAGCCTTCTGATGTGCTTGCTTGTTTTCATTACCTCCACTTTAATTCATGTGCACCGGCTTGTTTGGACTGAACATCAAGTTATTGCTCTCACCGATGGCCCAGACACTAACTTAATATGCGGAACGGGGGAAATTGACCTATCTGTAAGCCCCTCCCCTCAAATGCAGATGAGCCAATGGCAGTCGAGTATAAGTTGCATGAAGAGTAGAACTGTGACATCTGTAGGTTTTAGCGCCATAGAGAAACACTGAAAGACCCGAAGCTTGCATCATTTTTATGGGGTCCAAAAAAATAAAATTTGTCTGTGGTACTTGTAAAACCGATTCCCGGTATCCTGAGAGCAGGGCTGGCGCTGGCCAATTTGCTGCCCTAGGCGCGATTTTACCTGGTGCCCCTTACCTCGCAGCCCATTCCACCATGACCTTGATGACAGACCATAATATGAGACTTCTCCCGCCTTCATGGTGATCTGTAAACCCTTGCTTTAAGTTATTCACCGTATTTATTTTTAAATATTTTATAAATAACTTCATTAAGTATTTTATTTACATTCGGTGACTTTCTGTGTCCAAAAGTGTGCAAAAACACTGCAGCTGTTTTTGTAAGTGAGAAACTCAGTTTGTTTGTCCTTCTTGTAGCTTTATAAAATTATGGCTGAACCGCTGATGTCAGACTGACTATTATATCAATGTTCATACTACATTTCTAGGTCTTGAACATGTCAGTTGTGTTGCTCTCTATGCAGAGTCAGAAAGCTTTCGGTTTTCATTGAGAATATCTTTGTAATGATGGAGACAGAGGCGTGCAGATCCATGTGCAAACATTTCAAAACATGAATAAACACTCCAAGATCAAAACACAGGAAAACAAACACACAGTGAGTAGGTGTGAGAATCTGGCTTTTATGAGTGTGTGTTTAATCAGTATGTGGGTGTGGTGATGAGGTACAGGTGTGTGTGATCAGTCCAGGAATGAGGCATGATGGGTAATGGAGTTTTTGATCCGGAAACAGTTCTGGCTGGAGTGCCCTCTGGTGTAAATAACAAGGGACTCCAGCTGGATATTCTAATGGTGAATGAAGAATTTACATTTTTGTTTGAAGTATCCCTTTAAACCACACATCCTATTTGAAAAAAAAAAATCAAAGTAAGCGTCATTTAGTGGACTCCATGATATGTCACGGTGTGTTGCAGAGCTAAGTGCTGACCCATGCCACCATCTGTTCAAGGTAATCTCAGGTCATTTCAGGAACACCATTACATTCCCCAATGTGTAATTCTCTAGCAACCTATTTCAGTTATTTTATATCAAATACACATGCAACCAGGTGTTTCTGGAAGTTCAATAACATGCATTTACTTTTATTATTAGAATCTGTTTATGTTAGAAATGTTTACATATGTTTTTTTTTTTTTTTTTTTTTTTTTTTTTACATTTGATTCTTTTACATGAATGACTGGGGGAAAAAAAATCTGACACATTTGGGAACATGCTGCCCTTTTTTTGCAGTGGGCTAAACTGGATTAACAGTTTGACTGATTTGCATAGAGCCTGGGGAAAATGTTAAATTGCTTGCAGTACCGTCCTAGTATAGTCTTAATTTTCTTTTAGTATGAGAATGCCCAGTTCTTTATTAAGAATTAACAATTATTAATTATGTATGATGAACTACCTTGTATGAACAAGCTGTTCTTTGTTTTAGAAGATTTAAAAAGAGCCTCCCTTGGGAAATCTAGAAGGCAAAGTAGTTAACACATACATTCCTGAAATACTAAGCTGTAATGCTAATCAAGCTAATGATTTAAATGGACTGAATTGGCCATGCACACAGAGGAAGTGGACTTTACAGACTTGCACTTCAAAGAAATTCAACAGGGGAATTTCATTAGTCCAATGCCAGTTTTGTGACTTAGCTAAAATAATTACTACATTTAGTATGAATTCCATTTTATAGTAATTCCACATCCTTCAAGTCAATTCTGCGTCTGCCTAATTAATTTAAAAATCAGTACTTAGCCTTGTGTTCCCAAACTGTTTTCTCTCCCTTGTAGTTTCCCGTCGCTCTTTTGTTGTCCTGAGGCATGTTGTAATGATCATAGTGTTAAAAAGGACCAGAAAAATTAGGTAATTTCGAAAATTTGTTTCCTACTCACCACTTTGTCCAGGCTAAGCCTCTTTTCTAGCGGAAGTATTAGCCTTGACAACGAACAATTGTGTCTAATCCCCATGCTGCAAACCTCCTCCTGTGATGAGTTTCTTTTAAATCATTGTCCGTCATTCAAAATATCCTGCTAGAATGACAGATAATACTTCAGTTGTTATGGATATTATTTTTCATATTCAGAAAATATTACCACAATTTTAAAATGCCGGTGTTGACATAACAAACCAACTCTATTTTGGTCTGTAGATACTGCATGACTTGAATTCTTATTTCAATAAAGTCAAAGAAGCCAGTTCTCTCCACTAAATCCTAAATCCTGTTCATATCTGGAGCACAAATGATGCGTGTTAAGTTACACACCAAAGATTAATACGTTTGGTTTGGAATACAGCAAAATATAGCAACAGAAACGTGATGTGCTACCATCCTGAAAAACTAACATCATTAATGAATGAGTGAATGTGCACGCCAGCGGCTGGGCATCTGACTAATCTCTGCTAATCCTGACCTGATGAAACCAGATTGAGCAGAAATATTGGCAAAAGAGTGGGATTACTGAGCATGGAGTCTGGGCAAACATGTGACGTGAGGGATGACGAGACAAACCGAGCACACAAAATCGCACAGATGATCGCATGCATACACGTAACGTTGCACACGCAGTCATGTTGTTTAGCTTTTTTTCCATACTTGCAAAATAACTCTAAAACACAGACAGAAGGCTGTTAAAGAGGTCATGTCCGGTCTGTGTCACAGAGGTGGGTACACACGGAGGTAAGGAGAGGTCTATGTCAGTGTGTGCATGTGGGACGGCCAGACTGAGTCGGATTACTCTACTGGTAAACATCCGCTGGCGGCTGTCCTGACTAAAACACGATGCATGACGCACAAGTCTCAAATCACAGTTTTCTCCATGGCCTGAAAATCTCTCCCTCTGTGCCTTTCATCAAACAAGAACATCAGACTCTTCCATTTATGTGTCCCTGAACCACAAGTCTCAAAAGTACATTTTTTGACTAAATAAGCATTCCATTGATGTATGGTTTGTTAAGATTGGACAATATTAACTCATATACAGCTATTTAAAAATCTGAGGGTGCAAAAAAAAACAAAAAAAAAAACAGAAATCTAAATATTGAGGAAAATTGCCTTTAAAATTTTCCAAATGAAGTTCTTAGCCATGCATATTACTAATCAAAAATGAAGCTTTGATATGTTTATGACAAGAAACTTACAAGATTCAAGAGTTTTTATTTGTCATGTACATAGATTATACAGAGTATAACCAGCAGTGAAATGTAGGGTAATATCTCCATGGAACATGATCTTCAATTTATAACCCAATGATTTTTTGGCATAAAAGAAAAATCAATAATTTTGGTCACATATGTAGATGGCAGGCAACAGTTTGTCAAAACTAAATATGTACAGCTGGTATAGTTTTAGACTAGTGTGCAGGTATGACGGAATAGTCTTATGCTTTTTACTTTTTTTTTTTTTTTAGGAATCAAATCAAAGCTGCTGTTTGCACTGCACCATTGACTGGTCAAGCCAGACAAAATTAATAAAGAATCCTGAATGGCAGCTGAAAAATTTTGCCTCAGCTCTAGCGTAATGCATTTACTAAATCTGACATTTTTACTTCATTCTGTTTCCTTGTTATGTATACGAAAGTGGATACTTGGCACACAAGCAAGTGGACACCACATCAAAATGAGGACATCTCATTAGACTAATGTTGTTTTTGACAAAAGCTAATAACATTGACTCCAAAAGCAGCAGCATTTTGGACACAGTTTTCATTGAGTGAAAAGAGCAACGTGAATGTGACTTTTATGTACGACCCATGAAGGAAATGAAAACAGATTTGGGAGAAAAAAATGCTCATTTTCATGATCTGAAGCTTTTAGGATGTTTAGTTAAACACAAACAAAAAAATAAAAAAAACATAATTTTAAAATTCATGAATGAAAATATGAAGCAGTCTACAATAGTGGAGTGAACAACTGGCCATTATATACACTAGTAAGGCATAAATGTGCTTGAGCAACTTCAATTTCAATTTGGTGCTACTACTGATACAGAAATTACACACCTTTTACTATCCCAAGTTTATGGAGTTTCTAGCACAACGTTTCAGAACATATTTTGACCTGAATATGACCATAATCACCACACTTTTCATCTTTTCATTACAAAAATACACAGCTTTAATGGCTCTTAAGTCGTAGCCTTTGCTTTATGCTTTGAAGGCTCTGACTTTGTGAGCAATTCTAGCAGATAAATATATATTGCAAGAATGATCAAGGGCATGTCAACTTTGTCATCTATGGCAGTCTTTTTCAAAACCAATCAAAACAACATATTTCATGTTGTTGTTTTTTTTTTTGTTTTTTCCCATCATACATGCTTCTTCTGATTTATAGTTGATGGCAAACATTCTGAGCCATGTACTTCTTTTAGAGTTTACTGCTTTGACAGGATGTGTTGGAAATTTGTTTCCCACCCTAAAAAGGTAATTGCAGATTCTTATCTCAAAAGTAATATTCTGTTTTGTTTTTTTTTCTGAACTGAGAGTTTTAAAGGGGTCATGAACTGCATTTGATAATGTTCACTTATAATGTTATCAAGGTTTTTACATAAAAAATGAAATAAGCTGTAAGAAGAGAAAAGCAATACTGACCTTATAATAAAAAAGTTACTGACTGTGTTGTGACATTATTACTGTCAGGTCCAGTATAGTCGGCACAATATCTTTTAGAGTCAGTCTGAAAATCTGTTATAAAATGACATGAACAAAAGACTAAGCTCTTACTGACATGGCCTGACACTCCATTAAAAAAAGAATTTCATTTTCATTTTCTAAATGTTGAAATCAGAACAAAGTTGTGTTTCCCCAAAACTCCCCAAGCTCTGCGCAGAGTCTTGTCTTCAGAGAGTCTTAACGGCTGATGTGAGGAAAACTCTACGTAGAGTCAACTCACGTAAAGCTGCTGGACCAGACTACATCCCTGGCAGAGTGCTCAGAGAATGTGTAGATGTTATCACCGACATCTTCAACATCTCTTTGAGCAGTGCCATCGTTTCTACATCCTTCAAGTCCACCACCATCGTCCCTGTGCTGAAGAAATCTTCTGTGTCCTGTCTCAATGACTGTTGGCTCAATGGCTGTTGCACTCACACCCATCATCATGAAGTGCTTTGAGCGGCTTGTCATGAGGTACATCAAGACCCTGCTGCCCCCTCACTGGACCCACTGTCCGTTCAATGGACGACGCCATCTCCACCACACTCCACCCGGCACTGACACACCTTCACAGGAAGGAAACTCGCATCAGAATGCTGTACATACTGTAGATTTCAGTTCAGCATTCAACACTATCATCCCCCAGCACATGATCGGGAAGCTGGTTCTATTGGGCCTGAACACCTCCCTCTGTAACTGTATCCTAGACTTCCTGACCACAAGACCTCAGGCAGTGCGGATCGGGAACCATACCTCCAGCACCACCACACTGAGCACTGGGGCCCCCCAGGGCTGTGTGCTCAGTCCTCTGCTGTTCACGCTGCTGACTCCTGATTGCGTAGCTCCAATCATATCATCAAGTTTGCTGATGACACAACCGTGGTGGGTCTCATCAGCAAGAACGACGAGTCAGCGTACATAGAGGAAGTACAGAGGCTAAGGGATTGGTGTAAAGACAACATCCTATCTCTGAACGTCAACAAGACAAAAGAGATGGTTGTTGACTTCAGGAGGACATGGAGCGAACCAGGGGTCTCCAACCCTGCTCCTGGAGAGCTACCGTCCTGCAGATCTTAGCTCCAACAGTGCTCCAACACACCTGTCTGTAATTATTAAGTAACCCAGAACACCTAGATTAGCTCTCCAGGAGCAGGGTTGGAGACCTCTGGAGCGAACACTCTCCACTCAGCATCGACGGCTCTTCTGTGGAGATCGTCAAGAGCACTAAATTTCTGGGTGTCCACCTGGAGGAGAACCTCACCTGGTCCCTCAACACCAGCTCTCTGCACAAGAAAGCCCAACAACGTCTTTTCTTCCTGAGAAGGCTAAAGAAGGCCCAGCTCCCACCCCCAATCCTCACCACCTTCTATAGAGGAACTATTGAGAGAATCCTGAGCAGCTGCATCACTGTTTGGTTTGGGAATTGTGCTATATCAGACCCTACAGCGGATAGTGAGGACAGCTGAGAAGATCATCGGGGTCTCTCTCCCCTCTATCGAAGACATCTACACCACACGCTGCATCCGCAAAGCCACCAGCATTGTGGCTGACCGGACATACCCCTCACACTCGCTCTTCACCCTCCTGCCATCTGAAAAAAGGTACCAAAGCATTCTGGCCCTCACATCCAGACTATGTAACACTCTCTACCCACATCCATCTCCTCAACACAAAGAGACTGGACTGATAAACATACACACACACAATCAATCAGTCAGACAAACTAAATATCATTAGGACTGAACTGGAAAACACACACATATGCACAATCACACTGTTCTACAATCATCTCAAACTGTTCATACCTTCCTACTTGATCTGCTCTTTGCAGTTTTTGCACACTTCATAGCTCTTTGTTCACATTTGCAAGTGCATTTTTATGTAGCACCTTGGTCCTAGAGGAACGTTGTCTCGTTTCACTGTGTACTGAACTGTATATGGTTGAAATGACAATAAAAGCCTACTTGACTTGACTTAACTTATCATGAATAACAAGAGACTATACAAATCTTCCCTCGCAAATCTTTAATGAAGCATGATGACAGGCCCACATTAACCTTGCAGATTTCCTCCAGCTCATGCACCATTAAAAGCTCTTTCAAAAGCTCTCTTTCTTCGCACTTACACATAATTCAATCGAATAAAGGAAAGCTTTTTTGGCGTGCTGTCCAGGGAGAGGGCTTAGAGATCATTGTCCACCCCGATTATAGGAAACTTCTCTTGTTTTGATTGGATAACAAAGTAATCACTAATCATGAACCAGCCATGTAAATTATCTGTGCACGCACATCCTGAAATTTGTTTATAAAAAAATAATTAGATTATAATAATTATTTGTTTGCTCTCTGTAGTTACTGAGCCAGTGCTTGTGCATCTTCTGACAGTCATTGATGAGTAAGACAGCTGGAGAGCCACGCTTTGCCTTCGGTGCTTTGGATTAATTGTGAATGAGGAGTGGAGATGTGTGTGGTGTGTTGGGATTATGTCATCTAACACTCTGTGATTCTCTGATCTCATACGAAAAAAAAAAAAAAAATCACTGACTGTGCAGATAGTACACACTGCTTTTTGATCTGGCATTATGTTTGTTTTTTCACTGATTTGCACAATTGTTAAAAAAGGTTGGTACAATTTTTGCCAATTTTTTTATAGAGATCTCTTCTGCTTACTTTGATCTTTATTTTATAAAATAAATACTGTAATATTGTGCAATATTTGTAAAATTTAAAATAGCTGTTTTCACTTAGAATAAATGTTAAAATGTAATTTATTTTTGTGATGAATTTTTAGCATTTTTAACACTGGGTCATATTCACTATACATGCGTACACACAGATTTTTTAGAATCCTAAAATCAGAGCTTTTTAATGATTACTGGTTGATGTAATGATGAGGTCTGAGATGAGCGGACCCATCTGCAAGCTTTTATTAAATGGCATGGTCTAACAGGCAGGGTCAGTAAACAGCAAACAGAAATGGTGGAGGCATAACATACGAGAATAGTCCGGAAAAGGAGCTTGGGTTGGTCGATCGGCAAACACAGTAGAAAAAAAGGGCAAAAATCCAACAACATGGCAAAAATCGGTACACAGAAAAGCCATTCGGAAAACAAGACAAAACAAACACAACGATAACGCTTTGTAAGAGGAATTAACACTTAATACTCAATCGCTGTGACTGAACCACAAACAACTCTTTAAATGCACATGATAATGAGAGACGAGATGATACAGGAGGAGGAACTAATCAAAACCCATAGTAACAAACAAGGGGGCGGAGACACAAGGGAAGCAGAAACGATGGGAAGCACAGGCAACATTTCAAAATAAGAGTCCACAAAGTATAACACAGAAACACAGAGAGGGGTAGTTCATACATGATAGTCCGGGGTGGAGTGCTGATGATAATGCTGCCACCACCATGCTTCACTGTTGGGACTGTATTTGACAGGTGATGAGCAGTGCCTGGTTTTCTCCACACATACCACTTAGAATTAAGGCCAAAAAGTTCTATCTTGGTCTC
>JAUCMS010000030.1:1249675-1260235 GCA_032357445.1 Enteromius radiatus | reverse complement strand
TATGTAAAGAAAAACTTTTATTTTGGTTGCGATTAATCGCGATTAATCATTGCCCAGCACTAATATATATATATATGACATATTAATATATATATATATATATATATATATATATATATATATATATATCACTCATGTAAATACAGATAATTTTTTAATCATGATTTTATTATGTTAATATGTTTTTATTGTGTTTTATTTTATCTGTTTGCTTGTTTTTAGTTTTTAACCTAGTTTTTATCCTTGTTTTTCATGTATTCATTTATTTTATACAAATGTAAAATATATATATGTATATATATATATATATATATATATATATTTACAGACACACATATATATCTGCAGCAAATTAAATGTAAACAAATAATAATATGCACACACATACATGTATATAAAATTATTAATATTATTATTTTTTTATTTATGAAATGTTATGAATTGGTATTGTTCATTACTTGAATCTGTGAACAGATGCCGCTCTGCTCAACAATATAGTCCAGAACTTCGGGATGTTGGACCTGGTGAAGAAAGTTCTAGCCAGTCACAAAAGCCAAATGGACCGCTGTAGGGAGCAGTACACGCGCAGCTTAGTGGGTCAGTACGTTTTTAGTTTTATTTGTGCATATTGTGTTTGCATGAAGCAAGCTTTTTAACCTTGTGCATGTTTAGCCCTAGAGCAACAGTGTGACGAGCATCGCAAACATGCCAAAGAACTGAAGAGCAAATCACAGCACCTCAACAACGTCCTGATGACCTTGACCCCAGTGACCTCGCCTCCCACTACCAAGCGTCCCCGCCTGACCCGGGCCGTCTCAGGGCCCGCCACCATGGCCTCCACGCCCGCACACTTCACTCTGCCCATCACGCAGCTCACCGGCATCCCGCTAGACAAAGTGCTGTCCACTCCGACCCAGTCACCCCTGATCAGCGGGTACACAGTCCTGACGTCACCCGGAGGCACCGAACTCCAATCTGAAGGCTCTAATTTGACCGTGTTGAGCACCGCCGCGGTTCCGCAGGGCTCCACTACACCCACTATCGTCAAAGTGGTCAGTCCGTTTCAGCTGGTCACGCTGCCCTCAGTAGGAGCTGGAGCTGCGGTGCAGAACCTGGCAGCACCTGTAGGGGGCACCACTGTAGTTGCAGTTCCCGTCAGTAGCATAAACACTTCCTCTGTGGAGACCGTTGGGCCGCAGGCGGAAGCGGCTACAGAACAGAAAGATGACCAGAAGGAGTGAAATTCTTCTGAAACCATTATCAGTTTTTGTCGTCAGTGTATATATCCTTTATATTTCCATATAGAGGATGAACATTTTTGCTTTTTATGTTAATTTGCAACTTTTTTTTGCAAAAACAGCCATGGTGTGTTAATATTTGTCTTTTTTAAATTTTTGAATTGCATTTAATTTAATTGTAATCTAATTACAATGTGGTAAAATATAGCCAGAATTGATAGTTCAGCCAAAAATGTATCTTCATTTACAAGTTTTTCTTTTTATGTGGCACATGAAGATATTTTGGTAACCAGAGAGTTGTTGGAAGCCATTGATGTCTATGGTATTTTTTTCTATGGAGGTCAGAAGCCACCGTCTACAGATTGGTTCCAACATTTTTCAAAATATTTTCTTTAGTGTTCAGCCGAAGAAAGAAATTCATACTTTCTGAACTTGAGTAAATGATGACAGAATTTACATTTTTGTGTGAACTGTTCCTTTAAGGATGTTTTTTATGAAATGTAAGGCTGATTTTGTCCTTAAAATGTCCTGATTGACCATTGTGTGCATAATTTGTAGTTATATTGTTTTTTTGGATATAACGCTCACTCCGTTATTTATGCTGTTCACATAACATTTTTTTTCTATATGGATGTTTCTTAGTATTTCTGAAAAAAAAAAACTTGTTACAGTGAAATCTGTACTTGGCGTATTTGATTATTTAAAAAATGAATTAAGCTGGTTCATGCCATTTTTGTCTTTTAAAATAAATACAAAATTGGAGACCTCCTAAACAATGTCATATCCGTGATTAGGGGCTCAAATGCCTTTAGTTCAACAGTTGACTGTTTTGCATTTTTCTAACGCCCTTATCATAGTAAAACAAGGTGTTTTAGCTGTTTCACAGAAGAAACATGAGGTATATCTTTCTTCAGTGCAAAACTTGAGGAAAAAAAAAATACTTTTCAATTGTTAATTTTAACTTTTTTTGACCAACAGGTCGCGCTGTTTGTCTAAATATTATTGTGCAGCTTTTTGACTTTCAGATGGACACAATAGAGTAAAACGAAAAAATCATAGGTCAATGGATGGCAATATGGTTATTTTAAAATTAGGAGGGGAAAAAACATCACACAAAACATTTACTGAACAATTTTAGCAGGTAAAGTTCTTGCCCTTTATTGGTCATCTTAAACAAGCATTGTCTGCAGTATGTACTGATTGCTTACATGGGGTAAAGTTAACGGGAAACAACAAGTGGTCGGTCACTGAAACGTCCTGAGCGCATGATTGACAGGTTGACAGTGGTGATTGTTGGCATCCAGAGGTCAGCAGCCATTTGGGATAGTAAAACAGCCTCAACACGTGAAAGGTCATGACGTGTGTGACCCTGAACCACAAAACCTCATCATAATGGTCAGTTTCTCAAAATCGAGATTTACATCATCTGAAAGCTGAATGACTAAATGGCTTTCGATTGACGTATGGTTTGTAGCACAATATTTGTCTGAGATATAACTAGTCTATTAGAAAATTTGAAATCTGTGGGTGCAAAAAAATCTTCATGGAACTTGATAATTAATTTACTAATTAATGATTCTAGAATTATGACTCATTCAGTGTATGTTTGGCTATTGCTACAAATATACCTGTGCTACTTATGATTGGTTTTGTGGTCTAGGTACCCATTTGTAGGGGGAAACTGAAATGCGTTGGCTTAATGAGTTCTGGTTGAGTTATCTATGATACAATAGCCTATAAAGCATAGTCCTCGTACGATGAGGGCTCTTCGTCAGAGCGCACGGAGATTTTAAAATGGCGCCGTAAAAACCCGCCATATCGCTTTTGGTTGTCCCACCTCAACTTCGGGCGAATTCTTCGCATAAACCCTCCGTATCTCTTCTGCAACACCTGCGGGCTGGTGTTATCTACAAAGTTGCTTCTTTTTGGCCCGAATTTGCGGAGAAATCCGCCGTAGCGTTTGACTTCGTTTAAAGGAACGTCGTTATCGTAAACTCCCGTTTCGTTCTCCGCAGTCACATCTTCTCCCTCGTCGTCTTCCGTGATCGACGGGGCGTCTCGCTCGCCCAGTTTCGAGAGCGAATCTCCGTATTTCTTCGCGAACAATCCTTTTAGAATGGCGTTCTCCTTCCAGGGTGAGGCGTAAAACTTATTTTTATTTTTATCGATCCTCTTGATGAAGCCCCCGTATCGTTTGACCAGGTTGGATGTCTTCTCTTGGAGATCCTCCGCGTTTAACGCGCTGCGTTCTCCGTCGGCTTCGGGGTTGAGGTCCGCGAATTCATCTGATAGCTCCTGTAAAGCTTTCTCACATCTGTCTAATGTACTAGTAGATGGAACGGCTCCTTCACATTCTAAAGTACATGTCTGCAGAAAGAAAAGTAGATTAAGACTGACTCTGTGCACTCTGGGAAATAAAAGTTTCAGGGTTTTACATTCGAATACCCGACGTTCCTCAAAGAACGTTTTATATAGCAAAACCGTCACACGTTTTGCAGAACCTATAGAACACGTGATGCTTCTTAATCTCAAAAGAATCATTAACTCGAGAACTTTATACAGCCAAAATAGAAGATGGTTTAAACAACCATGTCATATTTTGGCTGTATAAAAAGATCATATATATATATATATATATATATATATATATATAAACATTAATATTAGAACCAATTCGGGGGTTATATTATCTGATGCCATAAAGTTTTCAAGTTCTAGGATACAAGTAGTATTTTATCTAAGCTATAAAACGTCTCAATCTTAAGTTTGTTTGTTAGTTTTTAATCGAAACGTTTATTGCCGAGTACGTAATTTGTCATTTTAAAATGGAAAAGCATATATAACATGTATTTTTTTTTCAGTATATGTTTTCTTAATGATAATCTAAACAAGCGCGCTATCGTCGCGCTCTCCGTGGTGCTGAATGCGCGCGCCACAAAAGGGATGCGCCCAGTTTATTTGTAAATGATAAAGGTGACCGTTTCTCAAGTTTAAAATCTTTATATTACAAAGACACCTTTCTGTTTTTCATTTATAAAGGCTTGATTTGTATTCGAGCCATTGTCTGTCCTTATTACTAGATATTACCATTACCATAATTTGCATTAGCCTGCCTTTCATTCTACATTTCTTCAGTTTAGTTAAAGCAGTGTACTATTTGCTTCTGATTAGATGCTAACTTTATTTTATTGCGCACGGCACAAAGTACAAAGCCAAAAACGATAAAGTTTACTTTATTTCTCTCGGTTTTGTCACTTTCATCTTTATGTGGTGGCAAAATTAAGCACATGCGAACAAAATCTCGATATAACTGGTTGTAAATAAGGGGTAATCTTACCAAGCGGTTCACTGCAGAGTCCAGGTCGGAGATCTGTTGCGCGCATCTCAGACACTGCGCTGAACAATCTGCCTGACTCAAGGTTGGCAAGCACAGCATCAATACCAAAACATACCACTCCATCATCTACTGCGATTCCTGCGGTGCGAGAGAAGAAAACAGACTTTAAGTGCACGACCTTGCTCATATAATCTTCTCTCAATCAATCGCTTTTATTTATATAGCGCTATTCTCTGCTGGGAGGTGTTTGAGATTTTACAACAATTCATCTATAACATCTGAGATCTTTGTTTTTCTACGTATGTCTTTGTCTTACCAGTTTAATATCCTTAAGTGTAGCCTACAGTGAGGCACGTGTGCCAGCACAAGATCTCGAGTACCTACAGAGCTTCTTGTTCTCCAAGCGTCAAGGCTTCACTTGGGGAAGCTGGCTGAAACTTCTTTGTTCTCGTGTCCTTTGATAGAGTCACTCTTTATCCATCTACGGTTTGCTCTTGCTTGGACTCAGTCTTCATACTTTTATTCACGCAGCCCACACAGCCACCTGAAGGAACCAATGAGAACCACGAGCCAGATGATTGACTGGTCCCACCCACGCGATGATGCAGCGTTTCGAGAATAATAATACAAACAATAACGAAGTGAGCTAGCCTATAGTTAACGCAAAAGGGTTCAGACTGGCTTTTAATCATTATATTTATCGGTGTCAATTTTTAATAAGAAGTTAGTTATAATTAGTCACTTAACAGGGGTAGAATAGCCTTTCGTTAAATTAAAACAACACCAGTTTTGAAGAGGAGGATGTGCCAAGGGTAACTTGTAGCCTACAGTATTACTGTATTACAGTATTCGCCCAAGGCTGCAGGCTTGGACTCTCTTTTCAGTGACCGCAGCTCTTCTTTTTTATATTTCAATTCAATTCAACAAGTCCGTTATATTTGCAGTGCCAGAAAGCACGGTTCTTTAAAATACGCAATATCCAGAGGAGAGAAAGGCCCTTATTTCAACGAATGGAGTCTTTGTCCTCCATTAACCTCCATAACCGGAGTTAATGGATGTTCTGGTCGACACTGCGTTCCTTTCATCATGCATAACGTTCAGTTTCCGGAACTCCAAAATTCAGCATGTGTTGGGCGGTTCAAGGAAAGACGGCTGCATATTTGATTACGACTCATTTCTTAAGAATCCGCTTTACGTTGAATCATTTTTGCATGCTTAAACAGAAGACGAGTTCTTACTTTCTTTCTTTAATTATTTTTTATTTTATTTGTATAGGCCTGCTGTGTTTATGTTTTGTTGTAGCCTATCGTCTCATAACGCTACGTTTTGGATTATTATTTTATTTTACACAATACAAGTGCTAGCGAGCAATCAGCAAAGTATACAATACAGTACAGTCCCTTTACTTTTGTGTTTTTTCCTGGATGCAATCTGAAAGTTTGTCTAAGAAGATGTTCGGTGTTGCTCGGGTTTTTACAGTTATCTTACAGAATGGTGTTAAAGCAGGAGATTTTTAGGATAATTTACTTTTTGATTTCATAAAACGTGACTAAAAGATGACACACGTGAGGCTAAAATCTGTTAAGAAGAGGGGGGAAAGCCTAAATTTTAAGCTAAATTAATTTGCGAATATTCTGTGTTCAGACCACTGATCTATAATAGAGAACAAAGTTTTAGTTACCTTTAGTTACCTTTAGTGACCAACCCCCCCCAGCTCATCACCTCTATAAGAACTGGAGCTATGTGATGTGTTGACTCGTAGTACAGTAGTGAGAGACACGCGCTGTCAGTGATCTTCAATAAATAAATGGCAGTTTCTAAGCAACCTCACCTAACGGTATAATGTGTGTTAGTCTCCTGAGCTCGTTTGGACATGTTGATCTTCCTGCTTGTTGCCAAAGAACCAAAGAGAAAAAAAAACTATTAATTTTGGTTGTCACGGAGGACGCACAAATTGATCTTCTCTTCCCAAGAGAAGCTCAGTGACGTGTATGAGCCAAAAATGAAATGTTAGTTCTAAACGTAGGCTATATCTTCACTAACTCTGTACGCGTGAGGATTTCACAGTATTAAAAGGATAATAGGCTACATCGTTATAATGATATTAGAAAATGCAAGGATACACAGTAACCTAATAACACAATTCTAGAATCATTTTCAGAACGATTTTGAATTATTAAAAGGGTCATGCACTGAGAAACTAAAATTCTCTTGTCTTTTCACAAATAAGAGGTCGTTGTATGTTTCAATTTGGTATACAGAAATATAGCCTACTTTGGAGTGCATATGATTATATGCAACATGTGGACGCCAAACATGTGTAGGTATCATATGTATGCGATAAAACTGCTTTTTATGTCAAGCATGTATTATATGCAAGCCAAAGTCCATTTCTGCATGTCATTAGCACAATTTCTGTTTGTATTTGGTGTACTGTTTTGTAGCATTTTCTTGAGCCCGGGCTTGCCAAAATGACAGCTTGTGCCACTCTGTCTCTGTGATGTAATAGCGTGGATAAGCTCCGCCTCTGCAGAAGAAGATGGACGTCACTGACTGTTTAGCCCCGCCCACCGCAGTGTTTACTAGAGAGGAGCAGGTCTAATCAGAAACCAAACCATAAAAATGTTGTGGAAAAACTTGTGTCTGTATTGCCTTCCTTCTGATTCGTAAATTAGGAAAGAGTGAATTAACTTTACATTTAATGGTCCTTTGTTCACTTTATTTTACTGTGGATTCATTTTTAAACAAGGCACAATTTAACACTTGTTTTTAAAATGGATTAAATCTCAAAAATATTTATTTCAGAATAATAATGTGTAAAAGATGTATAGAGGGAGGGGTTTTATTTTAGTGCTCCTCCTCGAAGGGGCGTGGTTAAAGGAATAGTTCTAAAAAAATGAAACGTGTGTCATAAATTATTCACCCTCATGTCCTTCTAAATCCTTCTTTCATATTTCGGAATCCACTCTATGGAGGGTCAGAGCTCTCAGAATACATAAAAATATCTTAATTTGAATTCTGAAAATAAATGAAGGACTAAGGGACCGTTGTCACGCCTAAAACATGTGGAAGAAAAACTATAGGCGCTCTGCTTTCTAATTTTTTCATGGAATCATCTGCCGTCACTAAACCACCACAATCTGCGCTCTCCATGAAAACGCAGAAGTTTCAGCAAAGGATAAATGGATTTCCAACACTAAATATTGCTTGCGGTAAATGGCTATGCATGTACAGCTTTGAACAATTATTGTTTTATTTTGGCTGAGCTTTCAATGTTGTTACAGAAAAGGATGAAGCTGATTGGTCGATATTGTCACATGACCCACAGTTGATTTTTCAGGCGTTCTGAAAAGCTGAGAAAAAATTACTGCACGTACGCCGCTACCATGACGCTTGCATTATGAGCATGTAAACTGCACGGCTATATGAAATAACGAGTAATATCACGGCTATGGAAACCGTTTCTGAACTCCCGTCCTGTCCTGTTTCAGCCATAAGGACCTCTCGTCCTGCTCTGTCATGGCTAAGGAAGCTGTATCAAAGTCCTCGTCATGCCTAGTCACAGCCATGGAGGCTAATAACGCCTTGCCCTGCCCTGTTCTGGCCACAGAGACCATCCTCTATCTCTCGTCCTGCCTTTTATCGACCCTGGAAACCACATGTGACCTAGCAGCCTGCACTGTCCCGGCCAAAGAGGCCGTCATTAATCTTTCTGTGCTCTCTCTTACAGTCACGTCTGCTCTGCCTTGGTCTCCTGAGCCACCGTGGTCTCACGTTCCACCTGCGCCGCCCTGGTGGGCTCCAATGCCGCCTGCAGCGTCCTGGTGGGCTCCCGTTCCCTGCGGTTCAGCCCTGGACTTCCGCTCCACCCTGGTTTGCCTCTGTGCATGCCGGCTCCACCCTGGAGGGCTTTTGAGTCGTCTGCTCTGCCATCTGCGCCACCTGAGAAGGCCTTGCCTCTTCGCGCTGAAGAACCTTCGATTTGTTTGCTGTGCCCACACTGCTGTTGCCCCCGGACTGGCTGTACCGTGGCTCTCTGCTCTCTCTTGTCTCCACTTTAAAAGCAGTTTGTGCGCATTAGCCTAACCGCTGAGTATTGTGTGTTTATCTCCTACAAAGCATTTACCCAAGTTCTTGTTCTGTCTTGTTTTCTGTGTGTTTTCACTGTGTACTGACCTTCGCCTTCTTATTGGATTAACTGCTCTGTCTCGCCCCATGTTAGACATTGTTTGCCACTCGATTGACCCCCCGCTAGCTGGACCTTCCTTGTGCTCTGCCTCCGACATACCTGTTTGTCATGATTTTTGACCCTGCCTGTTCTGACCACGATTTTAAGTAAAGAGCTTGCATTTGGATCCGCACACCCCCCGTCTCCATCATTACATTAAGGATGTCCTGGAGAAGCCATCAAACTGACATCATCAAATTTTGATTGAAGATTACCAAGTCAAACTTTTAAATATATATATTTACACTGGTGTCAAAAGTATTCACATTCATTACTCAAGTAGAAGTATAGATATAGTGTTAAAAAGACTTCTGTAGAAGTTGAAGTATCATCTCAAGTTTTTAACCCAAATAAAAGTACTTTTTTTCAAAACTACTACTGCCATTAAGCACAAAAGCTTACAAAGAGTTACAAAGTTAGCATAGCCTACTTATCACAACATTCGCCTAGTTTCCATCCACTCGTTTTGTTATCGACAAATTTGCACTAACGCTTGTTTTAACAGGTAATACCTGATTCTGAAAGCTGGAGCATTCTTCCACACAATCCTGGAGGCGTTTCGGACAGAAGTGTGCCGTGTACCGGCTCTGTTGTAAGTCCTGAATAAATCATTAATCTAATGCTGGGTCTTGTTCAAACACAATACTCAATTATCTATGCAGGCCCATCAGCGAACACTGTTTTATATACTCTACCGTTCTACTGTCAGTGTTTATCCTTCCCAGTAACCTGGAAACGAAAGCATGTCAATCCTGAGTCATTACAAACGGAAACATCCTGTTTTACATCTAAAATTGTCCTATGAAAATGCTTTTAAATGTTGTGCACGTGAGAACAGTGCCTGAAAACTAGCCTCAATATGACAGGAATTCTAAAAACAGAGTGCTAATGGCCCTGTTTTAAATCCTATAAATCCATCACTTATGAATTTCAAGGAAGCTGTCTATGAATTTCAAGCTCACTTGGTCTTGGAACAGAGCCATTATGCTGCATTTATAATTATTAGTTAGGCAGATGCATGTGATCATTGAAAGCTGCTAGGCACTTTTGAAAATACTTTTGTATAAGGTAATTAAGTACCCAGAAGCTTCTCATATGGGCAATAACTTTTAAAATATACATCCGTTAGATCATATCACAAAAATGAGGATCTCCATTAGAATGAACATATTTGGCTACAAATTTAAAAATATAAGCTGCCTCAAAGAGCTTCAAATGAATCAAATAATGTAGTATACTGAAGCTATTATGAGGGAAAATCTTATGTTAGATCATATTACAAAAATATATATTGTCTTTATTAAGAAAAACAAAATAATAAAAAAAATATAAACTGCCTCAAAAAAGGACTTCAAATGAATCTCTCATTCACACTAGTCGAATCAGTTTGTTCAGATGGTTCATTGAATTCAAAGGAATCTGATTCAACTGAATTTCAATTAACCTGATTCATTTGGATTCAACTGAAATGAATCATGAATCAGATTCAAGTGAAGTTGATGAATAATAATCAGATTCACTGACTCAAACTCATGCATATAACTATTCTCTAGCACTTCAAATGAATCAGTGAGTTAGATTTTTTGGAATCTGAATCTTTAAGTAGGGGAGAGTGGGGACAGTTGCAACACTTTTTACATTTCTTTCAGTTTCTCAGCGACCGTTTGTTTTAGAAATACAATATATATATATATATATTAAACCCATATCTGTCACCTACCTGCCCATACTGCCACAACATGTGTACATATCATAAT
>JAUCMS010000030.1:1221433-1237098 GCA_032357445.1 Enteromius radiatus | reverse complement strand
CCGCAATTTTTTTTCAGTCGCACATTTAAAAATTTCGGTCGCATTTGCGACCAAATTGGTCGCACTCTGGAGCCCTGTTTCTACATTATTTTAGTTTTAGCATAGCGTTAATACTATGCATGTTTTGGCTTTAATCTAAACAGGAAGCTTATCCTATGTAGGCTATAGTATACATTTAAGGCCTGATACTATAGAAAAGCAATAAGGTTTTCCAGTTGTTTTTGGTTCGTTTATTATCATCAAAAAATGTGTCATGTGGTTACTTGAATCCAGGGGTGTCAAACACAACTCCTGGAGAGCCAGAGACCTGCAGATTTTATATGCGACCCTAATTAAACACACCTGATCCAACTAATCAAGTCCTTCAAAACTGCGTGGTATATGTACTGGAGCAGGGTTGGAAATAAACTCTGCAGGGCTCCGGCCCTCCAGGATTTTGACACCCCTAGTCTAAGCATTGGTTATAAACATCATTCAATATCATCACTTTGACAGATTACACTGAGGATTTTGAAGGCCGATACCGATACAAATATTTGTTGGTTTTAAAATCTGATCGTCCGATATTATCGTACGATATACATATTCCGAAACGCGCAACAAAACATTAACAGATTTCCCTAAAATTAGTTATTTGTAGTTATTTATGAGTTTTAATTACTAGCTAATTCAGCTTCACTCTCGGCTTATTTAACAGCAGCAGAACTGGACATGATAGTCACGAATCTAATCTAATCTAAGGAAGCAATGCACAAAGCTTAGCCTGTTGCAGTCTACTAGATGAGAGGTGCATTATATATATGGTTCATTCATCATCTGAAAACAGCATCGATTGGGATTTTAATATTAATAATAATGGTTCATAAAAATAAGAATCTAATGAAATAGAGTCTCTATTCATCTGTTCTCATCATGAATAAATAAATGCTATATGCTCATTATGTAGATTTATTATTAAAATGATAATGTGAACCAAAATACAAGCAATTGAATGTGCCGTTATAATTAAAATAGATAAATCGGTCTATTTGTAAAATGTGTTTACTTTAGCAAACTTTGTTGCATTATATATTAAAGGTGCAAAAATGGGGAAAAGCTGTTTTTTTAAACCAAAGTTTGCATGGCTATAACTCATATAGCATTAAAAATATTTTTTTATTTGTTTTTCAAACAAACCTTTATTTTGTTGTCCTATATTGTTCAGTATCCGTGATATGGCTCCAAGAGTAAACTGTTAAATTATTGTACACATTTTCACTGGTCAAAAACCAAATGTGGGTCACTTTGCACACAGCTAGAACTTATTGTATTTAAAGAAGAAATTAAAATTTAAAAATAGGCCTACAAAACATGCTCTATAGTAATGGCAACCTTTACATTATGTTAGTGATAGCTATGCAAATTGATTTGTGTGTTTAAGTACTCTAAAGTGTCAAGGCCGATCTCAAGTTGGCTTCCCAGAGTTCTCCAAATATTCAAGAATTTCTCGTTTCTGCTGCTTTGTAATGTATGTCTCGGATAAAACACACATATTTGGCCCGAGGGACAGCATGTACCTGTCCCATCCCTCGGCTCAGAGGACTGTTTGGTTTTCTGACGCCACACCCTGAGCTCCATGAGTGATCTGATTAACGAGATCCGACACCTTTAAACAGCTGAATGCACTCTGCCAGAGGCGATCGCGTCAGAGTTTAATAGACGACATACTCCCAACCAGGTGCTGCATGTTTTCGGCGGGAGCCAGAGCTTATACAACATCAGTTTATTGCAGTCTTTTATGGGTTTTGCATTGGATGAGATTCAACTGAAAAGACCACAGGAAATTAAATGCGTTTTAAAAGCGTTCACGTTAGCTTTTATATTTAAATTATACTGAAGCTCTGTTTATACGTTTATTATTATTATTATTATAAATTTATGCCACAATTATATAAATGTAATTATTAATGTCATGTAAATTATTCATATTAATAATGATTATTTTTACAATTTTAATTAAGTTTGTATTATTTTATTATATATTTAAGAAAGATATATTATTTATTTATTTATTTTTCATGTTGAAATTTTTGCCAAATAAGTAATATTCAATATTAGTAATTTAATTGTGTATTTCTTTTTAAATATTTATGCTTTAATAATAATTATTGCTGTATGTTTCTCTTTTGTGTCTGTCTATTAAAATTTAGGGCTATATATTTATTTTATATATATACATATATATATATATATATATATATATATATATATAATATTTAAATAAAACAAATTACATTATTGTGGCAAGTAATTCACTGAATGGACAAAAGGCCACTAGAAGTGTGTGTGTGTAATATATAAAAATTAATGCTGTCAAACAATTAATTGTGATTGATCACATCCAAAATGTTTTTGTTTACATAATATATGTGTGAGTACTGTGTTTATTTATTATTTATTATATATAAATACACGCATACTTGTATATCTTTAACTACATATTTACATGTATAAACATTTATATATTTTTATTATTATATGTAATATATAAACATAACATATTTTTCTTAAATATATAGATGCATGCGTTTGAATTTATATACACAGTACACGCACTTATATTATGTAACAAGAACTTTTATTTTGGATGTGATTAATCATTTGTATATGCATAAAATATAAATATATATTGACTCCTAATTCTGTTATTAACCTGAAATGCACAAACCAGGTGCTTCATGTTTTGGGTCAAAGAACAACATCAGTAATACAGGAATGGCGTTTCGGCAGAGTTTATTGTATTTTTTTTTAAGGATTTTGCATTGGATGAGATTCAGCTGAAAAGGCCAGAGGAAATTAAATGCATTTTAGAAACGGATTTATAGTGCAGTTTTAATCAAAACTCGCTGGGTCAGTGTCCCGAGGCGAGAACCTTCACAAACAATGACTGGCTCAGACTAGCACGCATCTCCAGTGAAATGACGATGGCTTGTTTGGTGTGAGATGGGCTGAGTGTGGTGTTCACGAGCCGTCTGCGTCACGCTCTCACAGCATATAGAGCAGTTATGCAACACGCCTGGACTCAATCCCCCCTTCCTCTCCCGGACGGCCTGAATGGAGGCAGCCATCCGTCAAAACAAGCTACAAAACAAGGTCTCATGGGGGGGTGGGGGTGGTTAGGGGTAAAAGGGGGTATTTTTACGTACAGACACCTTGAGCGCTTCAGACTTTAAGCCTGGGACGAGGAGATGATTGCAGCTGTGCACAGAAGCTATCTCTGAACCCAAACGCTGTGAGTCTCCGAGGTTCCTCTGATCATGTTCAGAACATTTTGTTCTTTGCCTGCAGCGCCTCGGTTACTGCTGAGTTTAGACGGCATCTGTATCACTGGTACAAACATGTGCCCAATCGTTAAAATATAAAAATATAGCACTAATGATAGCATTTCTCTTTTTTTAATGAAATAAAATAACACTTTCAGTAATTTGCACCCCAAGAATTAAGTGTATGAGTATGTAAATAATATTCTTCCTTATCAATAAATAAGAAATAAATAATTGTATTATTAATATCTAATTTTAGTATCTAACTTTCTGTAATTCACATCTATGTAATGTGTGATGTTTTATATTTCATAATTTTATATACAGTAATTTTATAAATTGTTATTTGTCATTTTATTATCTTATTACTTTATTTTTTTTATATCTTATTTAATACTCTATTATTGATGTATATGTATTTAACTTTATTGTTACATGTATTATGTTAATGCAGTTTATTCATATTTACATTTATTATTTTTAATGCTACATTTATTTTCTGGGTTATTGATATTCGCTGAATCAATTATGTCTGAATCATAGCTATCACGTGCCGTCAACACTTTAATCAGTTAAATCATATGCTGAATAATCTGATTAAACAAAATCATCTCTCTAAAAATATTTGCCAAGAACATCTTTAAATGAAGATCATTTGGATGCATTACATTATTGTTAAATGGATAAAGTGGTTATAAAAGTATTTTATTACTTGAATTCACATTCACTCCTGTCCATTATTTTATAAATATGCAGTAATGCTATTACTAATAATAATTTATTATGCAGTAATACTGTGACCAATATTTTGATGATAGTATTCATTGACAGACTGGAGCTGCTCATCTTGTGTCTGAGTGGGTTCACAGCAGCTGGAATATATTCAGTACAGTGTGTTCCCCTCTGTTCACGCCCTGATAATCAACACCGCTCCTGTCCTGACATACAATCATAGCAGAGCGGAAAATGAATGTTCATGTGAACAGTGGTTTGATCAGGAAGGAGTGCACCGATATCTGTCCGATGTTAACAGAGCTTTTGTCTCTCTGCAGAACTCGTGTCTTTTTGAAGCTTATAAGAGCCAGCATTGTTTGTTTGAGTTGTGGAGACTCCTTTGGGAAGCTGGGGCTGGTTTAGGAGTGTTTTTCCAGGATTGTTGGGGAGAAGCGAGTGTTTATAGACTGTTATGTAAGCAGGAATAACATTGAGTTGATAATTGTAGAAAAACACAGTTTTTCCATTTATTTAGTATGCTTTTTTTTCTTCTTTTTTTTTTGGTTCTTTTGAACTCTTGTGAAAAGTTTTTTTTTTTAATCATATTGTTAATATATGTAGAAAATGTAATTTTAGTTAAAAAGTTTTTCACACGGTTAAAGTAAAGCCCTGATATAAGATTTGAAACAGTATTTTGTACCCAGGAAAAAAAAATAGAGCAATATCTTGTATATATCTTGTTTGTGTGTGTATAGACACACACATACATCAGTGTTTCTACTTAAAAGGTAGAGTAACTCTATAATATATTATTTTAGATATTTCTTTTTTAGATTTTTTTTAAATTGCATTTTTTCCAGACTTAATTTTTGTAATTATTTGCATAATTACTATTTTATTAAACATATTTTATATTTAAAGAAATATGTAATTTACACCAATGTAATGTTGTGACATTATGTAAATGATATTCAATAATGGTTTAGAATGTTTCATTAATATTGTAACTTTTCTTTCATTCATTTGTTCATTTATTTTTTTAAGTAAATAATACTTTTAATACTTTATTTATGTCCTTATTATAGTTTGCAATAAATTATGGAGAGTAGAAAAATGAGTAGTGTTTTGTAAAATCTAGCTATTATTTTCTTTTTTATGTTAAGTTTAGGTATTGATTAGGGATGTAGAATAAGGTCATGTAGAGTAAGGCAATAATATGTGCTTAATTAGCATTAATAAATGGCTAATATTCAAGTAATGTGCATACTAATAAGCAACTAATAGGTTTAACTGTAAACTAAAGTGTTAGCTTTTTTTTTATAGTGTATATAGTATTTTTGAAAACTGTACATCAGCGTGTCTCAGTCTATTTTGCTTATGTAGGCCTTTTGTGAAAATCTGACAGTAAAGTACATTTGATCAGGTCCATCTCAGAGAAACAATTGGACAGACGGCATTATTGGATTGCTTACAGTCGTAGTTGGGCGGGGATGAAATCGGGTCTAGATGACACAGTGTTGCATCAGTACATCATCTCCTGACCAGCTGTCCGACAGCAGAGCAACAAGCCATAGTCTATGATTATAGTGCGCCCGAGTGCAAGAAACAAAAGCTATCATAGTCACTCAGGTTTGTTCTGTGGTGAAGGAGAACATGTTTGGAAGGAAGCCCACACAACAGCTACTGTGAAGGGTTCTGCTGACATCTGTCAACACCTCTCAGATATCAGCTGTCTGCTGAACCGCTGCGATCAATAACCACACTTCAGTTCGGTCTGCTCTGTCTGGACCACTCAATTATTTTGCTTTCAAACAAGTTATACATCATGTTTGCTAAATATACCTATTACTCCCTTTTTTGTGAAGTTCAGGTCAGTCTTTCAAAGTGTGCTTGAGCGTGGACGACAGAAATACTCAGAATCATGATATTAAAGCGATAATTATGAGAAAAGTATGACAGATAATAAAAAATGAGCTTATAGTAAAAAGTTTATATGTAAATGATGAGATGGCAAGTTATTTAGTCATCATTATGACTAAAAGCCGAAATTATGAGATATGAAAGTATGCAATAAATAGCCAAAACAACGAGATACGATGTAATTACTGTGGCCTAAAAAGTAGAAATTATGATCAAAACGATTAGATAATAAGTATAAAATTACAACCTAAATAATGATGAGATGCTAATTGTGACCTAAAGAGTAAAAATGATGACATAAAGTTACAATGCAATTATGATGAATAATATAAAAGCCCATATAATTGTGATTAAAACATTACATATATGAGATACCAAAGAAAAATGACTTGAAATTAAACTAATTTGACTTAAAGGGTAAAATTATGACATGAATCAAAATTGAGATGCTACGTAATAAGTAAGTATAACCTAAACAAAAAAAAATAAATAAATAAAAATAAAAAAGTAAAATAAAAAGCCAAAATAATGAGATAATAAGCAATAATCATAGAAATTATGAAGTTTAAAAATACAACCCAAAAAGTCGTAATTATGAAAGAAAAAAATTAAATAACTAAAATGGCATATAAAGTCAAAATTATGAATAATTATGTGTAAAACATATACACTAAAGATAAAATAATGAGATCAACTAAGTGATAAATAGACCTACAACCTAAAAAGTACATATTATGATATACAATTTTTTATTATATTAGAAAGTCAATTATGAGATACACAATGTCAGATTATATAAGAGATAAAAATATGATGTTTTGAGAGAATATTTTTTATTTTTTTATTTTTATGAGTTTTTATCTCCTAATTTCTACCACTCCTGTCATAATTTAGACTTTTTGGGTTAGAATTATGACTTGGTACGCCATTATTCCTTTGTTCCCCCCGATTTAATTCAGGATTGGTTTGATATGTGGTGAAAATGAGAATGGTGATGTAACCGTTCTGTTCTGCTCTCTCTACAGGTTTGCAGCGTAAGATTGGCCAGCAATGGAAATAAAAAGGGACCGTGGATCCAGGAACTGTGAATTTCATTTTGTCACCGCTTCCAAAAACAGAAGTGAAATCAAATGACTTGAGATACAGTATATATATATGTGTGTGTGTGTGTGTGTTTAAAACCCCTCACAAGGAAATCCTACGCAGATTTCTTTCTACTAGTCTTCCAGACTGACCACGTGTTTTCCTGCTCAGATCTCACCAGCGGTGTTTTCACATCCCTCTCGTTCCCTGCTGTGACTGTGCTGTTGTTTTGGACACACACGTTGCACAATGTCCTCAAACAAACATATCCGTTCTGCGTCTTCCAGACAGTACAATTGTAAGAGGGTAATGTTCATAATGCAGCACTAGGATCGATCGAATGTGGTGAATATTCACCGGACACCAGAGAAGGAAGTTATTACATGAAGACGTACTGTGAACGATATAATGTGAATAACTGGGTATATAGTGACCCGTCTCTCCTGAAGGTGTGAATGTTTCTGACCTGAACAACAGCACCTCTAAAGAAAAAAAAAAACACACCCTTTGTGCCTTATTTTGACATTCATTATTATTTTAGTTTTGTTCTTGTTTTGTTTTTTGTTACCAAATTTATTTTAAAAAAATACTCTCTATATATATATATTAGTGCTGTCAAATGATTCATTGCAGTTAGTCACATCTAAAATATACGTTTTTGTTTACAGAATATATGTGTAATATATATGTACACAAATGCATGCATGTGTGATATATATATATATATATATATATATATATATCATGTAAATTATCATATAAATGTATATACATGTAAATATTTAAAAGTAAAGACTGTTCGTATATTTATATATATACATACATAATAAATAAGCAGAGTGCACATACATATATTATGTAAACAATAAACTTTACTTTGGAAGCAATTAATAAATTGTTTGTAGCACTTATATATATATATATATATATATATATATATATATATATATATATATCTTATATATGAATCATATATAAACAAAAACCCAGACTATTATTTGTACTAAAGCCGTTGAACAGGAGATTATTTGATTTCTATGCAGACTCAACTGTTGACATTGTGTAAATAATCATTTGGTGAGAGATCAAATGAGTTTTGTTGTCGTTAACCTTGGTTTTCATCTGACTTTGCATTGTTGTAGCAAAATGTCTGATTTCCTTTTGACTCGTCACATCAAAAAAGCTTTAAAGCGGCGTTATGTTCGCGTTGTCTGGAGTGTTTTGGCTCCGTTGGAATGGAACAGTTTGAAATGTAGCGCGTCACATCATGCGATTCCATACGGAATATTGCATGATTCTGTTTCTATGGGAACCGTTGATTCGCTGTAGCTTGATTTCTCTTTACACAAACACACTACTACATATCTTTAGAGCTGTGCCAGATCTCAGATACAGACCTTTATAGAAAAAAGAAATGTCTTCAATCTTTGCTTTAAATTTAAAGGTGCATGTTAATTGTACTCCACGTTAAAGGTTGAAAGAATAAAGATCTTCTATATAGCGATTTACTTCTGCAGTGAATGGGTGCCGTCAGACTGGACTAGTGTGGATTATGTTTATCATCTGTTTGGGCTCTCATTCTGATGGCACCCATTCACTTCAGAGCATCCATTGTTTGTATCAGCTACTGAGAAACCACTGAGTTTTCCTTCTGTTCTGTGTTTTGGTTTACATACTCTGTGTTTCTACCTCACTTCTCCTCACTATCATGCATCGCATTTAGTCTTGTGCCATTTGCGTCTTTTCAGTGGCAGTGCTTTTATCTGTATTAACTAGAGTTGCAGAATAAGTTAAATCTTCATTTATTACAGTAAAACTAAAAGGTCTTTGCATTTATCGCACACAGTCTATAGTTCCTGATATACCTCCTCCTCCTCTTCAGGTTTCTTCACTTCTAGGTGTTTTTAGAAGATCGAGACAAAATCCACAGGAAGTTGATGTTTTTCAAAGGACGTTCGAGGCCTGTAGTTGTTAGGATCAGACTTTTAGTGTTACTCACCTTGAAATACCAAAAAAAACCTCATGGACTCGCAGTAACGCCATATTTCTTGTCCCTCAGGGGTTCACTGAAAAATGTTTGCAGGTCAAACAAACCCGACGACCATTTAACAGTCCGTTTCCTCTCAGAATACTAACCTAGCCAGAGATACGCACACGGAAACCAAACCGGTCTCTTTCTACTGAAGTGTTCTCTTTCTCAATTCCACAGATTATTTTGAGATTACAGAGGTTTTATATTGTACAGATGTCTTCTTCTTGTTAATATTGAACTAGGTTTGGTTTATGATGCTATGAGCCATTTGATGTTTTTGCAAAGCAGTTTTTCTAAAATGTATGTAGCCTCTTGTTTTGTTGAAATAAAGAAATAGAAGTAAAAGAAATGGTCTTGATTGTTGTGTTTTATGAGCTTCACTGTCACAGTTATGCCTGTTTTTGACTTTTTAATCTTCTAATTTCAATTTATGTCATAATCACTCATGTTTTTTTCTCGTAAGGACTATCCTATTTCTAATTTTTGACTTCTTATCTAATTATGACATCACATGTCATCATTTCTACTTTTTACTTCCCAATTTCTATTTATGTCATAATTTCAACTCTCAATAATTATCACACTTTTGACTGTTTATCTACAGTTTTAATTTTTATTTCTACTTTTATCTTCTTTTTATGTCATAATTATTTTTCTTATATCATTAGGACTACCATAATTTAGTTTAATTTTTATTTGACTTTACTCATAATTATGACTTCATACAAAATAATTTATACTTTGTATATATTTATATTTAAGTTTTAATATCATAGCATACTTTTTATCTCTATTTCTGCTTTTTATCTATTTAGTTTTTTTTGGGGGGGTAAACTGATTTATAGAATTTACTTAATTTCTAACCTCCTAATTGCTGCTTTTTATGATATTATTTTGACTTTGTGATAATTTTGACTTTTTACCTCCTCAATTCTGCTTTTATGTCAGATTTTTCAAATTTGTGTATCATAGTTTAAATTTTTTTTTATCTAATTTCTGCTTTTTTATGTCATAACTTACCTCATAATTAGCCTATGGCTGTCATAATTTCATCTTTTTTCTTTTTCAGTTCTACTGTTCTATTCCTAATTCCTTTTAGGCATCTATTTCTTTATTGTGACGTGTCTCATAATTGATCGTTTTTATAATTACAATTTTATGATTTAAGATTTTTGATTATTGTCCGTTTTGCTGTGTTAAGCCTGCTATTGCTTTGCATTAATTTTAATTACCCGTTTGGTCTCCTTTGGCACGCTCAAAAAAAATTATTTTAAAATTGGTGTTGGGTTTAAGGTTGGCTTGAATTCTCATAAACATGTCACGGGAGATATTCGTCAAACTTCCCAGTGTTTGTTTTTCACCGTTGGCCTGTATAAACACGTCTGATTAAATACTCGCGCTGCATGCCGTGAGCTGCTGCTGAACACCTGACTGACTGAGACTGGCAGTGTAATGTTCACAGGGGTGAAAGGTCACCGTTGGGGTCGGCGCTGTGCTGTTGAAGGAGGTCAGTAGTGCTCGACAGATCATAATCAGTTGAAAGCAGTTTTGCAGTGACGGCTCAAGCATGCTGTAAGAAATAAACGCAGCTAATGGCATTAGAGGTCAGTTGTCTCCAGCTGCTGCAGGTACTAGCTGTACTCGGATGACTTTTATTTATTTACTGGCAGAATACAAGGCTACTTTTTAAATGCTTTTTGGCAACATGATACCATTAACCAGAGCACAAACAAAGTAGTTTTAATTTCACAGCAGCACACAGCGTCTCCAGAACATGGCGCCTACAGCAACACTACAGCCAGAATAATAGCTCCGCCTTCTTTCGGTAAACATTCTTCCTTCTTTGTGTAAATATTTGGGCGGTGTTTGAAAATAAACCCACTCTGTGACTTAGGAGAGGGGGGGGAGGGGAGGGAACTTTAACCTTTGCAGCTTCAGGAAATGTATCACTAACAGCTTGTAACACCCCAAAGAGAATATGACCCCTTTAAGATCTAAGAATGAATGGGCAAATAAAGAGGAAGTGTATATGTGTTTCATGCCACATGCTCAAATCAGCAAGGACAGGAAGTGTTTGAGAGCTGCTGTGATTGGATGGTCTTATTACCATGACGACTGCAGCACATCAGAACAGAAGATGACCAAACACTCTTCACTCTTGTCTGTCAGGGTCACACTACCCTCAGACTCTCCGTCTTATTTATGCTCTTCAGGAGGTTGATTTGATGTTTCTGATGTTCAGTTCAATTCAGCTGATAAATGAAAAACAAACAACATCAATAAAAAAAGATATTGACATACTTCTCAATAAATACATAATTTAGATTCAGTTACATTACATTTAGCCTATTAGCAGATGCAAATTAAAGTGTTAATTATATTATATTATTATTATTATTAGTTTAAAAACTATTCAGTTGGCAATGACTGAAAGTCGAACATTATAAATTTCAACATATTAAAGTAACAACAAATTAAGAAATTAGAGGCAAGTCGTCGTAATTTTGAAGTGCTAAATATTTTTTCATAAAAAGTCCTTGGATGGAAACCTGATATGATGATCACGGACAAGACCCTGGATGCTAGTTTAATGTTAGACTCAATATAAACAGTTGTGTTCATATTAGAGTAAAAATGAGGTGGAGCTGCTTCAGAACAGAGAGTAAGTGTAGTGAAGTAGATGGAGGCGTGTGGATCCATATGCAAAACTTTATTCAAGGTCGACAGGCAAAACACCAGCAAACAGACCAATGAGGACAAATCAGGGTCAAGGCACACGGGCTCGAGAGATCAAGGGAGGCAGCGAACAATCAAACAATCCAGAGAGAACAGTCCAAAGTCCAAACACGGGAAAAAAACGCTAAGTAATGATGGCCAGAGCAAATCAAGACTTAATTAATTAATAGAAGAATGAACCTGGCATTTATACTGGTGTGTAGTGAGTGTTTGGGTGAGGTAATGATGTGCAGGTGTTTGATTAGACCAGGTGTGTGTGATTAATCCAAGAGTGATGTAATGGTGAAATGGCTGCTGGGTAATGGAGTCTGTGATAACAATCTAAGAGTCTGTGGTGATGGGGAAGAGTTTACAACCAAGATTGTAACAGAGCCCCTTAGGGGCAGCTTCCAGACGCTCCTAAGTTCAGTTTTGATCAGGAGGGTGGTGGAGCGGAGGCGGAACAGGGGGAAGGTTGGAAGGCCCGAAATCATGTGATAGTGAATCGGGACCTTAGAGCAGATGCAGAGAAAGAAACAGCGCCACCTGGGACTGTAGTGTTGTAGGTAGGACAGAGAGCCATGGCAGTCCAGACGGTAGTAATGCCCTCCATGGCGGAGCTGGCGGCGCTGGGCAGAGACACCATCCAGGGTGGAGCAGGCGACAGGGGCACCTTCCAAGGCGGAGTAGGTAGGCATCATTACTGCAGACTTCAGTGTCGCATGATCCTTCAGAAATTATTATAATATAGGCCTACTGATTTCTTATTATCAGTGTTGCTTCATAATTTTGTGGAAACTGACATTTGATCAGCTCTGGCATTTATTTGAAATAGAATTCTTTGTAACATTAAAAATTTCTTTACTGTTTACTTGCTCCACAAAAGTAATGTTTATATAGGCCTAGTGGACACAAAAACAACTTTTTATTTTTCATTTTTACATGAAAACTACATTGTGACAAGATGCTAAATAATAATAAACACATTTATGGTTTAATATTGATGAAGTATTACTTAAACTGGTGCAAAACGTCGGTAAAAAAAGAAGATGAAACGAACATAAATGCGTTTCATCAGGTGAACATAATCTTGTTGAAGAGTGACTCTTTTGTTGTGTTATTCATCAGGAGAGCCTGCACGCTCTTCATTATCCGGCCAAATGTCAAATTAATTGGCGCTCATTGAAGATGGTTGAAGGTTCATGTGAATTATTATCAGCTCGCGCGCTCTTTGCGTGCATTATGAAGAAGCGGGAAAATCAGACTGCGAATGTAATTAATCTCATTGAGTTTAATAAATACCTCGTGACACCCTTTGTATTCAGTCTTTTCACCGCGATTAAGAACTACAGCCAGAAAGACATTTAGAAGGTGAAGGAGACAGACTTTCTTCTCATGTCGCCGTCACAAAAGACTCCATCAACACATCACGAACATACCGTTTTTGTGCTTCTCTGTGACTAAAAGGACCAGCATTGATCGCGCTTATAGACGGACGTGGTTTGAAATGAACAAAAACAGCCGAATAAACAAACATGAGGCCAGCTTCCCCGTTAATGAGGCCGTGGAGCGGGACAGACAGACTTCAGGCCTGATCTCTCGTGTTGAATCACAAAAGAGCCGAAGCTCTGAGAGGCGCCAGAAGAGCGCAGCTGAAAAGGTAAAAAACTAATGGATGACACTTTATTGTCTGCAGCCTTTTCAGTCTGAGACACGCTGCGAGTCAGTGATAAAGGACATCCATTAAAAAGTCGAAATTTCATTTGAACATCTATGTTTATATTTTTTATGCGTGTCTTTATATATTATTATAGGATTAATAATTGTGTTCACATTAATAGTTAGATATGAATAATAATATAATATAAAACTCTTTATTTAACATCAGTGAATATACAGCTATATATACATATTTAATATAATATTTGATGTATTTTTAAGTGTGTAAGAGCATGTATTACAATGTATAGCTACAAACTAATTAAAATAAATACAATTATTACTTTTAATTTAAATTTATTATTATTGTTTAAATTAATTTTTGATAATAAACATGATAGAATTTATATATATATAAAAAAAACAATTATTTAGTTGTTACTATTGTGATAGGGACTCAGATGGTGTATCTCAAGGGGTTAATCCTAATAAATAATATAGGTAGCTGACAAATAACAATGGGACTGTGTCCTGGTGTGACATAGCAAAACTGAAACTTAAGAAAAAAACTTAACATACAAATAACTTAACAATAACTTTTTTTTACATCGCACCATAGGACACATTCATACATCAACTACCTTATATACATATAGTGTTTGTTATCAGTGTTGCAAACAGTTGTGCTGCTTAATATTTTTTGAGCATGTGATACTTTTGAATGGCACGTTTATATGTACATATACAATGAATTGAAACACTACAGTATAACCAATATAAGGTTTTGTTGTGCAGCAACTGATGCATCATAATGCTTTTTAACCTCAAAACAAGTTGCAAAGGTCGTATCAGTAATGTCCTTCAGCAATCAGTTGTGTCCCGAAATAAAAAAAAAAATTAAATACAGTCCAAATAAAAGCTAGTGAAAACAGTATGAATCCCAACAGGACAACCTCAAACAAAACTTGGATGTACAGGATGTTAGTACAAAGACCTGAAGTAAACCTGATAAACACATCTGCTGCTTTAACAAGAGCGTAAATGAGCAGAGACGAGCATGAGAGGGATACAGAAAGGAAACGGTAAGAGATGAGAGAACCCAGACAGGAGTGAGATAGTAACGTCATTTGCTGGTCGTGACCTGACAGATGCACATAGACAGAGACGAGCAGGACATCATGTCCCAGAACAGTTTGTGTCGGCTGACAGATCTGACCCACTTCTTCAATCCTAACCCGTCTGTCTCAGCTGCTCACGTGCCACAAACCCATGTGACCAGAGATGCCCTCGTCCTTCACTCCGCAGAAACACACTTGTTTCTTGACACCAGAAAGTGTGACTATTTCCACGACTGCTCATCTATAACATAAACTCCTGGTTCTCATATGGAATTTATTTTCATTGATATATATATATATATATATATATATATATGCTTATTATTTAACCAAAATATTATTTTAAAATGACTATGAATTACATTTCACGCATAAAAAAACAAAAACCTAAAATAGATTGAAAAACCTATTTTTGTTCAATACATGACCATTTATGTTCAATACATGAACATGCATTAATAAGTTGAATAAATAATAAAGAAATAACAAATATATTTTTAACATTGCTTAAATGTTGACCTTTTGATTTTTGTTGATGCTTCTAATAATTATGTGTCTAATTTGGTTTCATTTTAAGCCAGCCGTATATAAATTATTAAACAACAGTTGATTTAAATAAAACTACCCTGGGTTTAACTGGGTTTATATATATATGTATGTATGTATATATACATACAATGCCCTCCACTAATATTGGCACCCTTGGTAAATCTGAGCAAAGGTGGCAGAAATATATATAGGAGGGAAAACAAACCCCAAACCCCCTAATGATCAACACAATGAGCAAAAAACAAATAATATATGTAAGATAATTGAGCTTCACAAATTAGTGAAGTGGCTTTAAAAAACAGCTAGAGCAGTGAAAATGATTTCCACCATCAGGGAAATAATGAAGAGTTTCCAATCAACATACAATGTTAGGAAACTGCCTGGAAGAGGACGTGTTTCTCTATCATCCCAATACTAAAAATAAAGTTTTACAGCAGCAATCACTAAAGATGGGTTTGGTGAACACAGGGATAAAGAGTACTCCATGTGTACAATCAAATATACTGCTGTGTTTCTGATGTTGTGGGTCTATATTTCTGCTGGAGGTCCTGGACATCTTGTTTAGACACATGA
>JAUCMS010000030.1:1192609-1215360 GCA_032357445.1 Enteromius radiatus | reverse complement strand
AAACATTAAAATATAATAAAAATGTAAAATAGCAGTTTTCTATTTGAACATATGTATATATATATATATATATATATATTTTTTTTTTTTTTTTTTTATATATATATATATATTTTAATAGCGAGTCATTACCACTCAAATGAAACTGATTTGAGAGAACAACTCTATATAATATATTATTTCAAAAAGTCGGCCTCATAAAGGACACATTATTCGTCTCGTGTGTGGAACAGCTTTCGGCTTTATGAAAACAGAGTGACCTCTTAGTAGTTTTATTATGATCATCTCTTTGAATGTGCAGCAGTGGTCTGAGCACTGGAGGTAAAGATCAGTGAACTGGATCTCTCTCCGTGGCTGATTTGCAGGTTTGATGAGCTCTTCGTCTTCATTCTCGGTGTGTAATCCAGCAGCGGAGCCATGGGATGCTCCTCAGATGTGTGGGTGTTTGTCAAGCAGGCTTACGGTGCTCATGACCGATCTGTTGCTTTGCAGGACCAGGTAAAAGCTCTCCGGCCCGCTGGAACACAATAATCCTGCTGTTTTAGAGCGAGGCTTCATCATGATGAGGGCCATCAATCTGAACACTGCAGAGACCACTGCATCTGACACCATGGGAAAGTAAAGATTGTTTTCTTGAACTTATAAAGGAAAAATATTACTAATAAAAACATGAGCTTGTCAATAAAGAGTTGTAGCCAGGAACCAAACCAATGAGTCCCTATAGATGAATTTATGTATGCATTTTTATGTCAAATTATGTATACTTTTTTTTTAAATTTTGCAAATGTTGAAAGGTTGTTTGTATATATATAGTTGTTTATAAATAAAAAGTAATAATAAACAAATGAACCACCTTAATATAAAGTAATGAAAAATTACTACATGTAAATAATAACATAATATAAAAATGAAAATTAGTGAAACTTTTTAAAAAACATTACTTTTAAAAACATTATTTAATAACAATAAATAAATAAATATTTAACCTAATTTAATAAATGTATTTTAATTAAAATACATTTAAATAATACCTTAACCTTAAATAACACCTTAAATTTATTATTTTAAATAATAAAAACAATAATAACAATAATTCAATAAGCATTAATTAATCTATATAAATGTGTAAATCTAATATAAATACAATATAATAAATATAAATATTTACATTTATATAATAACCATTTTAATATTTACATTATTATTATTTAATACATGAATCATATACATATAAGCAAATGTTTTAAACAAACAAATAATAAAAACATATTATATTATATACTGTACTTTCTTTGCTCTTAATAAACACCAGGTATCTCGACCAAGACTTTTTCCTTTAGATCCTCTACAATTCAGAAGCCACGACATGAACCCTGTTTGCTATTGCAATTATGCTTGTTTGTTATGTCCTGCGTCAGAAAGCCGAGGTGCTTTGACTCAGCCGAGTGAACGTCACTCTCAGGATGGATTAACACGACACACGACGAGCAGAAAGTTCAAGTGCTGTTTGCTCTGGTGAGTGAATATCCCTTCTGATGGACCTGATCCTGCCGCACAGATGAACTGTGAGATGTTGACATTTGCTTTGTGCTTTATGTAAATGTTAATCAGTTCTGCTGAACAGTGTTGATATTATGACGAGATGCTGGAGTATTTGGACAAGTGTTTTAATCCTATTACGCTGAATGAATAGAAACGAATGATTTTTGAGGCCCTTGATTTGAACACATCAATACAGCATCTTCAGATTTGCATTTGTTTTTTAATATTTATTTGTTAGTGGTAGGCTGCATTGTTTGTTTAGCATCATAAAGAGAGATATGTAAAGGACCAGCTTAAACCAGCACCCTAGCTTCAAAACATACCTAACCAGCATATGCTGCTTTTGTCAGCAGGGTATATTAAAACAGTAAAAGTATGAATAAAATACAAGCCTAGCATTAATCTGACAAAATTAGTTTCGCCAGAATAATGCATGCATAGAAAATCAGTGACTGGAGAAATGTCTGCTTTTGTCTTACATTGGTTCAACATCTATACACTAGGCTATATAACTACAGTAGCTAGATGATGTTCACTGTTAACCGTCACACCTTCTGAAGTTAATACTGTTGAACTAATAATCGTATTATTTCTCATTACACAAATTTTACACCTATTAAATGTGTAATTTAATGTGTATTAAATGTGTGTGTGATGTATTTCCTGTTGAAGCAGGAAGCAGAGGTAGCCTACGGCCCAAGGGCTTCCTTTTATGAAACTTCAAAAGGCCAGCAAAACTAGCTTTAACAGCCTGTTTAATGGACAAAAGACAGCTTTTCCATCAACAGCTTTACCTACCACTGCAGACATCTGAGGACGAGGATGACGAAGGCAAACGTAAAACTTGTTTTCACGGTAGGCTAAGTACGATTCAGTTTAACCAAAATGGCTGCCATAATAAAGATGCGCTAATTGATGCTAATGTTTATTAACATTTCACTGCAAGACATTGGTACACCATCTAGAGTAAAATGCTAATTTGATCTGTTTTTATCGCTTTTTAAATGTATTCATTTATTAGAATATGTAGAGCCTGAAAAGCTAGATATAAAAGCCGGTAAACTTTGATTTGAACTGGTTTTATTGGTCGTTGAACATACAACAGTCACTAAAGTTGAGTCCATTAAAAACATTTGTCGAGATTTATTGACTTACACTGCCATCTAGTGCTGTCTGTTGTTTCCAACAGCTTTGTAATCTGTGATTTTTGGAGATGATGATAGTAATAACTAGCCTAGCGATCTTCCATCAGAATTGTAAACAAGTGTGCATAGACGTTCACAGCAATAGTAACCATTAACCATGTATTTAGGAAAATCACCAATATATGTAATTTTAAATTCTTCTAATGCATAAAACATAATCCAGTACAAAAACAAAACAAAAGAAAAACCGATTCCAGTTCATTCAGGTGTTTGGATCCCAATTTTTACCATCACATAGGCTATACATTCAGAGTTTGTGCTTCAACACAATATAAATTAGCCTTTATATAAAAAGATGTACATACAACTAATACGCTATAGCTAGGCCTACTGTAAATCTATACAAGCATGATTGTCATGCAAAAGCTTTACTGCTGCATCAAACGCTCCACAAAATCAAATCACGAAATAATCATCCTTAATGTAAACTTGAGAAGACGTTGAGATGAAATTATCAGAAACTGGTATCTTAAAACAGATGAGAGGCCTATAAAGCTGCAATAGAATGAGGTTAAATTCTAATAAGAGAACCATGTGATGTTTTCTCTTCAGTTTTAACCTGTTAATGTGATGTATATTTGTCAGTCATTAATAAATCAAATGCATAAGAAAAAGGACAGACCAATTCTGGCATGGTTTATAATTTAATATTTGCATCAATGTTTTAATACTAATATTTTTTAAAAACACAAGTTGTTTATTTAGATCAGAATATGAGAAATATGCATCACATTAAGTTTGGTAATTTAGGCTATGTTAAATCTGTGGTTTGTTTGTATAAAAAAGAAAATACTGTATATGTTATAATAATGCAAACTTAATGCAGCCCATTTTTTTTTATCTAATTCAAATGAGTCAATCTTAGGTCTAATTGTTTTGATTGTTTTCTTCCGTGTTTTATAGCGGATAATAATGCCATCGCAGCTTTAATTCAAGTGTTTGGTCATAATGAGTCAGACCTTTTCTAAAAGACACATTTACATCACAGATTTTGTAAACTATAAAACATGCACAAATCCTACCAATGTCAAGATATGAGATGAGTGATGTTTGTGGGCAAAAAAAATATATTTTTACACTCATTTGGCCTAATCCACAAAAACATCTTTACTTATCTCTTAAGCCTTTCTGAAATCCATGTAGACGTCAAAAAGTGTCAGAAATTAGGGCTCAGGGAAGAGCGCTTCAAAACAAAGTGTCAAAATGCCTGAGACATGTTGCTAGTGAGTATTTCTTTCTAGTTAAAAGTTAAAGCTGTGTGGTTGTAAGAAACAAATCCATCAGTTAGGTAACTTTTGGCCTAAATACATAACCATTCCTCCAGTGAAAAAGTTCACCCAGAGTCAAAATCCACACATATATTTGTTTAGGACTGTTTTAGACTGTTTTGTCTTTTAAACAGTGTTCATATTTCTCTCCCAATTCAGACATGAAGACTTAAGAAATGACGGATTATGGACTCATATTTGAGCTGGAAGCACTGGTTAGAAGTTAGAATGTCTTAATGATGGATTTGACAAACACACTGTTTTTGTCTTCAGAAGATGTTAACTGATGGACTGGAGTGCTGAGGATTATTTATATCAGCTGTTTTGAAACAAACTCCTCTATGTTTTGGATGTCAATACATTTTCAGCAAATTAGCATTTTTAGGTGACCTGTTCCTTAAAACAAATGTTTTGTGTCACTCGTCAGGGTCTCATCCACTTCAAAACCCTCACAAAACAAGAGCCGCCAGCAGAAAGACCATCATCACCAGAGAGGCGGAGATGCTTTCCGTCTTGGATCCACTGTTAATTGCATGTTCCATGCCTCTCCCAATTTTAACGTGCACTTGAGTTGGCTCTTCAGGAGCAGCGACGGGCTCCGTCGTCATTTGAGGAGAAGTGATGGGGTCCGTCGGCTCGGGCTTCTCAGATAAATTAAAGAGATTCTCAGCCACTGTGTGGAAGAGAGAGTTTTAGAGAAGGTTAAACAATCATAGTTTAGTTTTTCATTTTATCTTAAGTTGTCTCTGAACTGATAAAGTCTTCACTTTACCGCACATGTTGTTCTCACACAATGATAGATTATCTGGACACTTCGAGCATGGCTCTCCGTGCTCATATGGCTTTTCTCCCTCAACATTTCCTCTGTAATGATAGAGAAAGAAATTTGATCAGTGCTTCTCAATTAGGCAGAATGGCTTAAATCTGAGACAAAGATACTTAGAGAATAAGATACTTAAATATCTAAAAATCAAGATTTACATTGTATTTATTATTTTGTTACCTCAATTAATCACATTTTAGAAATCCTGGATATAATAAATAATTTAAAAGTGAGATTTCGAGACCTAGAAAAAGTATGGAAAATTCTATAAAGAACAATAAGATATAAATTTAAAAAATTGTAATTTTATTTTGCTGAGACATTTGTGAGTTAAAATATTTTTAAACCTCACCTAACAGATCACATAACAACAAACGAGTGAAAAAAGTCATATAAAATCATTACAGAACCACAAAGAATGTTCAGTTCTTGAATCTTCTGAAATAAAATGTAATTATTTTGATTTTTAATGTAATTATAATTTTAATATAATTAATTATTATTATTAAATTGATATTTAATAATTTTTTGATATTAATATAATTTTAAATAATTATTATGATTACATAATATAATACACTACACATCATTACTTATATCCTAAAGATTTTTGGCGTTAAAGAAAAATCAATCATTATGACCCATATAATGTATTTTTGGCTATTGCTACTGCTAAGTACGTTGCTACAAACGTACTTGCTTTCGTGCTCCAGGGTCATAAATACAGTATAACTTTCCAGGTTGTGTTAGTGTTTTAGAACACATTCTTGGTAGTGTTCAGTGTGGGTTGTTCAATGCACTTACGGAGGGTAGTAATCACAGACAAGAAAAGTGGCCTTCGTAAAATACAGTTCCTCCATAGTGTCACAGAAATGAGCAGCACAGCCGACTCTTTCGCTTTTTGCCCAAACCATCTGTATAACCACAGAGAAGCGCATCATCAGATCTGTGTATGCATGCTGTGAAACCAGTCAAACACACACCGAGCGCTGACGCTGTTCACCTGAGTGTAATGGCCACACATTTTGTCTTGAGGACAGGTATTGTTTTCAAAGTCATAATCCGCTTGCTCTCCAAACCTGTGTGCAAAGAAATGAGTTACAAATCTGCTTATAGATCATATTTCTTCATACAGATTTTTTGATTTATTTCTGGTTTATGATTTAGTGAAGGTATTTGTCGTACCAGTCCATCGTTGCTTTGGTTGCATTAAACAGTCCAGTGGTTACAAAGAGATTTTCTCCCATACTAAGCTCCTCGAGTTCAGGGTTGTGTTTCCAGATGCATTTTGCAGCGTGTGCTTCTGCCACCAGACGCAGTGTCTCGTCCCACACCTCAAACAACACAAACACATTTGTTGTATTTAATTTTCAGGTTTGTTAACTTTCAATTAAACAATTTAGATGTGTGGTTTTTTTGTTTATTTTTTTTTTACAAAGATCAAATATTGAGTAAATATTTAAGACAATAAAATACTTTTTGAAATTGTAAAATAAAACAAGGTTATTGGAATATGTTTAACAAAAGATTTATATAAAAATTATTTTACACATTTAATAAAATATTTAAAATTGTAAATAAAATGAGGGTTATTGGAATATTTTTTTAAACAAATATTCTTTCTGTTTTAAAACTAAACATAAATTCAAACTGATTGAAAATTGACTTCATTTTTATCTGAAGTGGAATTATTATTTTACACAATTGTAGTTATTTTGTTTAGGTAAAATTATAATTAACATAATATTTAATAACTAATTAAATAATAAATAACACATTTAATGTTTCACATGAGTATCGGAGCATTAAAATATAGTGTAAACAAAAAATCAATGCCATAATATAAAAAATATATATTATTTTATATTATTTTTATACTAAAGCGTTGTTAGGTTTTTATATTGTAGTGTAAGGTATTTTTGTACTAAAATTATTTTATTTTTATGTTGATGTTTGCTGTAATTCCTTTAAGTTATAAAGGAATGAATAAATAAGCTTTGTTAAGAAAGCAAAATAAGTTTAAATTTGCATTAAAATATAATGCCAACAAAAAGTTCCCAGTATTACAATGCAAATAATAATTGTAATAATTTTGTTTGTTGTACTGCGTTTAATTCATGCTGGAATAAACAAATAAAACCTAAATAAGAAAGCTTTTTTTGTTGTTTGTTTTAATCTTCATTGCAAGACTTTTATGTTTTTCTTTTTTTCTTTTGCAGTGAAATAAGATCCTGACATGTTGTTTGTGCAATCCACCCCACTATTGTGTAAATGTGAGAGAAACATGTTTCACAAGAGAACCAGAGGCTTTTCCGCTTGAAATCTTCCCATAGTTGTGCTCTGAATTTCCTCAACAGTATACAAACAGGAGGCCGTAAGAGCGGACCACCACATGGGGCTTTATTAAAACACAACGTTCCTGCGGTTTCATATAACATTCACATTCCTCAGACACACACACACGTTTCGCAATGGTATCATTGCATGCACACACCCACCCACACACACTCCATCCAGTCAAACTCAAGCTGGTTCATGATTTCTGTTCAAAAAGTCCCTCTTCATCAGATAACTGACGGACTCTTGCTTGTTTTACAAAGCAACAGTGCTTAAAGAGACAAAAATGACATTTGCTCACCATGAAGTTCCAAACCTGTATGCATTTCTTTATTCTGCTGAACAAAACAAAGACAAATACAGGTTGATGGCTACCAGCAAAGGTTCAAATCATTCTCTTTTGTGTTCAGCAGCAGAAAGAGGCTGAGTAGATTTTCATTTTTGAGTGAACTGTCCAGTGATTGATGGGTGATGATGAGATGCTGTGACCTCACACAAACATTGAGCTATGATAAAAACATTAACAGCCCTCATGAGATTAGACACAGACTTCACACACATGTGGATGGGAAAGATGTTTACTTTGTCATTTAATTTCTGCCACTGAATAAAAAGTAAAAAAAAAAAACGTTTAATGCGATGAAGTCTCAGAATTGCGTGGCACAAAGAATTGTGATTTATTACTCACAGTTGTGAATTATAAAGTCAGAATTGCGACTTTATATTTCTGAAGTTGCAATTACGAGTTATAAAGTCCAAAAAGAGCGGAAAAAAGACTATGTTCTCAGAATTTCAATTCTGACCATATAACTCGCAATTGCAAGTTTATATATCACAATACTTTGTGTCACGCAATTCTGAGAAAAAAAGTCGCAAGATTCTAGATCAAAATGCTTTTAATTTCCTAAAACAATTTAACTTCCAATGCTGTCCAGATCTAAAACAGACACAAAATCTCAAAGATTCCACAGAAGAAAAAGAATCTTACCTGCTTGAAGTGACACAAGTGCCCTTAAATAAAGACAACGTGTGCATTTTTGCATGTACGTACTTTAACTAAGACGTCTTCGTCAGAAGCTCATGTACCAGTCTATCTTATACACCAAAAAAAACAGTCAGGTGCATCTCTTACCACTTTCTGCATGAAGGCGGCACTGGGCTGAACCTTTGAGCGAACTTCATTGTGAAAGTCAACGATAGTAGATATCTCCTGCTCGGTCAGCTGACCAGCGGCTAAACTCAGAATGACCCAGAGCCCGGCGCTCCGGAGGGCCACGTTCCAATGCATGCTTTCTCTCGTCCCTGAGGAGCCTAAACAAGCAGTTGGCGGTCGGATGATATCTCTTGGCTGCTCTCAGGTCTGTCACTCGCTGTCCTTGACGTCTTCACTGTCTGTCTCTAGTTGTTAGTGTGTGGAAGAGGGAGTGAAAGTTAGAACGGGACACACTCTGCACTCCCACCCTCTCGACCCTGTATTTAAGCTGCCCATGGTCGAATTACACACACACATAATCGTTCTCGTATTACTTGTTTTCCTTACCTCATCAGAAATCTTCTCATAACTCATTTCTAGCCATCTGACAAGTCAAGCTGGGATCTTAAAAATGGAAAGATTTCAGATAAGATTGTGTTTGTCGGTGTGTCAGTTCCCTTGAGGAATGCCTGAAATAACAGGGATCTGTTTTGACCTGTTTTTATTGCCCATGCAGATACCAGTCTTATTTCCTCATTGCCAGGCTCTGGTGTCTCCGGGTGGGATTCACCCTTATATTCAGCCCGTGCACACTACAGAGGGTCCCTCCCTGCTGCTCTGGTTTACTGTAAGTGACGCCAGTGGAATTCTTTACCGCCTTTCTGACTTAGAGGATTATGTGATTGAAAGGATAAAGTCTGAATTATTGAAAATGATTAACAATTATTAGCTGCTTTGGTTGCCCTACATCTCATGTCACAATATTTCAAGCCTTTTCTTTGTCTCTGAAGAAAATATTTATAAAATGATTTAGATTAGAATGAAATCATCAGCGCTAGAATCCTGTGGGTTGTGCTCTTGGATTCCTGCGTGAGTTCCGGAGTGTTGCCAAGGTGAGTTGCTATGTAATTGTTAGGGTGTGCTTTATGGTTGCTAGGGGGCTGGTACTGTGTTCTGGATAGTTGTTGGGGCGTTGCTAAAGTAAGTTGTTATTAGGGTGTTGTGGGTGGTTGCTTGAGAGTTGCTGTGAGATTGCTAGGATGCTTTGGATGATTGATAGGGAGCTGTTACTGTGTATTTGGGTGTTTGGGTTTTGCCTGCAGTATGATTTTGCTAGGGAGCTTTGGGTGGTTGCTAGGCAGTTTCTGTGTGGTTGCTAGGGTGTTCTGGATGATTACTAGGGGGCTGTTACGGTGTTCTATGTGGTTTCCAGGGAGTTGCTGTGTGGTTGCTAGGGTGTTCTGGACGATTGCTAGGGGCTGTTACTGTGTTCTGGGTGGTTGCTGGGATGTTGCTACAGTAGGTTGTTACTAGGGTGTTGTGGGTGGTTGCTAGAGAGTGTGGTTGCTAAGATGTTCTGGGGGTCATCTGCTAGATGGTTTATGAGGTCTTCTGCTGGTTACTGGAGTGTTGCTAGGGCGTTGCTATTATGTTAAGGTGTTGCTATGGTGTTCTCTGTGATTTCCAGGTAATTGCTCTGTGGTTGGTTGCTAGGGTCTTCTGGGAGGCTGCTATATTATTTCTGACATGCTCTAATTTGTTGCTGTGTTGTTGCTATAGTGTTTTTTGTGATTGCTACTGGATTGTTGGGTGGTTTCTAAAGTATTCTGAGTGGTTGCTAGTTGCTTGGTGTTACCTTCAGTAGGCAGGTGCTACGATGTTCTGAATCATTCTTAGGCTGTTGCTAAGCTGTTGCTAGGATGTTTCAAGTCGTTACTAGGGTGTCATGGATGGTTGCTAAGGTGCTCTCGGTAGGATGTTCTAAGTGATTGCTATGGCATTGTTGGGTCTAGAGTATTTTAACTGGTGGTTGCCAGAGAGTTACTTTGTGGTCACTAGGTGGTACCTCACTGTCAACAGTGATACTGGTGATAATATCCTTACAATTATGGGGTTTTCTCGCTAGCTATGTTTCCATCACCCTGTTTTTATGTGCATTTTGAAGTATTGCATCAGCAACGAGTGTTAAAAATGCCAAATAACATTTTATAAAACCCTTAATTCACACACACACAAATAATAATATTTGTTTTTTGTGCTAAAAAGGGTTCATGTGAATAATGGGAGATGGAAAGGCATTTGCCTAATAAATTCCTGCATGCACATGAAAAAAGTCATGCAGTGTAACCGGACTAACCAGTGGACCAATCTTGTTGCACAGCATCTGAAATGTTTTGGTCATTCTGAAATGGTTGAGTAAAGTCTTTTGTCAAGGTTTGTTGGCTCCCAGAACTTCTTACACGACCATGCTCCTGAACAGCAGGCATGACCGGATTCATCAAGTCAAGTCAAGCTTTATTGTCATCCCGCTACATGTGTGGACATACAGTGGAATGAAATGTTGTGTCTCGCAGGACCATGGTGCTACATAAATAAACATAAACATAACCCTAAATACAATAGACGTAGAAACAATTTTTAGTACATATACTATAAATAATTGACTATACATACACATAACCTAAGACAGACTATACAAGTAGTACATAACTGTGCATGATAAAGTGCAGAAAAGGTATTTAAAGGTTAAGAAGCAATTAGTGCAAAATTATTTGTGGTGCGTTGACAACATTCATTGTGTTTCGGCTGCTCATTCTGTAGCACAAGTCATTTATTATAAATGAAAATTGTTATTTTCAGTGGCTTCTCTCACTTTTCTTAGTAATATTTAGTTAGTGCCAGTTTATCAGGAAGTGATGATTTTGAATCTTTGATTCATCAGAAGAAAATGATAGTTATTTGCAAATGTTCTATGCAATATTTTTGCACACAATTCAACTTTGAATGGAAACCTGGCTAATGTGTCTTTTATTCTTCTTTGAGTGACTGGCATGTACATGTCAGGGAACTCATTGTCACATAGCTGTCAGTCTGCTGTGTGATCATATATGACTTGTGAATGAGCTGACGGTGTGTTTCTCTCTGTCGAAGGGTGTTGTTTAGGGTGTGGACACTTTCGCTGTTCAGATTGTGATTTCCAGGAGCCAGATGTACAGGCATAGCAACTCCAGACTCCAAACACCATAACACTGCACATGTGTGCGGCTCACAGCCAATGACGTGCTGCAGCACTCTTCCAAAATACACCAAAATCCCCCTGTTTTCATCTGTTTGGGTTCTGAACCCATTTTGTGTTTTAAAAATAATTTCACTTCTCATTCAACTGTAAGTGAAAATTATATTATTAAACATCTCCAAATGATAGTGTGATGTGGATTTGTGGTTAAAGATCTGTTAAATCAGCACTTTGCCAAGTGACAACACACACACACACACACACACACACACATATAATGCAATGATGGCTGATTCATTTAATGGACACAGATGCTTAGAGATGAGAAAACAAACAGTTCATCTGAGCAAAGTTTGTCCAAACCACAGCTGAACCTCTGCTTTGTCTTTCCTGATATATATCACTCTTACATGTGTTTCCTCATCCATTCAAGCTTTTCCAGTCTCAAGTGGATGTTGAGAGACCCTGAGATCAAGTTTGAAATGGATTAATGTATTTACTGTTCAAAGGACTAGTCTGTATCAGTTTTCTTTTTTTGAAATGGAGAATTAATGCTTAGTATTATATGTAGTGATGTGTTTTTGCTTGGTTGGTTGGTTTGTTTTGTTTTTACAAATATAATAAAATAATGGATTAATTAAAATTAAAAAAATAAATATAATTAGAATAGTAAATTAATTATGAATTTAAGTTTTATGTTAAATTTTATATTATTTTAATCTCTATAGTATTTTATTATAAACTTTGTTTGTATGCATATAGATAAAATACTAATAAATAGTAATATATGCAGTTTATTTATTTACATTATACTGATATAATTGCTTTTATTTAAATAAAGATACATAATATTTACATATAGCAAATGTATTTTTTTCTAATTACATTTGTTTATAATTCAATTATGAAAAGCTATTTTATTTTAATTTATATTTTAAGTGTTCCAGTTAAATTAGAATATACTATAAAATTATATTTTTCATAATTATAATTATATTTACAATTATTTTCACTTTATGTTCTCTTTCATAAGATGACATTTTTATTATTTTAATTTTTATTTTATAACATTTTTATTATTTTATTTCACAATTATTTTTTAAATAATTGTTTTAGCCTACTTTTTGAAAAGTCAAAAAAGGAGAAAAAATGTAAAAAGATAATTCTCCTAAAAAATTGCAAGAACTAAAACAATCTTTCTAGTATTTTCTTTCAAATCAAACGAGAAAAAGTTCCCTTAATAGCATAATCGCCCTGACATGAAGTACATGTGATTTTGTTTACTAAACCACGTCAGAGCAAGACGTCTTTAAAAGTAAAAGTGATTCTCATGGGTGGAGAACATTTTACCCAGCTTCCATCACTCGTGAATCATATATATTACATAATTGTGTCTTTAAACGACTTCACATAATGTTAAGTGATGTCATGCACTAATGTACATTTCATGTCAGATGACTTCACAGGTTATTGCCTGCTGTTAAAAATGATTTAACTTTTATTTAATTTAACACATTATAATGTATTAATACTCAAACTGTGTTACAAGGCTATTGTTATTGTGAATCTAATGTTTGTGATCGCCGCTGACCCTGCCTTTGCTGTAAGTGAAGAAACGTCTGAGAGCAGTTCCAGATGTGTTGGGAGGGGCGGTGGACATCTCTCTCGGGATTTTGTACAGCTTGGGCCTCTGTGATTTAAGCAGCTGCCTGTCCTGGCCTGAATATCCACCCTTCAGCAGCATGCAGTTCAGATTTTCTTCACAGAATGTCCTGATGAAAAATAGACTTGGTCTGACCAAAACAACATTTTGATGTAATGTTTAGCTTAGTTACGTATATAGGCCTGAAATGTTTTTTAGTTGTTAAAAAACTGGCATGACCTATACAGTACAAAGAAAGTACAATGTTTTATTACATTTTTATGTGTATACCGTATATATGCTGTGTGTGTGTATTATAATATGGCAAAAAAAATTGCTATTAAAAATGAGTACATGAAAAGTTTGAACACTTTGTGCTTGTAAAATATCCACATCTGTTTGGACTTTTGTCAAATTTTCCAGCTAAAATATCCAACATCTTTTAAAAAAAGATGCATTTACTAGTTAGTTAGTCAGTTAGTTTATTTAGTGCATTTTAATACCAAAGGTGCCGTACAAAATCAACTTTTTAAAAACACATCCACATCCACACCATAACCCACAAACAGCTAAAACATAACAAAAACAATACCTCAACACTCTGCTGGCTCAAATGCTAAGGAAAGATGACATTTCAGGTGATTCATAAAGCATTTCAAGTTTGAGCGTGTCTAATACGAGGTGAAAGTCAATTCCAATGCTTTGAAGCAGCAACATGATCGCCCCTTCACTTAGTCTTCTGTACAATTAAAACGGATTGATCAGATCTTAAAGACCTAAAGGGCTTATACACTTGACATCCACACACAAGGAATTGCAATAGTCTCACCATAATAAACACATGAGATGCCTTCTCAAGATCACTAAAAGAAAGAAACGACTTGAATTGATTTAACAACTGAGTTAATCAGTTTATCAAATTTATTAAAGTTGATCCAATTTCAGATGATAATCAAACAAAACAGGTTTAAAATAAATGGTAGGCTCACCCAAATTCAACCGATCTGGAAGTGCAGGTTCTTCAAACCAGAAAAAGCACTCTTTTACAAAAACTGACTACAACCAGGTCTTAACTTCAATTAAACATTTCATAATAGAATCAAGGGCATTTACATCATTGTTCTTAAAGGCCATATAAATTTGTGTGTCATCAGCATAAAAATGGAAAGCAATTCCATAATTATGAAATATCAACCATAAAGGTAAAATATGTAACAAGAATAAAATAGGGCTGAGAACAGAGCCTTGAGGAACCCCGCAAATCTGACCAGTGTTGACAAAAAAATCTAATCAAATCCTGTTTTGATGATGTTACGTTCCCTGGTGTATTTGTTTGTTTTTGGTATTGTTTTGTTTCTTTCCCTTCCCTCTCTTTAAAAGTATAGGCTCATCGCATTGGCTGCCAGGTGTTCGCCAGTCCTCCAATGGCCTTGGACCTGTCATCATAAAAGGGGCTGGGCTCCTTTGGCTTTTGTCAGTCATCCTGTTTTCCAGCCAGCGGGCGACTGTCCTGACCTTGTTGCAGTCTCTTTTTGTTTCTCGATGGTTATTCGTTAGCCTGATGTTGCCTTCATTTGTTATCATCTTTGAACCCTCTTGAAACACAAACACCTGTCACTGAACGGCGTTTGTACTGAGCTTGAAGCATTGCTTCGCTTCGTTTAATCTAGCTTCGACTGTTACTTAAGTCTTGCTAAAATAACCAAGAGAAAGGAGACAGGTAAACTTGTAACTTAGATTCACTTTATTAGTGGCAGGAAAGGGGTGACGACCACTTTTGTATTTTTGTTTAATGAGTTAGAGTAGTTTAGTTTGGGCGTCGAGGTTTGCAGTTTCATTTCTACATTTTTTGTTTGGTAGTTAGATTAGTTGGGTTGGGTTTTAGTTATTAGAATTCTTTTTGCTTTTGATAAGTTCTTTCTTTTGGTGTTTTAATTTTGGAATTGACTAAAATATATTCCTTTGCTCAGTTTATTTGTTTGCCTCCTGTTGTTCATGGTTTACCCCAGTGGCAACAATATCTCACTTAAATGTTACAGATCATCTAAAAAAAAAAAAAAAATCAGTCAATAATCACTAAGATATTCTTTATGCTGCTTTAATTTTGTTCTTTCATCTCTTCTCCTCTAGATGTCCCTGTTGGGCTCATGGACTAAAAGGACTTGATGGCTTAAAAATATGATTGTTTCCCCATCTGTCTCAATGGCAGCTGATTCAAGAACCCATGAATACGTGAACTGAAATCTCTCTCCTTCATTCGTCATAAGATGGTGTTTAAAGAAGCTTGGTGCATTTGTAATGAATCTAATTAGAAACCCATTCTGATGAATCTGAAACTTACTGATATTGGTGACTGTTTGTGCTTCGATTTTAGCTGAATTATATTAACGATCTACAGGTTTATTCATGCTAATCTTTGCCCTTGAAATTGTAAGAGAAGAGTGTTGTGGTTAATCATGTTAGGACCTGTCTAACAAGAGATGTGCTCAATGAAAACAGCAAAGTGATCCCGGACATCACAAATCACTGGCAAACTCAATCCAAACACACCAGCAGTAAATTGTTAAACATGTTTGTGATTTATATTCATATTTTTATACCACAGGATGGCTTAAGTCAAGTCAGCACATTTTACAGACATCCCAAGTCTCCCGTATGGTTCCCTGATGCCCGCGAATTGGATAAAATATCTAGACCAAGCGGGCAAGAGCGTGCACGCGAGACATTAATGTCTGTATCGTGTATCTTAGAAATAGAATGCGCGCGCTAGAAGGAGTGAAGTGAGAGAGACCGTGCGTGCATGTGGAACTGTGTGTGTGCTTGTTCATAGCGCGTGCTAGACAGGGAGCATTCTGATTGGTTTACTCAGCAAAATAAGCCAATCAGCTTTCAGTGGTGGGCTTTTTTGCAAGTTGAGATGTCTGATTTTATGTCATTAATAACATTTTCCATATGAGCTTCCAGTTTTTTTCAATAGTTCCAAGAGGCATTTAAAGGGAACCACCCTTTAATTGCTTTTCTTCTGTGATTCAAACAAGAGTGAGGTCAGGACTGTTGCACCTGTAGCATCTTTGATCTCCCTCTCATTGATCTCAGCTTATGCACATCAGTTTTGAGTATTTGTGGATCATTTTGTCAATTGTCATTCAAAAACTGAGAATAATAAGCTCAGATCAATGAGGCATACATCCAGAGAAATCCAGAGTGGCGCTAAAACACACGTTTAATACATAACAGTGGCACGTTTGTATTAGGTCGGTACAGGTACGTATTGCAGTATTTTAATAATGCTGCTTAAGGTACATCAGAATGCAAATATCCAGCGAGTGTCGCTAAAGATTAATGCTCTGTCATGTTTGAATTATCCCCTACACCAAACCCAAACCTACCTGATAGTATTAACAAATGCAAAAGTAATTTAAAAGCGTATTCACTGATACAGTCTCAGTCATGCTAAAATTTGTGGGAGTTTTATTTCCTCTAATTGTAAATGGAAACTGCAGAGATTCGTATCTATGCACTTTTTTTTTTTTGCCGAAATGTATGAAGAGGTATGCATTTCCAATAAGCCTAGGTTAGCAAATTCTAGGTTTTAGTCCACTTTGATGACATTAAATAACATTTTTGGGGAAAAGAAAATCGTCCCCGGGGTCAAAATGACCAGAACACAATGTAAGAATGAAGAAACTGGCAAATAACACGATCAATACAGTCAAAGCATTACAGATAATGTTTATTTCCAGCAAATTTACTTCAACAAAGAACCAACAAATAACTATTTCTGTCTGATATAACCTGAATTTTGAATACACCCAGAACTCGGGCAGGTTTACATTGATTACCTACCATAAACTTTATAACCGTAACTAAGTCAATGAATGACCAGGTGGAATGTCATCAGTAAACAGAAGGCATGAGCTAATTTCTCAGAGCTTTACTTTTGTTTGTTTTTGCTAAAAGGGGTAATTGCTAAATACCTGACCCATGTACCAATGCCTACAAAGAAAAATAGTTCAGTGGCATGAAATGAAATGCATTTGATTTTACAATAACGTGATAAAACATCATGAGTTCGTCACCTGAAGGTGTCAGAGAAGTCATTTAATTTTTTAACAGCTTGTACAAATTAAGGCTTGTCCCTAGGGGATCAGTGGACACAACTCACTAGCCAGATACACGATGGTGACTACCAACAATACAGGGCCCTTCGATCGGCGGCAAAGAAGGCAGTAGCAGCGGCAAAGGCATCACACCAATTACCATCAAGGAAGCAGAAGCTGCCATCAAGAAGATGAAGAATGGCAGAGCGACTGGACCCGACGATATCTCAGCCGAAGTCTGGAAGCTACTCGGCCGCCATGGCACCACAATTCTCACCGACCTATTTAATAACATTGTAAGAGATGGTGCTGTCCCAGCGGCCTAGTCAACCAGCACCACGGTGCCCATCTGGAAAGGCAAAGGTGACGTGGCCGAGTACTCCAATAACCGACCGATCCGACTTCTATGCCACACCATGAAGATATTCGAAAGGATCGAGGAGAAATCGTCAATATAACGCCCAACCAATGTGGCTCCATCAAGGGGTGCGGTACGACAGATGTCATCCATGCTGCCCACCTGCTTTTGGAGAAGCACAGGTAGAAGACCAAGACATCCACATGGCCTTTCTTGACTTGGAAAATGCATTTAAACGTGTCCCCCACAAGCTCATCTGGCATTCCCTGCCCTTACATGGGGCCCCCCGAGGCCTACAGTACGTCAACTGGATAAAGCTCCTGTAACAAAACGTCACCAGCATTATCAGAAGCCCAGTGGGAACATCGCCGCCTTTCAACATCAATGTGGGCGTGCACCAAGGCTGCGCACTCTCCCCGCTTCTCTTCAGCCTCTGCATTGACATGGACGGCTGATCTTCAGTCCCCTCACCCCTGGACGCTCCTGTATTCTGACGATGTCTTCCTGGCAGATAAGTCACGAACAGAACTGCAACACCAAATGCAGCAGTGGAAGATGTGTCTGTCTGACTATGGTCTGAGGCTCAACATCAAGAAGACTGAATACCTAGAAGTCGGCCCCCAAACCGACGGCACGATCAGCATTGATGGAGAATCAATTGTTAGCAGCGACGGCGACATCCTGCCAGATGTTCGAGCCAGGATTAATGCGGCCTGGATGAAGTGGCACCAAGTCATGGTTTCCTGTGTGACCGACGAATGCCCGACCGCCTCAAGTCAAAGATCTAGAGAGTGTAGTGCATCCTGTGGCCCTTTATGGATCAGAGTGCTGGCCAGCCAATGCAAAACACAAACAGGCACTTCATATGATGGAAATGCGGATGCTGCGATGATGCCTCAGCTTGACAGGAAGGGACCGTGTCATGAACATCCGAAAGCGGCTAGGCATTGAGCTGCTCACGGAGAAGATGCAAGTTGCGCGACTAAGGTGGTATGGGCATGTGGTCAGAAGTGATGAGGACTCAGTGGTAAGAACAGAATTGCGACTCAGCCCCAAAGGCCGACGACCAAGGGGTAGACCAAAACGGCGATGGATAGATAGAATCAAAGATGACGTGAGGAAGATCGGCACCAACCTGGACGAGCAGGGATAACGCTAAGAGGAAGAAGAAGATTACAGATTAAGGCCGGTGGGGACATTTGACCCCAGAAGAGAAATTAAAGGAATAGTTCACCCAAATATTTTACACACCCCCAAGACATTCTAGGTGTATATTTTTTTCTTTCAGACGAACACAGTCTGAGTTTTAAAACAATTTATCCTGGCTCTTCCAAACTTGGTAATGCTGGTAAAGGCTCCATAAATCGGATTTAACCACAAGTACTGCATCGGAAAACTAAGTTATGGCTGCTATCCACCAGCATTACCAAGCTTGGAAGAGCCAGGATACATTTTTTTAAAAACTCAGACTGTGTTTGTCTGAAAGCAGAAGGTCATGTAGAGTCATGATATTAAATAGTAAATATGATGGTTTAATTCTAAACATGGTGATTATTTCTAATATGGACAACCAACATATACTTACCATCTGAATGTAACAATGTTGTGTCAAAAAAACTGAAAGGTCAGCCTTCTATTAATTATTAATTACAAGACGTCTTTAGCCCCAACAGCAGAAGCGCTTTTTAACCCAAATACCATACTTGTACATATTCTTTCGTTTTTTTAAAAACGGTTGCTTTAATTATCTTGAGAATCATAAGACCTTTGTCTCAAAATATATACATTAACTTTATCATTTTCTAAACCTACAACATAAAAAAAACGAAATCAAGTAAGCACAGAATCAACTTCTTGATCGTCAAAGAAGTTGTGAATAGATTAACGGCAATAATTTTTTATCGCGCGAGTCTCGTATTAACGATAACGGCCCACCACTAAAAAAAATGGTTTATTGAATCAATCCGAGCTCTTCTGGCTTAATGACCTCTGTGCTGAATCAGTTTGTTTCTGTTGAACATGAACTGGTTTACTGCTAACTAGTTAAACACTTACAAGCTGCACCTCAAAAATAACATACATGTTAAATGTTCAGTTGGTTACAATGCAATAAGTTGAAAACTTTATTATTAAAGTTAATGTTAAATCTATCAGGATATTGTAAAATGTTTTTTTTATGTTGTATCTGATTGTATTGGCTAGGTTGTAGTCGAAAAGAGTAGGGTAAATGAAGAAGATGAACACAAAGCACATAATGTTCTTGGTTGGCTTTTAATTTTTCGTTAAGGTGAAACTTGATTTATAGGCTTACATTCATGTTTTGTTTTTTGGGTTTTTTTTTTTTTATCACCAGTGGAAGTTTTGTTTAGAAATTATGGTTTCTTCTCTTACAAATTCAGAATACTAAATAGTCTATAATACGGCATACAATCACTTTAAGATCAGATAACTTTTTATTTTCCCTATGAAAGCTGTTTTCTATTTGAAATAAACATTAAAACTGTTGAGGTTATGTGACGACAGTGTTGTGGCATGCTACATATTGTTTCACATAATGTTATAGGCCTACATACTGGTACATACTATGCAGTAAGCTACTATTTCATTCTGAACTGCAGTGTTTACTGTAATCTGTTGATGACGGTCTGTCTCCGGCGTTCAGCCAATCAGCTGCGGCTATGTGTGTAACGCATGCTGTGATTGGTGCATGCTCCTCTGGTGAATATACTCACACACTTTGCCTTTTAAGTTTAGAGCTGAGAGTCGCGCAGGTGAGCGACTGCAATTCTTGACGGACAGGTAAGACTTTATCTGCCTTTTAATGGATATTTGACGACATGCTGTTTCATCCGCGTCAATAATCACATAATACGGCTGCAATCCTGAAGTAAACAGACTATTGTGGCGTAAATGTAGGTAACAGGTTACCTGTACTGTATATAGTAGTTTGTCCATGTCTGCTATCATGGCAGGAGTTTGTGTGACAGATGTTAAGTCCCTGCTCACATTACCTTTAAAGACTTAATATTATATATTCGCTAATTTTCATAATTAAATGTAGTTAGAATTTAACATTTAGATTTAATATTGTTTTAAAATCATTCCTTTTAGGTCTTTTTGATTTGGTTGAAAACCAGCAGCAGTATTCATGATTCGAAAGTCATTTGCCCTATATATATATATATATATATATATATATATAATTCAAAATTATATATCTATATATAATATTTAAATATTGTTTACAAATTGAAATTGCTACAAAATAACAGATTTTTAAGAAATGATACGGCAAAAACACAACTTTTGCTGGAAAACAATTGCATACGGTGCAAAATGTTCTTCTATGATTATCAAAAGTCATTTTTGTGACATGTGTAATTCGTTTGAAGCTGATGGCATGTTTTTTGTGGTTTTATTTAGTGTTCAGTGAACTTGACACCTAAACAGCCAAGGGCTGGTCATAAATCTTTCTGGGTGAAGTGTTCATATGTGAATATGGGTGTTGTGTATGAACGATGCAGGCTTATAGATCTATTGAATATTCAAACAGAGAGGTTTGCTGCTTTATTGTGTACTTTGCAGGTGGATGTGGACTATGTGTGTTTATTCTTGGTAAATGATTTGCCAGGAGTAGCAGATGAGTGGTCAAATATTTCACATTTTTGTTACTTTATGCTTAATGAACTCTGTGTAACCTGTCACAGAACGTTTCAAATCTGTCATGTTTTTATATAAATACATGTAAACAAATGGTGAAATTTGGTTCTACTTGATACATACTGTAACACATAAAATGCTTATTTAAAATACTAAAATAACCTTGATTGAATTTATTTTAATGTATTACTTTAATTATTCTTTAGTTGAAATTGTTAAATTATGTTCTGAAAACAAACAAAAATATTAATATAATTATATATTTTTTATAAAATACAAATATTCATTAACATTGTATTGTTATTATTACTACTATTATTCAGATTTCACATTTTTTATTTGTGTTATTCTTTAATTAAAGTTGTAATTGTTTAATTAATTATATACAGAAAACAAACAAACAAAAATCTTAATATAATTATGTAATTATTTTTATAAATAAAAACATAACTAAAATATAAAAATAAATATTTTATAAAATATTTCTTATGTTTATTTTATGATATCACTGAACTTTTCTCAGCTTCACATTCTCCGGCGTATATCTCACACACATCACTAGCTGATGCTGACGTTACGTTTCTTTTTTTATGGCTAACTTTTGATTAAACAAATCCGGTGGTTTCACGTTTATATGGGTGTCCTGGTTCCTGTTCTAGGTGTATTTTAAGCTGCCACTCCCTCAAATAAACAGAGAAAACATGAAGACATTCACTTTATGAAAACAATAGCTTCTTTGAGGTCAGCTGGCACATCAGACCATTCTGATTTCACCTGTTTGCATGCTAGTCACAGTCAAAGCCAACCTGAAGCCAAAAGGGAGCTGTGACTTTGGTAATACTGAATGAATTCAGTGAGCGGCAGGAATGTGCAGCAGATCCATCAGGCGCAGTGGCATTCCTGGGCAAACGCTGCTTTTCTAGGTGTTGGCTGAAGCCATCGCCCTCTTGGTTGCGTTGTTTCTCTCACAGAGTCACGGAGAGGTGTGTGTTTGTGATTACCTCACCTCAGAGAGGCACAGTGTCTCAAATATGCTGAATGACTTGAAAACTTTGCCGCTAACAATGGCTGGCATTTACATTTCTCCAGGCAGTGCTGTCGTCTGTGTTTTTCTGACTCTCTCCATCATATTTTTACCTTTTAAAAGTTTGGTGGCAGTAATTCAGGCTTTTATTCAGTGTTAAATTGACCAAAATGGGCATTTATAATGCTACAAGAGGTTTCTGCTTCAAATAAATGAAGCAGCACGACTGTTTTCAACAATGATAATAATTATACATGTTTTTTAAAGCAGCAAATCATTATATTAGAATGATTTATGAAGGATCATGTGACACTGAGGACTGGTGTAATGATGCTGAAAATGCAGATCACAGGACTAAATTACAGAAAAACAGAATTGTAGACCATTTTTTGCAGATTTATTAAAGAAAAACTGAAATATCACATGGTCCTAAGTATTCAGACCCTTTGCCTTAATTCTGTGTGTGTGGAGAAAACCAGGCACTGCTCATCACCTCCAATACAGTCCCAACAGTGAAGCGTGGTGGCAGCATCATGCCGTGGAGTTGTTTTTCAGCTGCAGGGACAGGACGACTGGTTGCACTC
>JAUCMS010000030.1:1166710-1192509 GCA_032357445.1 Enteromius radiatus | reverse complement strand
CAAAAGGGTGCTTCTACTAAATACTGAGCAAAGGGTCTGAATACTTAGGACCATGTGATATTTCAGTTTTTCTTAAATCTGCAAAAATGTCAACAATTCTGTGTTTTTCTGTCAATATGGGGTGCTCTGTGTGTATGTTAATGAGGAAAAAAATTAACTTAAATGATTTTAGCAAATGGCTGCAATATAACAAAGAGTGAACAATTGAAGGGGATCTGAATACGTTCTGTACCCACTGTACTTAAATTTAATTTAATAATAAAAAAGAACAGAAAACATCTCAATTTTAACAATTTTAAGAAAAAAAAGTAATTAAATTTAAATTTTATAATTTTTTAAGTTGATTGTGTAATTCATTTAAATTATTTATTTTTTAAATAGTATAAGTTTTTTCAAGATCTTTGCAATGCATTCTGGGATTGCCTTCTCTGCTAAATGAAGATGCTGTGCTGCTTAAGAATTAAACAGAGGCATCTAAGCAGCACAATATGTTTACAAACATAATTTCTTTAAATGATTGACTTCAGAGGTGCACTTGTGATTCCCTAAAACACTTCTAGGTTTCAGTTATTTCACCCTATTCAGCAGTTTCCTTCTGAAATCAAAAGCTCTTCATTAAAAATATTAGTAATCTGGGCACATTGTGTTTTCTGGGCGTAGGCTTTGAACTCTTTCTTTCAGTGTGCTTTTATTTTGATGTGCTCATCTCAACAGGTGTGTCAGACATGCTTTTATGCTTTCATGTCACTCTGAGCTTGTGTAAAGGGTGGATGCAGGTATTTACTGAACATCTAGCCATCTGTGCTTAGACATTCATTGATCAACTAATCGATTCACAGTCTGCGCAAACCAACATTTTGCATGCAAAAAGTGCAAATCATTGTCAGGGTCACAGGTCTGTCATGAAGGGTCATGGACCGCAGGGACAAACAATGCTGCAAATTCCTGAAGAAATAAGCTTCCCACCTCTGATCCCAAGAGATGTGTGTATTTTATGATAAATTAATCAGTTATTCAGTAGAATCTATCAAATCTATATAGATGAGGGTTATTATATTTAACAAAAATTTTATAATTTATATATATTTTTATAAAAAAAATAAAATGCATTTACTGAATTATCTGATTTCTTATTTTCATTTAATTACATGGAAAAAAAAAACAACAGTAAACAAACTAATATAAATAGAAAAAGCAAACTAATTAAAAGAAACTAAAAATATATATATTTTAAATATATTAAAAATATACTTAAAATATCTAAATATATAAGATTATATGTAATATTACATAAAATGATAATTAATTAAAAATACTTTAACCCAATATTTGTGTTAAGAATTGTGTATTTTCTTTGTACAATTAATGTTAATTATTTTTATTTTATTTTATTTTTATATAAAAAAATATTACTGTTATAAGGTAAAAAATAATGAATAATTAATTAATTCAGTAAATTAATATTGTAATAAATCTACTAAAAAGCACACAACAAAATTACTAAAAGATGAAATAAAATGAAGTGTAAAAATAATTTAAAATATTAATAAAAACTATATCATCTCAGTGATACTGATGCAAACATGCTTGAGTTAATCTCCAAAAAGCACAAACAAAATTACTCAAAATGAACCCATATTTGACCCAGACTACTGTCTAAGTCTAAATCTGTGTTAAACTTATATCTCATACATATTTGTACAGAGTGGCGTCAACAGTGTGACTTGAGTCATCTTTACCAAGATTATTGTGATAGAGACGTTCCCTGACAGAGAAGTAATGCTATCAGATGGGGAATACCACTGTACTTTAAATACACCATGGCATTATGATTAGCATAGTACACATGTTATAATATGTTGTTATTGCTGCTGCTTAATCTGGTTATTCATGTTTATTGTATTTTTGTATAGGTCCTCTATCTTTCATCATTAAATAAGCTCCTTAAAGACGTGCAGCAGTAACTGAACTCCTCCAATGTGCAATGCCAAAAAGTGACACCTGGCCTGGGGGCGTTTCTGTTGAATCTGTGTCTGGGATGGACAGTGCAGGAAGCTGTGATAGTGTGCTCAGCGTCAACTCTGGATTTGTGAGTATGACGCCATTCATTAATTTCCCAGAACATTAAAGGGACAGTGCGGCCAAAACAAATACTGATTCATCATCACGTAATTCCAAACCTGCTATTGCGGCAATTTTTTCCATGAAATATGAGGAAATCTTAAAGAAGATCTTTTTCCGTTCAGAGATGGATCATAGTCATCCTGTCTGTTAAGGTAAAAAAAAAACAATAGAAAAGTATCATAACAATACTCCATTGGGTTTGAGCGTGTTACAAGTTTGAAAAAATTAAAAAGTTAAATGTTAAAAAATCAGCATTTGTTTTGTTTTTTCCAAACACGAGGAACAGTCTCTTCTCTTTATGGGGTTGCTTTTAATCAGTATGCTTAAAAGGAGAACAAGGAAATTATTTTTAACTCACATAAAATTGATCTTAAAGAAAAATAAATTTTATTATTTTAAATATTAAAATAAATAATAAAAAAAAAAATACATAACACAAAAATACATCATACATGACCACTTTTGAGTTTATCACTTTTAAATTACTTTATGTAATAATAATTATCTTAATTTTTGTTGGAATGTTTTCTTTTTTTAATATTGAATGAATTTTAAGTACATATAAAATTTTTAGAGCACAATGCATTATAATATTCAAGTACGCTTGTCTAATGAATGTTTACAAACACCAATAATAAAAATACACTTGATTTTTTAAATTGTTTTAAACATTTATTCATGTGTTCAAAGTTTTCAGTGTCATTACTGATGTCTTCAGTGTCACATGATCCTTCAGAAATCATTCTGATAAGTTGATTTAAAGCTCCGTATTTTTTTGTAAAAATTGATCAATTATATTTTGTAATGATTCTTTATTGAATAAAAAGTTTAAAACAACTGCATTTATTTAAAATTTCAACATTTTATGGAATTATAAATGCCTTATTAATTTTTTATCAATTTAATTCAACTGAAAAAAAGCACACTTTTCTTTGTGAGATAGAGTGATGACAGTCTGGAGCACCTCTCGGCTGACGAGAGAGCCTGTCTCATGTTCCTGGAGGAGACCATTGAGTCTCTGGAGGTGGAAGACGACAGCGGTTTGTCCAACGACGAGCCTGATCGCCCATCTAATGGCCCGAAAGCAAAAACTCCTCAGCGGACATCCATCTACCAGAACAGATCTAAGGGTAAGCAATAACAGAGTACATGAAAGTACCTTTAAAGATATTCTGTGTGAGTGATGGCTCATAAATGTTCTCCTTCAGAGCTATCAGCCCACGAGGATCCAAACAAAGTGATCGGAAGAGATTGTAAACCATCTCAGAAGTACCTTGTGCCAACTCCATTACTCCTTGCGAGTGGGAATGCCAAGACGGTCAGCAAACCAATGGAAACATCCCCTGGGAATGCCAAGATGGTCAGCAAACCAATGGAAACATCCCCTGGGAATGCCAAGATGGTCAGCAAACCAATGGAAACATCCCCTGGGAATGCCAAGATGGTCAGTAAACCAATGGAAACCACTCCCAAAGAGGCCCCTGTGGCTTTTATAGATGCACCTGACGGGTTTAGATCAAGCCCTGACCTTCAACAACATAGAAAGGCAGTTCCAGAAGAAACAACTTCAAAAGTCGCAACTTCCAAACCAAGCACTGGAAAATCAACTGATTTGATGGACTTGCCACCGTCTTTCATTCCCGAACCTCCAGTTAAAACGAGTTTGCCAAGTGACTCGAAAGCCAAAGATGGTGCAGCCAAGAGTTTGGATGTCAAGCCTCAGAAAGTATCCTCAAAGGTGCCACTGGACTTCATTCCTCCACCTTCAGACTTCATGGATGAACCAGCGCAGAAGATAACCCCATCTTATTCACCACCAGCTCCGGTTTACGAAGAGCCACCGGAATGGGTACCTGAACTCCCCAAAGTGGAGCATGGTGGATCCATGAAGTCCAAATCAGACCCAGAAAGCACTTCAAGCGAACCGCACAGTGCGATTGAAATCCTACGCAAGAAGGCCTCCGTGAAGAAAGCACCTCACTTGACGCCGTTAATGGTTGAGCAACAATCGGCGTCGGACAAGCCAATGACACCTTCACCGTCATCAGACCACAGTCCTGCTGTGCCCAAAGAGAACGGCGATCTCAAAAGCCCGCCGCTTGTGGCGCCCAAACCTAAGAAGCTCCCATCCAATATCATCCTCAAAAGCCACAAGGACCCGGGGACCACGCATTCATTACTCCCTCAAACCGAACGAGCTCAGATGGATCCTCAGAAGATTCGAATGGAGGCTTTGAAAAAATTGGGCCTGCTGAAGAACGAAGAGGTAAATGAAACCGGCCACGGCGTGTCTCCTTCTCATTCGCCAACGTTTAAAGCTAAAACTCGCCCTCTGTCATTTGGTAACCCGGCAGAACCTGTTCAGGAGCTATCCGAAAGCCCCATACCAGATGATGTGCAACTACTAGCAGACACGCTAAAACACCACAATGAAAAAAGGCGAGATGATTCACTAAAAAAGCAACCTGCGAGGTCCTACGAGATCAAAACAGCGTCCCTGGAGCGCACAAGATCTCAAACATCCGCTGATTCTGCGCCACAGACGACAAACCCTGAAAGGACCCAAGTTGAGTTGTCTCCAGGTCAGCTACGAAAGAGCAGAGCTCGACCTCCTTCTGCAGGGAGCGCGAAGGACTTTGGAATTGGCCATCAAGTTGAGGATTCCAACAAATTGCTCCAAGCTGCTGCGGGTCAGCCAGGGAACGACGGGCAAAAGTTGCCCCGCTCCGGAATAAGTGTGATGATCTCTCCACACAGTAAAAATGGAGAGAACCGAAGGGAAGCCTTGAAGAAACTGGGATTACTGAGGGACTAATGCATGGTGCTAACGGCCTTTTCGATTTATTCTGGGACATTAGCATTGAAAGGACGAATGCTGATGATATGGACTTTGACATCATTTGTGATGCTTTTGGTTTCGGCTTGGTGGTCGATTTGTATCCTTAGGTACCCGCTTAAGTAATTGATGCAATATGATATAAGCACTTTCTTCTAAAGAGTAAAGCTACGTCTGCATGAATCCAGATCAATTTGAAAACAGCATTTTCTGCTCTTTTATTACAATAAAAAAAAACTGAGACAGTGTTGGGTGTAACGCATTATAAGTAACTCACTTAAACGGATTACTAGTACTAAGTTACATAAAATTGCTTTTAAATTTACAAAACAATGTCTCAGATAAGTAAAAGTTACTTTTATTTCCCATTCATTCACTAACACCTCTCCTGTCTAACATTGAGAGCAGGACACTTTCTTGATCCTGAGTCTTAACTATTTCATTTTTGGCATGAAAAAGGCCCTTGCTGTTGAAAAAAAAAAAATGCAATAATGTATTACTTTAAATAGAAAGAACTTAAGTAATGCAGTTAGTTAGTCTTTTAAGGAATAATGGCATAATTCAATACTTTTAAAAAGTAACTTTTCCCAACACTACTGAGATGATACCATGAAGTTAACAGGCTAGGTTCTTCAGGAATGTTCATTTATTAGCAAAATATCTCACCACTCACTTATGTTATCTTACTTTACTATAAAAATATGCATCCTTGTTTTTGAATCTGTGATCGGAAATGTCATTTTCAGCTTTCTCCACTTAAAATGTTTATGGAAATATTTATAAAAAAATATATTTTAATATTTCAAAGATACAAAAATGTACAAAAAATCTATTTTTTTTATTCTGTAAGATGGCAAATATATTTTCTTGCTCCTAAAATACATTTTGAGTTATTTTGGTATAATTAGTAAACAAATTTTGCCATATGGGTAACATTTTATTTTATTTTTTTGCTGGACACACAAAGTTTTCTTTCATTGTTGAATTAAAGATGTTTTCAAATTGATCTTAATGAAGTAGACATAACCTAAGAAGCAAATTTAACCAGATTATATTTTTCCATATTGTTAAGATAATTATGGTTTCAGATCACTTTCACTTTTTGCTTAATGTAAAATGTAAATATAGTTTGCAGTATTTTCCTCAGAAAAAGAGAAAGGAATTGAGATTCCCACAAGGTGCATATTTTATTAGCCTATTATAGATTCTGCTATGTTGGCTCGAATCTGGTGTATATATGCATTAAGAAGTGCCATTCCCACGATTTGAACAACTTATAAAATAGGCTAAAAGCTTTTCTTGTAAAATAACATGCTCTGCAGAAATGTTAACACATGCCCGTAAATAAATTAATATATTTATGAGGGATTCTTAATAAAGATTTGGACTATACTGAGGAGTTCAAGCATCTGGATCTTTGAGAAGTTCTGTGAATATGATACATATTAAACTGACGCTAGCGTTTTGGATCCGTGAAACCTTTTGAGTCAGAGTTCATTGTCCTTGTGTGTGACGCACGAATAGCGATCCATGTTTTTTTTGTCAACAAAGTCTTGCTGAGGTAACATTCTGAGAGTTTCTTTCATAACATCAACCGCTTCTATCAGGCGAGGCGGGAACTCGTCCAACCTGATCCGAAGCAGAAGGGCTGTGTGATCTGGGGCTAATGACCTGCCTTCCTTTGTCAGCAACCATTTGAGCCTGGAGTGACCTGGGCCGATCAAGTTTTCAGCTCATTTACCTGCTTTTGCAAGCGCAAGGATATCATTTATCATTTGAACAGGTGCAGGAGTTTGTATGATGTTTGGCTTAAAAAAAAACTACAATAGCGCGACAAATGCCCAGAACAATACGGTACAATACAACAGATATAAAAGAGATTTAAAACACCAAGGAACAACTGATAAACGTTTAGAGTCATCAAAAGCTAGGCCAGGCTTTGGAATGACTGAACGCGCCTTTGAGAGTGAAAGGCGTCAGAAATCACCCGCGTCAGTAGATTTTGAATCCCAATTGACATGAGAACTGATTAAAAAAAACATACCTGAGATGTTTTGTGTGCTGTGCTTTAAGTAACCCGTGAGACTAGATCTACTAGTGGTGCTTCTATTACTCATTAAACACTTTACATTTTACACATAACATTTTGTTATACGAGCATCGAGGGCCTTTAAAACTCCCTGCATTCTGCTATTTTGAAACAACTATTCTGACAATAAGTAGAAGTAGACTGTATCTTAAGCCTATGATGCCCTCTAGTGGAAATGTTTATTAAAATATCCATGTCCACAAAAATATGGCTACTGGTTCAGTGTCAAAATTAGGTTTTTGCGTAAACAAAAGACATGTTTGAACTTCCGTTCAGTGTTGTTGTTGGTTCTGAAGACTTTTTGTTGGTGTTTTTATTTATTAACAAGGCTACATAAAAAAAAACGTAACATTTGGAGGTTTAATAAATTAATCATATTTGTGGCATTGTAAATGGCCTACTCAAATTACAGAAGGCATTTAATATTAATGAAGTTGTATTTAGCTTTTTATTTTTGCTTTTATATTTATTGTTGTTTTAGTATTCATTTTAGTTAACAGTAACCAGGATATGGCATTTTCAGTTTTCATTTAAATTTTAGTTAACGTTTTAGGTATATTTGTTATGCTTTTGTGGTTTTTAGTCAAGTTTTAGCAATTTTTGTACATCAACATTAACTTCAGTAAGTTGACAAAGCAACTTTTTTAGTCATTTCTGTTATGCACTTTGTCATTTTTACCAAGTTTATTTATTTATTTTTTAAGTATTTAAAAAAACGTTGAATTAAAAATGCAGTCTTGAAATATGAGTTCAAGTTTAATTCAACTTTTCACCTGATAGTTATGTTACATTTAGCGTATCAGCATAGACCTGCTATTTCTGCCATGAAAAAATGTATAATATTCTATTTCAAAATCAACTCATTTATAGAAAGTTTGCATACTTTGTATAATATAAATTTTATACCGCTGCGCCGACTGTGGTCATAATCATTCTGAAAATTCGAAAAATATAATTTGACAGTGGTATCAACACACAGCAGGTGGCCGCAGACCCTGTGGAGAATGTAAATCGGTGTAAATCACCATAGCCCTGTTGTATGGACAGGGATGATAACCAAAGGTTGCAGGATCAAACCCCCCAAAGACTGGTTTGTGAGCTCTCATCATTGTGCCCTTGAGCGGGACATGTCAGGTTACTCCCGGAGAATCGTCCTCACAAAGTAAACTGTAAGTCACTTCAGATAAAAGCCTCAGCTAAATGAGTAAGCAGTAATTAAAGAGCCGCAGGAGGTCCAGATGGTCAGTTTCTAGGGGTCAGAGCTGTTTGCGGTCTCTTTAATGATGGATGAAGGCACAGGAACATGTTTTTTGGGGGTCTTTGGTGTTCAGTAATTAAACAGCAGAGCAAACAACAACAACCTACCTGTAGAGTCCTAAAATCCTAAAAGATTGTTCATCCTGAAACTCTCTATGTTTGTCTTATGTGTTCTCTTAAGATATACATTTATGTTATTTTTGGCAATGCATACCTTACGAAAATGACCCATAGTTTTACTTCACTAACCGTAGTATTTGTAGTCACACTGTGGTTATATAAATGGTATATAAAGCAGTGTTTACTCTACATAGTAAAACTGTGGTTAATTTATCTGTGCTATAGGCTATCTTTCTTAATTCTTTGTTTTTCTTCTCCGAAGGCCCAATCTGAAAAATTATTCACGAACACTTATTTTTAGACCTTTCAGTTTGCAAAATGATGCGCCAAGTTCTGATCTGAATCGAGATCCCACTCCAAAGTTTGCCCTCATCACTCTGACGTCCCGATCTGAATAATAGTTTGTGAACTCATTGAACCATCATCTTAGCACATATATAGGGTTTTTTTTGAAGTTCTGATTTGAATCCAAAGATTTGCATTTCGGATATTCTATTTCGGGATACTCGCTCCAAAGTAACTGAAATGAATCGCGATACGTGATCCGTTTAATCCATTGGTCTCAAACCCAATTCCTGAAGGGCCACAGCTCTGCACAGTTTAGCTCCAAACTCACACCTGCTTGGAAGTTTATCCTGAAGACCCTTATTAGCTGGATCAGGTGTGTTTGATTAGGGTTGGAGCCAAACTGTGCAGAGCTGTGGCCCTGCAGGACCAGTGGTTCTATCACTATACATGCGTTTTAAAATAATTATGCTGAAATTCAAAAATAAATGGCTCTTTTGAACTGTCCATCCCCCCCCCTCCCCGCACTAATCGCTTGAAATGAAGGATGGAAAGTATGGGTGTGAGTTTGAAGCAGTCAGCGTAAATGACTCGGTTGTCTCTTCCTACACTTTTTGCTCCTTCAGACGTGGTAATTCCACAATGTCAGTACTACTACCGGCGTAGCTTGCTATTTTTATGTATATTGAAATATACTGAAAAAATATGATGCTTAATCTTTAACTGAAATGTGCATGTATGTTTTAAAGGGGACATATGATGCGATTAAAAGCTTCCCTTTCTCTTTGGAGTCTTACAAGCTGTTAGTGCATAGATAAGATCCTTGAAGTTGCAAAGATTAAAGTCTCAAAACCAAAAAAAAAAATATTCTTTATAAAAGACTTGTCCACACCTCCCTAAACGGGCTTGTTTAAACCTCTTGAAGAACAGTCTGGCGCTTGTGACTCACAACCTTTACGTAATTTATGCTTTCTTATTAAAAGAAAGAAGAAACAGTAATGTACAGTACTTAAATCACAAAAACACATTGCATTACACCAAATACACAAAATAATGTTCTTTTTAGCAACACCATATGACCCCTTTGAACACTCAATCTACTTTGTTACGCACATGTATTAAATGTGGTTTCTAGTGTACTTTCTCTGGATACTGCATGTCCTGAGCATCCCTGTGTGTTAGATTTATTGAAATGCTTTAAGTGACTAGCTTTTTGCACATTTTTATTCCATTAAAGTATTTTACTAGGCCTAATTAGAAAAAGAAGAGAGCAGTCTGCAAAAGTAAGTACTCGGGCCTGCTTTAATACTCCTCTTTCACATCTGCTGCAAAAGAGGAAGCAACAAATTTGAAGAGAATGCTTTTTATTGCGACATCCCAGAGCGCTTTAACCACAGAGACCCGGCCACACATCTGGATGAAGATGGTGAATCAGAGCCGCGGGTTACGTGTCCGGCTGCCATCAAGATCTCCTCAGACACACATTACTGCGGCTTTCAACAACAAAGTTACCAAACCTTTGAGGTTTACCTGCAACCTCTTTAATGGCCTCCCAGAAGAGCTTGCGCTAATAATGACATTATTCAGATATTTGGACATTTCTACTAAGAGAATTAGGACAGATACAAAGCTGATTTATTATTTATTTATAGTTTGCATATTTTAATTCAGAGCCAACGATAGTGTCAACAAAATTCCAACAAAATACTTTTCATGTGAGTGCATGCATTACCTACCTAAATAAATATAAAAAACTGTAAAATTGTTTAATTTATCTTTTTTTTAAATTAGGAATAACTTCATTTAATTAATTTTAATTTAATAATATATATATATATATATATATATATATATATATATATACTTCTACTAACACTTTAAGAACAATCCAGAATCATAAAGATAAATAAATAAATAAAATTACACTAAAATAACACACACACACACATATATACAAACAAAAATTAGTTAAACATTTACTGAAGTAAAGTATTTAAAAATAATTATGACATACTAAAATAACATTATACAACACTAGCAAAAACTAATAAAAATGAAAAACACAAATGATTAAAAATATCATATATATATATATATATATATAAACACAATTATTAATATTTTAATTTCTTGCATTTTAGGTAAAAAAAATGGAAAAAGTAGTAAAATACATAAAATACTGAGAAAAAAAAGAAAGTCATACATAATATAATATTTCTTTGTGATTGTATTTTATGTGTTATTTTGTCATATAGCACTTATTCTTTTGTATGATGAAATGGTAAATGGTGTAGTTGTATTATTTACCAGCAGGGGCGCAATGCTGAAGCTACTCAGATAATCACTTTAGGGTTTACTGATATCTGATTGGCTATCGTAAGGGCGTGGCTTTAAAAAAAAAAGTGTGGTTTAATGCAACGGCTTCTTTGGGCAGTTAGCAATATGGCTTACCCGTCATTGCTGCTTTTGTATCTAATAGTTCAAGGTCTTGAGAGATGTGTTGGCTTGCTGACCATCATGTTTTAGATGGAGTGATGTCATGGGATTATATTTACATGACGCCCGTATGACCTGTGCGGGCCGAAGGGCCTCATCCTGCAGGCAGGCCGAGAGCTCATGAGAACATACTTACACAAGCTGATTAGCAGAGCAATCAGCACAGATAATCTGATGAGCAATTACCCTCACAGCTACTCCATATCATCAGAAAACAGCTCTAAACATCCAACACAGCAGGCTTTCTTTAGAGGTTAGAGGCTATTAATAATTAATTTTAATATTATTATGGTCTTTATCCTATACATTTATATTAACAAACTGAATTTAAATGCATTGAGAAAAACTGGCATGCATTTTGTAGTATTTGTGATGTCATTAATACCAGCATCGCTCAAACTGATTTTAGAATGATGGCTCACCAGGTTCTGGAACAGTGCCTTCATCTTGGTCAGATATCGTTTAATTTTGTCCAAAGAGGCTTCCACCTGATCTCTTCAGCCCTGATTGTGATAGCAGATCATGTCGTGACTAAACTCGGCCCGAAACACGTCACATCATCTGATCAACAAACAAACCCACATCCCTACATCATACCTGTGTTTTCATCTCATTTATTATGGTTTAAATCCTGAATAAGTTTGAAAAGAGTTCATATGGACATACACGTAGGATTATTTTAGGATGTTTTAATGATGCTTTTTTTTGTCCCTTTGAGAGCTTACTAATGCACACACACACACATATATTGTGTATATGTGTGTATTAAGATTACTGCAGTACTAGAAAATTGATTTTTGTTGTTCTGCTTTAAAATGTCAAGTTTAACTCAAAGCGTTATTTGCAATTGAATGAGGTTTTTTTCTGTGTAAATATTTGTAAAAAATACTTGTGATTTTATACGTAGTTCAATTTCTTTTATGTATTTAATATTATTATTATACAAAATGAATAGATTTATTCCGCAAAAATGTTAAATAGATAAATCTATTAGAAGACTTCTTTTCTAAAAAAAAAAAACTTCTTTTTAATCAAAGGATCCTGAAAAACATTAGCAAGCATGACTGTTTTTAACATCGATTTCTGAAGGAACATGTGACACTGAAGACTGGAGTAAGAATAAATCCAGTACATACAGAAATTACAAGAATACATTACATTTTAAAACAGATTAATTTACATTTAGAGAAAAGCTAGATGATGAGCATTAAGAGACTTCTAGCAAAAACCTTTTACTTTTACTTTTTTTTTAATGTTTTTAATTTTTTTATTGTCCTTAAAAATTTACAGTCACTATAAAGCACCACCAGTATAGAAAGTGTGTGTAATGAAGGACAGTGTGTTAATTTGCTGTATTTGTGCAGCTCATCAGTGATAGGCTGCGCTGCTCCTCTCCACCTCTAGATGTCTCCAGAGCGCACCAGGACTTTCCATCAGGCCACACAAATCTGACTGATACTTTCCGCGATCTTCTAAATCTGTTTCTCCTTTGAAAGATTAAAGTCAGATGAGTCAAGTCCTTCAGAAGCCCATCGAGCAGATAAGGAGGGAACTGTGTCTCTCTGTGAGATTGCGCTCGGTTTAGTCTAATCGCATGACTCAGACTATAGTATACTCAAGAACTGTGTGGGCAAATCCAGGTTGATGAAGCTTACAAGACAATCAAAATATCCTGCCTGATGTTACAAAACATCTGTCCGCTGGGTGGTCCAATCGACTTGTGTGACTAATGGGGAAATATGTGACAGAGACGTGCAGAAGAGTCTAAGGCCCGGTTTCCAGGATTAAGCAATAGTTCAATTATGACAAGTGATTTTTAGAGACATGCCTCAAAAAAAGAATTATTTGGTGCATCTTAAGACACAAAAGGCGCTTGTTTTAAGATCAGTCAGTGCAATTTCTTTCATCTGAAATAACTCAGATTTACATTTTAGTCTAGGCTTAAGCCTTGACTGTGAAACCGAGGGCATACAAGTCTGAAAATGTGCAGTGTTTTCTAAATTATTGTCAACTATTTACATGATCAGGCAAACAATATGAGTTAGAACTTGAATAGAAAGATTTATCATTTTTATTTATTGAAAACCTGTACGAAATATATAAATGTGAGATAAAAAAATTTTAAATAAAGAAAAAGATTCAAAGATTTCTTTAATCCTGTTCTTTTGAACTTTCTATCCATTAACTATCCTAATATATATATATATATATATATCAGTTTCCACAAAACATATGAAGCAGCACACCAAATTAACAATAATCAACAAATAGTATATTATAATGATTTCTGAAGGATCATGTGACACTGAAGACTGGAGAAATGATGCTTTGCATCACAAGAATAAATTACAATTTAAAATGTATTATAATAGAAAACACTTATTCTAAACATTGATATTCAACATCTAAGTGCAGCATTGGAGAATTTGCAAAAATAAATCAATACAATATTTGCAAACATTACTCTTGTGTGTGTGTGTATATGTGTGTGTGCTATTCACTTATTTAGATGTTTATATTTAGATGTTTATATTGTTAAAATCCTTTTGCAGTTTGTGCATCCTATCCTATTCTCCATACTATTTCTTTACTCGCACATATTTGTCAAAAGCTAAACTTACTATAAAAGTCACATATTAGCATCACATCACCGGTTTTCTACAACAGCATGCATAGTAACTAAATTAAGCATGCGTTTACCAAATTTCTAAATAAATATGTCCTGTTAGGACGGAAGGTCACCCAGTTCTCACATCCAGCTTCGCAACGTGAACAATATCCCAGTGCAGATAGCTGAAGTCATGCGAATCAAGCACCCAGTTCATTTCAAAAAGGCGAAGCACAGTAACATAATGATGGAGCAGGGACAGGCCAAAGCTTGTCTCCGTCTGCCTTTGTTGAGCTGTACTAGGGCTTGACAGCAGGAGGAAGTGTGGAGAAAACCTGGAGCTGAACGTTTAATGACAGCATGGAATCTGTTCTTCTGAGGACTGACCTCGAGTTATAACACTGGAGCCAGAGGAATGTCCCGAACAATTATCTGGCGATATTGAGTCTATTGTGATTTCATTTCGCTTTGTTTGGATGTGTGAATAATGAGGCCGACTTTCTCCGGGACAAAAAGCTGCGGTAAATTCCCTGTTATGAAACCGGCAGAAAGGCCAGAGGTAAAAAGCGAGCTGCAATCGCACCAGATGTCTGAAATCGTGAAGGACCCTTCAGACAAGGGTGACTAAGTTTCCGAGAAAACTCCGTCCAGAAGTTTCATTTTCCATCGCTCTTTTGGAGGTTTGAGCATGAAGTCACACCTCTGGCATGTTTTTTTTTAATTGTCGCAGGGGTTAATTGTCCTCTGTAGAAAACCCTGAATCATTTTAGTGCTTGAACAGGCCTGTTCTGACACGATTATCCCGGCTGCCTACGATCTTTCAGTACGTGGGATGCGGTGCGCGAGGAGCTGGAAAGCACATGCCTCCGGGATGCGAATCTGCCGAAGTATGTAAAACCAGGATCAATTACCAGCTGCTCGACGTGTCTCGGCCGCGCATGCCTTTTCGGGAGCTTGTGGCGAGATGAGAGGGAGTCCGTGAATTGCACGTGGCTCCCGGAGCGTCTGACCTCTGCTGCCCCGCGGAAGCCGTTTCCATGGCAACCCCCACTCACCCGCGGCCCGTCCCGCTGCTGATTGTGAATTCCTGCAAGGTCAGAAAGAGAGAAACTCGTCTGTGCACTTGGTGGAGGAACGGTTAACTCGCCCTCCGTGAGTGCGTTTCTTCATCAGATTTGGAAAAATGCTGGCTTCCGTCACTTCCTCAGCAATGGATCCTCTGCAGTGAATGGGTGCCGTCAGAATGAGAGCTGGGGGAAAAAAACAGATCACAATAATCCACAAGTAATCCGCGCTACTCCAGTCCATCAGCTAACGACAAACCCATTATTGCAACATTTGTATCTGTCATATTGCGTTAAATGGCTTTTAAGAGAAGTCTGAATCAGCAAAGAAATATTAGGCACCGTTTACAAGCAAAAAATGGTTCTAAACAGTTAAGTGTGTGGATTTTGATGTGGTAGGACAACATGAGACAGACATTTTTTCATTAAGTGTTATTATGGATTCTGAACTCAGAAGCAATGGATTTCAGTTACAACATCTTGATGGTGGATTTGCTTCTTACAAACACACAGCTTTTGTCTTCTCCAGATGTTAACTGCTGGACCGGAGTGGTGTGGATTATTGTGATGTTTTTATCAGCTGTTTGGACTCTTATTCTGACGGCACCCATTCACTGCAGAGGATCCACTGCTGAACAAGTGATGTAATGCTACATTTCTCCAAAACTGACCAAGAAACGGATATTGTAGAAGTTAATGTTTTATTTAATGGTTCTTTAATGCACGAACACATTCACTGGATGATATTACTGAATGAATACCAGCCCTGTATAAATACGCCATACTTTCTTATGCAGTCAAAAGCGTGTTTGCCGGTTGTTATAGCATAGTTGCTATTTTGGTTTTACAATTTCTTGTGTTCTTACATTTAAATAATCAGCAAAACATGAAGCGCACAATTGATATGTTTGCATTTATTTTTTATAGAACTTTTGATTTATTGTAAATGTACCAATCAAGAACCACTGCCTAACAATCAGAGAAAAGAGAGAGAGAGAGAGAGCAACGCGCTGTTGTGCATCTCTCCTCCCCCTTCTCTCTCTCTCTCTCTCTCTCTCTCTCTCTCTCTCTGTCTGTCTGTGTCTCCTGCTGGACTGAAGATCATGAGCGCTCAACTCGACCGTGTTTCTCCTCCTGATCTCCGCGCACAAATAAAACGCACGCTCGCGCGCTCTCTCTCTCATTCAACAGACGCTCTGTTCCGGGAATAAAGCTTCACCCACTCTTGGACTCAAAGTCTCGCAGTTGTCCGCTTTTATTTAATTTGCCCCTCTCTGTGAAGGTTCAAGGTGTTAAACATGATGTTCATGTCTGTTCTGATGCGCGCTGGCTTTGGATTATTCAGCGTCGCTCTGATCGCCTTTGTCCAGCAGCCAGCCGGCGCTTCTGCCAGCAGAAACCCGCAAGGTAAGTTTCCCTTTCACCCTCCACATGAAATGTACCTTTTGGCTGAGGAATGAGTCGGGGGAAAATAACTGTTTGATGATTTGTACTCAGTAAGAACTACTTATGGGACGCAGTTTTCCCCAAACAGCGCTGAAGTAGACTTAAACAGGTATTTTAACACTGTTTATGCTGTGAAGGTGTGATTATCATAACGTGTGGAGAATTTCGTGATACATTTATATGCGCATTGACAGCAACAATGATGTACCAAACTGTAAAATGCACCGCACCTTTATTACTACTTTAGCTAGATGTTCAGGAAAGTAGTTCTGTTAATCTTCCAGACGGTCTATTTTGCTGATGCATGCATGATGTCAAATGTTTGGAAAAAAGCAGATGTTTAGCCATTAGGTGTTGTCAAGCCATTGGAAAAGTGTCTACAGTGGCTCTAAAATGAAATGGTTTCGAGTTCAATCTGTGTTTAGATTGGTCCCATTTTAAAATGGGGTTTTCACAGAAATGCCATAGAAGGACCATTTTGGTTCCTTGACAACTTTTTTGTGAAAACACTTCATATAGAACATTGTAATGTTCTAAAGAACCTTTTGCGGAATGGAAAGATTCCGTGGAGGTACTTCATGGAATGATCAAAGATAATACGGAGTCTTTATTTTTAAGAGGGTCGATTGGATCGTGCTAGAGTGAAAGGGCAGGGCCCGATTGCAGCTCCTAAAGCTAAGTTATAATATAAACCATTGATCACTAGGTTTTGTTAACTTAAGGGCTTTGTCGCAACCATCTGCAGATCTCTGTCAAGCACCTGTAGATTAGAATAAAGCAGTTTAGAGTTCACAGGGTCGTGCACCACGCGAATACATCTAGAACAATGCCATAGCATCCAAATCAGGCATCTCTAGAGTTTAAGCATAATATATTGACTGTTGCATTTTGCGATGGCATGCTGAACCAGACTTTAGATGTCAAAACTAATAAAACTCAAATTCCAGGCATTTTAGTTTCCATGCCCATCTAAAATAAAAATTTAAATCGATTGATTATAGATGTTTAATTATAACTCATAAGAATTAAATTACTGTGCTAAAATATGTTTTCAAAGCAATTATGCCTGTTAATTATGTAACAATTATGCAACATTTGGCTGTCAGAACAGAATACCATCTTAAAAATAAAGGTTATTTATTGTCAGTGATGGTTCCATGAAGAACCTTTAAGATCCATGAAGAAGTTCCACAAAAGGTTCTTTCCAGTGGAGAAAAAAAAAAGAACATTAAAATGTACTTTTAAAAAATAAAGGTTCTTTCAAGGTATCACCATTTTGGTTCTTCAGAGAACCTTGAAAAAAAAAGATACTTTGAATGTTCAAGGTTCTTCATGGAATCATAAATGCCAGTAAATAATTTATTATTCTAAAAAAGGTTCTTTAAGAACTGTTCACTGACAGGTTCTTTGAGGAACCAAAATGTCTCCATTTTTGAAGCCTTTTCATTGCACTACATTCTTTTTAATGCTAAAAGTTTATTTTTAAACTAGAATATATATTTTTATATAAACTATTTATTGAAAGGATCTTTAAGGAACCCAAAATGGTGGTTCTTATGGCAGTGCTGTGCAAACTCCCTTTTGGAGCCTTTATTTTTTAGAGCGTAGAAGCAAACCAACATCTAAGGGGTGAAGAACAGCTATGAACTGAAGTGTTTGAGGGCCTCTAGATCACCTTCAGAATGAAGACATCTCGAGTCCAGAGGGGCAGAGCTCTAGATCCCAGCTGAGCCCTCATTCACCTCCATTCCCCATCACTCACCGACATGCTCTCCGTAAAAACAAACGTCAACAAATGGCGACTCCCGGGGCTCGGTCCATGCCGACCACATGTTGCTCAGCTCCATATGTGGCCTAAAGCTGGAAAACAGTCTCATGGAGGCCATTTAAAGGTATTTAGCACCATAAAGTCAAGTATTTGACGTTCACCTGTGACTCCGAAAGTGCTGGACCTCTGGGTATTTGTCAAGCTTTTGCACGAGGACCAGAGCAATGGATGTTAGGTTTGGAGGTCAGGGCTAATGGATTGTTACGCAAGCACGATGCAGTGATGTCAGCGGCTGCTCGTGTACGCATGTCTGGTATGTGTGCATTTACGTTTGGTGATGCTCAGAAGGTTTCCTGTTCCTGTCGCGCTGACGGGACGGCCGAGAGAAAGAGCCGGAGCAGGGGAAGCGGGAGGGAGGGGGGTTGGGGGTTGTTGTGCATCTTGGGTGGTCTGTTTCCCATTGTGGGAAAACTCAATATTTACATTTTGTAATTAGAACTACTTTCACTCTTTCATTTTCCACAACAAGGATTTACGCACATCTTACAGGGGAAGGTGGCAGCGGCGGGCCTAATGACCTGCACCTGTTCGTCACCGCCGGACGGTCAGGTCAGCGCTGGATGTGTGTGTGATGATGTTGCGGAGAGAATGGGGATGCGTTCTGTTGTGCTCCAGATGTGATGGCAGAGTCATCTGTCGTGATGGAATAGTTTCTTTTGTCCTTTTTTTATGTCCGTCACATTTATTAGCTTTTAATTTCTTCATTGTTTTTTTCTTTCTTTCATGCTTTTTTTACTTACTTTTTTCTTTTTCATGCTTTCTTTTCTGGCTCTTTTGCTTTCTTTCATTCTTTTTTTCACTCTCTCTCTCTTTCTTGCTTTCTCTCTATTTCTATCCGTTCGTTCTTCTGGCTTTTTTTTTCAATTTGACTTTAAGTCAGTCTTTCATTCTCTCCTGTCATTGTTATCCCTCGCTTCTTTCTTTTTCGTATTTTAAAGTCATTCTTGCCTCTTCTTTTTATTTAATTTCTTTTCTTTTCTGTGCCAATGCCATTTCATTCTTCCAGTATTTTTCATTTGTTTCCTCAGTCCTCTATAACACTTGCTGGTTCTGTCTTCATTCATTATTCGTGTAATTAGTGACCGTTAGTTGTTTGCAGAATTCATTAATCTTAATTAAAACACAGTTGTGCATTGTTAGGTAATTATAGCTCAGGTCCATTTATTAAAATTTCCATATCTAACTTTTGCTTTTAATCATGTACTTCATGTTAACCAATGCATTTGTTCAGCGTTTCTTCCCATCTTAATTACAGTTGGGTTTTTCTGTCTGGAGCGTTTTGTCTGTCAAATGCATCAGTAGCATATAAAACAGACAGGGAGTGATTAAAGAGTGCCGTTAGTCAGGTCAGTATTTATTAAACGCAGATGTTCGCTTTGTCCTTCATCAGCGGCGCCATAATTGCAGGTTACCAGTACCATCAAATGATCATAATTTATTATAATAATTGTAATTCCGATGGCTTTTAAAAACCCATGTGCAATAAACGACTTGGTGAAAAAATGTGGTGTAGGTACAGAAGGAGAGCGGCTGGGTTTTTGCTCTCCTGGCTAACAGCGCCAAGGCAACCGGCGGTGAGGATGTGACACGCCGCAGCGGTGTGTGTGTTGATGTAACCTCTAGTCCGTCTCCCCGTTCACCCCGAGGCAAAACCCCTGCCGGGCAGACCCTGCTGGACAATTCCAGTGTGGGAAATACACATTTCCCTTGAATAGCGGGAGCTGAGAAGGAGGGGAGAGCAGCGGAGGCTTGCCGGGGAGGGGTGGCGTGACAGCGGTTTGGGGGTTTGTTTGCTTTGTGTTGCCTTTCACTCAATGAAGTTGGAGTATTCTTTTGTGAGTCTGGAGCAATGGCCTTGTCAGAGGCGGGGACAGATGATCTCTCAGCGCTTCGATTTAGAGGATAACTGGAATCGAACAGCTTTGTAGAAAAGAGAACTTTTTCATAAATGTATTGCTGCTGCAAACATGCCATGAGAGTTTTCACCTTAAGTTTCATGCCTCTCAGGTGTTCCTCTTGAGAAAAAAGCACCCTGTATGTGTCTCTTTAAGATGTCTTAACTGTGCTCATATTTGCCTAAATGGAATTTCAGTGTAAACTTTGAGCAGTTTTTTTTTTTTTTGAGCATGCATTTGGACAGAAAAGCAAAACAAACATATTTCTTTTAGACTCCCAATATATTAAATAATGAGTTTCATGCTTCTCAGATTTTCATCCTTCAAACATTTGAAGAGGAATAGCCTTCATATGTGTCTCCATTTGAGTTTCAGAAGACATTTAATATCTCAGACTGTCATCAGATTTGCCAAAATCTAAACACAGATGTATTTTTACTAAGAACTTCAAATGTTTATCATTAAATTCTCCCAAAAACAGATGATTCGAGGATGCATTTGGACTGAAAACACGGAGATCTCTGTAATATCTTAATTTTTCATGACCACCATGAGATAAAAATGTGGAGACTCGAGTTTCATGCTTCTCAGGTGTTTTCCTTAAGAAAAAAATATTGCACAATGTATGAAAGGACTTATCTGAAGCTGTGCTCTGATTTGCATCACAATCTATAACCAAACATCATCATTTTGTATACTTAACATTAATTTCTCCTTAAAACAAATGATCTGAACATGCATTGAGGTCTCTGTAATATTTCAGCTGGAAAAATGAAGAATTTTCAAGTTTCGTGCTTCTCAGATTTTCCTCTTGAGGAAAAAGACTCCATACGTGTCTGGATTTTCAGAGAAATTATAATGTCTCAAACTGTGCTCAGACTCTAAAAATAATAATAAAAAGTAATTTCAGTACAAACTTCTCCCATGTATGAAATTCTCCCAAAACCTAATGATCTATGCATGCATTTGGACCGAAAAACCACTGAGATCTTAATTGCGTCTCCTGCTTCTCAGATGTTTCTCCTAAGGAAAAGTCCTGCTGGAGATTTAAATAGTTTTAAATGACTCAAATTGTGCTCAGATTTTCTGAGACCCCAAAATCTGTGATCAAATGTCATTTTATTGCAATCTTCTTACTATTTACAGCAAATGAAAACAGTTTTTGCTTTTTAAATTTTCCTCTTGAGAAACAGACTTTAGTCTAAGATTTCTCACAAACATCTGCACAGCTATCATCATTCACATTAAATTTGTTTTCACATCAATTTATATTTCTTAGGCATCTAAAATGCTTTTAGTCTCATGTGAAAAGACAGAGAAACCCATCAAAACAAATTCCCACTTGGTGGCTGTTGTAAGGTATTTTACAGCTATCATGTTGTACGTTTATATTAGATAGATACAGATGGATGTTTCCCCAGTCGTTTTGCTATTTAAAGGTTTCTCTCTGTTCTTATCTTAGTGCACGTCTTTCTCACAAATGTCTCGCTTTCTCTCCATTTAAACCACGATCCAGAAAATCTCTCACCAGTTTTCCTCTTTTATTTTTGTCCCAAAGTGGAGTGTGCATTTTTGAGGCAGGAGTTGAAGCATTTATAGTCAGCCACATGGCGAAATATGTTTACTGTTCAGTCAGATTCAAAAGTGTTTCAGAACCCATATGAGTTTGCCACTCTGAGAATTTTGTGATGTTTTTACAAATATGACACGTTATTCCTTAGAAGTTCTCAATAGGGGTTTTCAATTTTTGAGTAAAATAACACTCTATAACATAAATGACATGCACCCATACTGCCGTATTGTTTATTTTTGAAATGTGTGTTTGTAATAAGTCACTACATAAGAATGAAATGCATGAATTGATCCAATGTTGAATGCATTTTGAGTCTCTTGCATGAATGTAAATGTATTTGATCGCTTGCTCAGCAATGGATGCTCTGCGGTGAATGGGTGCCGTTAAAAAGAGAGTCTAAACAGCTGAAAAACACATCACACCACTCCAGTTCATAAATTAATGTCACGTAAAGACAAAAGCTGCGTATTTGTAAGAAAATATATTTTGTTAATAATCCGTAATATTGCTTTCTCCAGTGAAAAAGTCATCTGGACTGAATCATGAGAGAAATCTGCACACATCAAGAACAAGTAAAAAAAAAACAAAAAAAAAAACAAAACAAAGGTTTATAGTTGAAACATATTTAGCTTTTCACTTCACAAGACGTTAACTGCTGGACTGGAGTGGTGTGGATTCACTGCAGAGCATCCATTGATGAGCAAGTGATGTATTGCTACATTTCTACAAATCTGATGAAGAAACAAACTCATCTAGATCGAGAATGGCTTTTGAAGTTTTCATTTTTGGCTGAACTATTCCTTTAAGAACCTATATCATAAAGACTGTATATATTAAAGGGTTAGTTCACCCCAAAATTAAAATGATGTTAATATTTACTCATACTCTTGTTGTTTCAAACCCATAAGACCCTCCATAGACAGCAACACAACTGAAATGATCCCAGATCCAGAAAGATAGTAAACAGAAAACTATAATATCGCAACACAAATGCACATTTCCCCCTAAGCATAAACAATGCTTATTATGTCAAATATGTTCTTAAGTAATCTCCAAAATGGTTTAAGACGTAATTCACGGGAGAAGAACAGTAAATAATGTTATTTTTGTTTTCTTTGCGCAAAAAAAGTATTCTATCGTCACAAAACTGAAGTTGATTCACTGAAGTCACATGGACTGTTTACTATGTTTCTGGATCTGGGATCATTTCAGTTGTGTTGCTGTCTATGGAGGGTCCGATATCATCAAAAAATATCTTCATTTGTGTTCAGAAGATGAATGAAGGTTTTCTGGGTTTGGAACGACATGAGAGTGAGTAATTAATGACATTTTTATTTCATTTTGAGGTGAACTAACCCTTTAAAATGAAAGACAGTTGCAGTGGAGCAGCTTTACTGTATAATTTAATTGTTGGTGACTGTTAGCAGGCAAGAGTGGCAGATTTCTCTCTCTCTCTCTCATCGCAGGCATCGTTAGGAGACAGAAGGAAAGCAAACATGCCTCAGCTAATTAGCGGGTTGGGCTGGAGGTATATACATAGCCTGTATGCACTTTACGCTCTAACGTACAATTACTAAGCCAGAAGTGACACTGCTGGGTTTAGATCATTAGGAGTTTACACTGATGGTGCGGTCAGCTTCAGAGGAAGTGTGGAGACCACATCTGTAGGTGTTAGCGAGAGCGCGTGAATGCCTTCCTAGTTAAACGTGTGAACGTCACATGAAGAGGGAGGAAATACATCTTAATTGAAGGCTTTTATGAGGAAATCAGTGTTGAATTAATGCATTAAATGACCGCGTTTTGTTTTTTTTAACACAGTGTGTACTCATACTTTTTAGGGGTACTGTGTAGGAATGTTATTTATGAAATACGGTATGATAATCTGAACAAAACCCGTCAGTGTTGTACCTTGTGCTTTCCCAAATCTTCACATGCATGTGTAAAATCCAGAGTGTCTTGGAGAGGCATCTATTTTAAGCGTGTCAGTGGCAAGGGTGGAGTTGACACGAGGCATAGGTGAAGGCCTCGTAAACATATGAAAAACCGAATTTGTATTTATGCTAAATGATGTGTACTCGAACCGTGCAATTTTAGTAAAATTGCACAATAAACTACTAGGGCTAGGTGTCACAAATACAGTATAGAGTGCAAAGGAGATTAGATACACATTACAAATAAACATAATATGAATAAAACAAATAGTGCTTTTATTTTTTAGGAAGAATAGGTGTATTCAGCAGTATTGAATTAACAAACATGAAAGGTGAAACACTATATACTTCTACACCATCATTTACTCACTCTCGGCTCGTTTTTATCTGAATGAGTTTCTTTTTTCTGTTGAACATTGTATTAAAATCAATGAGGACCAGCTACTGTTTGGTTACTCAAAATATCTTATTCTATGTTTAGCACAAGAAAGAAATTAATACAGGTTTGGGACACATGTAAGTGAGTAAATGTTGGCACAATTGTAATTTTTGAGCGAACTATCCCTTTAAATGGCAAGCGGCGCATGTTTATTTATGTCCCTTTATGAGCTGCACGCATCTAATATACTGGCATGTTTTTCTCGTGATTGTTTACTTTCATTTTAGACACAAGCAACTGTGTTTAGTGCTGTGTGTTTTTGACAGTATTACCACAATCACATGTGATAAATATCTTAGCTCAGGAATTAGGCGCTATTTGACAGGCTTTTAGTGTGCGCGCGCTTCAGGTGTATGCACTCCGGACAGCACACATATGTTTAATCAGCAAGACTTTAAAGCGAATAATGTAGTTTTGTGAATGCAAATAAGTACAGTGTCCGCTGAGTGTAATTCTACCACTGAGATAACACTGATGTGAATGTATGTCGCGTTGTACAGTTTATTGAGACGGAGATGATAAAATAGCACGATACTGTGATATTCCTTAAAAAACAGAGAAAGTTTTATCGTCCACGATCAAAAATCGTCATATCGCCCACCCCTATGACGAAACTCATAGCTAGTCGCTTTCACAGCCTTGTTTGTTTGAAAACTATTCCAACTTAAACTTTAAGGGAAAATGTTTTTAAATGAAGACTGGAAGAGTCTAATGATGGTGACGCTGAAGTCACGTGACTGTGCTGTAGTTAGTTTACAGTCTAGGTTTAGCTTTTTACTTCTGGTGACAGGTTTCAGCTGCGTTCAATTGTGAAAATTAAACCAAAAGCCATTTAAAAAATCCTGTTGGGTTTTTATCAGTGCATCCAGGGTGGTGTTAATGTTCAGGTTTAATACAAAAATAAAAATCAATGATAATTTAAGCTTTTAAATTGCTCTGTTTGAGAGGTTGTTAGCTTTCTTTCTGTATGACCCTGGAGAAAAACACTGATCGAATCACTTTCAGGTCACCTGGATACTATACAGTAGTATTTTCAGTGTATTTTATAGTTTTTTTTTTTTTTAAACGGATTAATAAAGAGAAGCCCAGATATTTTCTTTTTAGTAAAGACCCTATGCAAAACATTTATTTGGCGCTTTTGTATGAAATCGTTTCAGGATGGCCATCCGTCCCTGGCAGGTGTGTCAGAAAGTTAATTCTGGATCCTCCCTGTAAGAGTATGATTAGAGAGGCTTCACGTCTGTCGAAACAGATGGCAGAGAGCTAGTCAAGAGACTTGATGTTGAGATGATCTGACCACAGCTGCATTAAAGAAGAGCTTCTAGTCCTCAGCCGCTCTCTTCACCCTGCAGGAGAGATGGTCAAATATAGATATTTTATACACAAGGTTGTCTGCTAGAGCTGTTTCCTATTAGGAGTATGAAATCAGACAGCGTGGAGCCTTTGATGATAAGAGTACATGAAGTCAAAGCTGACAGTCGAGTGAAATGATGAACCTCTTATAAACCGTGTAAAGAGTTTAAGGGATCCTGAATACCTGTGTTAAAGTAAAAGTGCAGTAAGAATATATCTAGTTATGGTGATTTTAAGTAAGTTTTGTGTCTTATTTGCTTTGATCAAATTGCATTATATACACCAGTGGTTTTCAAACCTGTCCTACAAGCACCCCTGCCCTGCATTTTGTATGTCTCCCTTATCAGACACACCTGATTCAAGTCTTGTGCTGCGTCTGAAATCGCTTACTTCCCTACTATATAGCACGTGAAAAACAGTATGCGAGGTGAGTAGTATGTCCGAATTCATAGCAT
>JAUCMS010000030.1:1124616-1152501 GCA_032357445.1 Enteromius radiatus | reverse complement strand
GTATGCCTACTACAGAATTCGGCCGGAAGCAGTAGGTCATCCGGGTACTTCTCGCCTACTGAATTTCGAATGCTATGAATTTCGGACATACTACTCGCCACTGTTTTTCGGGTACTATATAGTAGGGAAGTAAGCGATTTCGGACGCAGCAACACACTCCAGATCACCGCGAAACCTTGATTTGCCCTGGCTGTCATTTCTGAGCGTTTATTCACGTGTTTGTTTTTCCTGTTGTAACCTTAGACTGTTTATTCTGATTGCTGCCTGCCCCAATATCTGCCTGTTTACATCGACCTTGATTCTGTCCTGATTGCTCTGTTTGCCGGTGTTTTGACCCTGCCTGTCGACCCTAAATAAAGCCATTGTGAATGGATCTGCACGCCTCCAACTCAATCACTATTATTTTATATATACATTTTTGCTATAATTTTAGTTGTAGTAATTTTAATATTTAGACTTAGCTTTTTTTTTTTCGGCAGAAGTCATATGTTAGTATCTTTAGCCAATCAGCATCAGCTTTGACATCATACAGCTCTAGAGTGATTGGTCACATGGTATTTACAGCTCAGGTGATTGGCTAATGAGAGCCAGCTGAGAAACTGCCATTAGGAACGGTAATGTTAACGGTTAAACAAAGAAAAGAAGCATGCTCCGAGTCGAAACCTGAGATGGGTTGCTAGTGGAAACAGACTCTCACAAACAGAGAATTGAGTTACATAGAAAGATTACAGCAGCCGTGAATACTTTATTGAGAATTTCTTAAAGGTTTATGTTTCTAGGTCAACAGGCAGGGAAGTATTCATGAAGTCAATTTCATTCTAGCCAAAGTAATAAAGACATTTTATGTTCTGCTGAAGCACATAAATCTCTCTGAAGTGTGGAGAGATAATGTGAATCTTCACAACGTTTGACATGTTTGGAGATGTTTTTGACATTGAGTTTGGTTTTCTTGTGATGGAGTAGCTGAATTTGAACACGCACAAAAAAAAAAAAAATCAGCAAATATTGTTCAAACGTATTCGACTCTTTAAAGGGACAGTTCACCCCAAAACTAAAAATTCTGCCGTTATTTATTCTGTATGATTTACTTTCTTTTGTGCTGCACAAAAAGGGAAACTTCTGATTGCTTTGTTTAAAGGAATCGGTTTGATTCATTAACCACATGAACTGACTCTTTTAAATGATCTTTCTCAAAAAATTAATTATTAACGAATCTAACTTCTCATTAACTCCCATCTAGAGCAGCGTTTCTCAATCCTGGTCCTCGCGTCCCACTGCTCTGCACATTTTGAATGTTTCTCTTGTCGCTTCAAACGTATGTGCCATGTGAAGTGGACATCTCCGGATATTCCCCCATGGTTCCAGTTTGAACTTATACGTTCCATTCAAAGTGTATTTAAGGCCCTGTTTACACTAGAGCGTTTTAGCTTCAAAACAGCGTTTTACAATGAAAACGATCAGCGTTTACACTAGCATTTCAGAAACAATCTCAGTTTACACTACACAACCTAAAACGCATGTCACATAACCATTCATGCAACGAGCTTGATGTTATTGTTTACACGGTTATCAAGGATACGCAGAGAGAAAGTGGGCAGCCACCCCATTGGTTTCCAAAGTCTCCATTTTGCTCCGTTTAAACACTGAAATGCAACCCCAGTGTTTTCAAACTAACACCGGGTCAGCAGCCTTTTCAAAAGTCTCCGTTTTCGAGGGTGGAAAACGATAGCAGGTGTAACCGTAGCAGTTTAAAATGCGCTAATGTAAATGAGGCCTAAATGTGCGAGACGTAATTTAAATTATATTGATTTATTTACAGCGCAAATCCGTGAACGATTGTTCTGAAGTGAGGTAAACTTTTAACAGATTGCTCAGGAGCAATGAACACTGTGTACATCGGGACACAGTTGATGCACAGAGCTCACTTCTAACAAGCTTATTATGAGAATCAGGTGTGTTAACTAAGAGAGACGTACAAAATATGCTGAGCGGTGGGGCTCCAGGACTGGGTTTAACCGCTGACAAAGAGTATAGAAGCCGAAACTAATAAGGGTAATAAGGGTAGCGGTCTATAGTGGTGCTGCAAGGGGCGAAACGCAAGCAGCTATATTGCAATACACTGGGTAGATGTTGTCAGCAAGTGCAGGGAAGAAGTGTAGCAAGGAGGAGTGCAAGAGATTCCAGGATAAGAATTCATCATATATTGCGCACCCAAAACTGACGTATCTCTCAGCCTAATCAACAAGAAAGATAACTCGTCAGTAAATTCTTGACATTTCCATTCTACTCCTCTCTTATGACTTACAATCTCTTTTAGATGTATTTTTCTTTGTCACGATCTTTCACTACCACTTCCACTTGATTCTCTATTACTTTTTACAGTTTTAAATGTGTGCACTTGACTGAAATAATAGACTATCTGTTATAACACAGCTGCTGCTGATGGTTTTAATCTCTTATTTGATTTTGATCTATACTACTATTTCAGTTAAATGTGTGCACTTGAACAGAAATGACAGAAACTTACAATAGTTGCTGTAGTGTATATATATATATAAATATAAATGTGTGCCGTTTTAATGCATTTTTTATTTAAAAATTAAAACATTGTGAATAAATATGACTTTGTCCGCTTCTATTAAATCAATACTAAACATCATATTATGATACTTTCATGACCTTAAGTTTTTAATTTAAGAAGGAAAATGTACGATAGAACACTGATAAACGTCAGTAAAGGGTTTGGAGTAATTTTAGCTTTCTACTTGGCAACCAGTAAGCAGTATGTAGTCAATAGTGGAGAGAATCTTTATATTTACTTTTTTCTCTGATAAATCATGATAAAGGATCTCATGATAAATCCATCTTTTTAGGCAAGTAAGTGAATCGTTTCATTTAAAAAGTTACTACTTCATAGCCTGTTTCGTAAATAATTTTATCCCCAGCTGGGATAAAAATAATTCAGCCGAGGCAGAGATGCATAAACCAGAAAGGGGTAAATCCCCCCCATCCTTCCCTACAAAGCACACCCTGTAAATATGAGTAAATGAAGATAAACTTTTCACTATCCCTTTAAAAATTCTCTCAGCCTACATTTTTCTTTTACATCCATCAGTGCAATCAGTGTCTCTTGTTTTAATCTCAGCCTCAGTGTTGTTTCCAATTTGAAGCACAAAAGAAAGAACAAAACAGCCAGAAAAATAATTTGGCATCTTTTAAAATACGCCTCTCTCCCTTCTCTTCCAGAGAGTCGTAGAAGGTTCTCTAAACTCATAGACAGATTAACAGTGACATGTTTATTTTCTCTGTAAAACAGCATTTGGGTTTACAACCACCCGAGCACTCTGGGCTCATGGTGATTGATTTAGCAGTAATAAGGAGTCTGTTTTGCCCATTTTATTACATGAGAAATTGTTTTCTTTCTTCTGGGACTGAATGGAGACACTGATTGATTTTGCCGTGCGAGCGTGATTGCAGCTAATTGGTCTCATTGGTTCTGCTGCGCGACCGTGATTGTGGGTAATGGGTCTGATTGGCTCTGTTGTACAAGTGCGATTGTGGTCGATGAATCTGATTGATTGTGATTGGCTAGAGTTTTCACAGGGGTCAGGATTTGCCTCTGCTAGTACAGTTTGTAACTACAACTTGAGCAAGCTAACCAGCCGGTAATCTTGTTAGGTCTGTTGTATAAAATGGCTAATTAATCTGATTGTCTGTATTGCATAATCACGATTATGACTAATGAATCTGACTGTGAGGGGATTGGATTGTGGGTAGTTGGTTTGCATGTGGAATTCAGTTGCATTTCTTCTTTGAAATCATTAAGCAGTTTCCAGCCTTCCTTCTTTAAACAAATGACTTCTCATTATCCAGCTAAAGTATAGTAGGGTTGAATTGGTCTGACCTTTGTGTTAAAGCCTGTTTTCTCATTTACATACTAACGTGTAAAACCCGTCGTTCTTTCACACTGAACTTTAGCCATGGATAAATGAACATTTCCCAATAAAAGAACTTAAACTGGAATTCATTTTGTCAAACCAAGCAGTATTGTTAAACTGCAAGTGGTTTTTCCATGTTTTAAAGTGCATCCGTCCATCTTTTAGTAGGAATAGGTCACGTAAAAACCATGTACTTTTCCAAGCATGCCTTTTCCAATGAAAAGAAAATTCACCAAAACCTCCTGCAAAACTTGTATTTGCATCAGTGTTGAGATGCAAAAAAATGGTGTGTTCAAGCAGCTTGCCATATTTGATGTTGCTGATGTCAAATTACATTGATCCATGCGTATGTCGTTACTAAACTGAATTGAAAAAAATACATTTTAGTGCTTTTCAATTATGGATTAATGACTTAAATTTCAGTCTGAGGAAGGTATGCAAGCCCATTTTCACCACAAAAAAAAGAAAGAAAAAAACCCCGAAAAAATAAATGTTATTTCACAATTCAAACTTTTTCTTGCAATTGCGAGACTGCATTTTGGAATTCTTGCAGTTGTGAGTTTTTCATCTTAGATCTAGCCTCCTGACCAAACTGAGTGACAGCTTTGTTTAGGGTGGTGAGTGGTGACCAAGAACCCGATGGTCACTCTAGTTGAGCATCACGATTAACACAAGGAAGCAACATAAAATGTAAAAAAAAATAAATAAAGAGGGGGTGTGAATACTTTGGCAAAGCACTGTATATGTTGCAATTATGACTTTATAATGCCACTGTGACTTTATATTGCGCAATTCTGAGGGAAAAAAGACAGAATTATTAATTAAAAGTCGCAATTATCTTTTTTATTTCAGTGGCATTAACAGGCTCCCATACAAAACTCTTATATGGATTAAAATGTGCTTATATGTAAGTCATATTGACTGCTTTGAGGGTTTATTTAGAAATTTGTGGGGGGGGGGAAACTGTGTGAAGACGCATCTAAATTCCTCTTTTTGTGTTATTTAGAAGTTAGAAAGTCATTTGGAATGGCTTGAGGTTGAGAAAATTAATTAATTAATTTTGGGGTTTTTGTGACTCGGCATTCGGACAAATGGGTTTCTGACTTTAAATGCTGAATGTATAATTTTCCTTCCTTTCACTGGCCTCAGTGTGAGATCTGATGAACGGTGTGTTTTATAGGGTTAGGGCTCTTAAGAAAAAGGACCAATTTGTCTTCTTTTCTCCACAGCGGGGACACTTCAGTAATGAACAAGCACTTTGGGTGCCGTGCTAAACTCCTAAAAGCTTTGTACTGTAAACAGAATGTGAGTAATTTAATGGCTAATGCCACCATGAAGAATGTCCACCACTTTCCTACAGCATCAGCTGAGAGATTTCTGCATTTGTAATGACGAAGGGTAGGACGTCTGTGGATTCTAGAGTGAAAACTAAGGTTTGAGGTTCATTAGATGTTGGTTTGAGTGTTGGCTGACAAGTGCTCAAACTAAATGATTGTCGTTTTTTACCAGCAGCGTAGAGGAGACTGTGTGGAAAATGGTTTGGGATTGCTGGAGCTCTAACCCTGTAATAATCTCTAGTCTCCTGCTTTGATGGGCATCTGTTTCCTTACAGCAGTGAGACAGACCTCTGTTCAAACCATGTGGATTCACAGCCGAGGCCAAACAGTTTTGTAGTTATTTTGATTTTCACAACACACCCTCATGTTCAAAACATACTTGCCAAAGGGCTCTTAGAATTTACTGCAAAATTTTATTTTTGGCAACCACTCAAAACACCTTAGCAACTGAATATCAAAGCCCTGGAAACCAGCCAGAACACGTTAACAACTGCATAACAGTGCCCTGGCAACCAATCAGAGCATCTTAGAAACTACATAACAACACATTGTCAACCACTCAAACCACCTTCACAACTCCCTGGCAACCATTCAAAGCATTTTAGAAACTGCATAGCAACACCCTGGCAACCTCTCAAAGCATCTTTAGAGTTCCCTTAAAGCCACTCTTTAAAGAAACACCTTAGCAACAGGATAAAAACACCCTGGAAACCATTCAGAGCATCTTAGAAAAAATGGCCAACCACCCAAAACACAATTGCATAGCAACACCCTGGGCAAGGCCTTAGCAACCATCCACATCACCTCTTCATTCACCATCTTCATTTTTGAAGATCCTCACGGGTTAGACTTTTAGAAGATTGTCTTTTGATGGAGTAGCCATGGCAACCCCACTGACCTTTATCGGGACAGAATGTGTTTTGTTGTCAGGCTAAATGATACGCAGCAGCAGCTCGACTTCAGGAAATGCCAGAGTGCTGCTGAAGGATCCTAATGTTGGGTTTGGCTATGGTCCCAGAGGTCACTGCAATATGAGATGCTGAGGGCCTAACAATCTCATCTGAACTGGGATCAGTTCTGCCCATTTTTTTTTTTTTTTTTTTTGTATCGCTTCCTCTGACCAGGTTTTGGGTGGAATTGTGAAATGAGTTTGCTCTGCCATGCTGAATCAGCAGCTTTTCGCTTGACTGTTTCTATTTACTCGCCCGAGGCGAAAACATGTGTCGGTTTTTCTCCAAATAGCGACTCAAAGACTCTTGATTTCCTTTCTCTCAGCAGATGTGGACGAGTGCGCAGAGGCCCTGGACAGCTGCAGTATGGATGCCATTTGTCAGAACACCCTCAAGTCATACAAATGCATCTGCAAATCAGGATACAAAGGCGACGGGAAGCACTGTGAAGGTGAGAAATGCTTACTAAGAGATAAAGATGCAATAATATGCAGGATTAACTGAATTACTTTTCTTTTGAAAAAAGAAGGATAACTTAATTTTTTTGTTTGTAAATCATGTACAGTTACTAATTACGTAATTGCATTAAATACTATATAGAGGGTTGGAAATTAACCAGGGCTTGTGGCAAAAATGCCCCACAAGTTTTAAAGTATTTTTGTGGTTATTTATATATAAACTTAATTTAAAAGGGAAAACAAGTGTATTTTACGTCTTATCATTTTTGCAGCATTAATATGCAATAACCTGCAAAAGTAACATTAGACAGGAAAATGTAATATATTTTCTAAACTACACACTTGAAAGTACTAATTTTGGATTACATTTATACGTCTTACGTCTTTTTTTTTCCCCAAGCACAAAACTAGCCAAACTTGTGGTTTAAACCATAAGAAAACAATTTGCCAGTGGGAAAAGTAAAATAAATGTGATTCAGATCTTAATATATTAGGCTTCTCAAATATATTTATCTTGTTTAAGCATGTTCAGATATTCTTTCTTGGAAAAAAAGACAGGATTACTGATTACAAAACAGTTGTTTTTTCTATGTAGTCCATAATAAGATCACTGTGGTTGATACTCTGTGTGTGTTCAGACACTTCAAGGTCTTCTTCTCTGTGTATTATTTCTGCAGTTCCTTGGCTTCATTTTCAGACTTACCTGAGGGAAGGGAAATAGGTGTTCAAATGCAAGATTAAAAAGACAGACTCGATTCTTTAACCTTTGGATGTGAAATAGAGCATGAAATATCTTACATGTACCCGATAACCTGAACTTGGCCTGGTAACAGCAAAGTCCCCATGACATCAATGCAGGGCCAGAAATTAGTTTTTCTATTTCTGCAATTGATTTCAAAGAACTGTTTATAATTACCTCATTAAAACTATATTTAATGTCTTTTTCATGTCAAGCAATAACAGGCAATAACAAAAACTCCCCTATCTTTTAACATCCTGTAACATCCTTTCAGAACTCAAAACTTAAAGGGCCGGTTTCCCGAACAGGGTTTAAGACTAGTCCTAGATTAAAGTAAATGTTAAGAGCTGTCTAAACTAGAAAAGGCTTGCACTGAGATATCTTAAAATACATCATTGCCATTGTTTGGTCTTAAAATGCTCACAGATAATGCATTTCTGTAAGACATGTTTCTAAAAATTCTTAAATGTCCTAAATTAGCAAAGGTCTAGTCCTGGCTTAATCTAATTCCTGTCCGGGAAACCAGCCCAAAATGGTCTAAAAACAGTTAATATTGAAGGCAGTCTGCCGAAACAACAGCTTGTGGAAAGTTCTACTCTATGATGTAATAGTGTGGATAAGCACTGCCTCCTCAAAAGAAGATCATCGATGCCTGCTTCTACATCACTGCTGATTTAGCCCCGCCCACTGATTCAACATCACTGCCTGGTTAGCCCCGCCCACCAGACAAGGCACAGTTTGACATAGGATAATGTGAATTTATGGATTTTAATGTGTCCCAAAGACATAGATATAGTAATACATAGTTAAATAACCCACTGAATGATAATTCAAAATTAACTGAAATCTTGAGAAAACACTGCTTAAAACCCAGTGTTGAAATGCTGTACCTCTCAGTTTTCGACATTATAAACAGTAGACTATTTTAGAAATGTAAATATATATATATATATATATATATATATATAAAATTAGAGAATAAATAAATTGTTAATAATATGTAATCATTAAAAAATAAAATGTACTGTAGTCTGATTACAAGTATTTTAAAATGTAACCTAATTACTAGTAATAGTTCTGGAATCTGATGATGTAACCCAGGTTACATGCAATCAGCTACTGTATAGAAGTATATATTATATACAGAAAGGGACCAACAATTATTTGCCGTCATCTAGCATGATTTTAATTTGTTTTTTATCTTTTACTTGCATCATACGTTTTTACTTGCATCTTGCATTTGGTTTCTTTAGGACAGTTAAAGGAATAGTTCACACAAAACTATCTGGTGTATATGTCTTTCTTCTTTGAGTTTTTAAAAATGTATCCTGGCTCTTCTTGGTAATGCTGGTGGATGGTGACCATTATTTTGAAGCTCCGTAAATCGGATATATCCACAAGTCCTGCGTCAGAAAACTAGCCTTTACGCCGTCAGGGGATTATACTGTGTTCGTCTGAAAGAAGAAAGTAATATACACGTAGGACGGCTTGGGGGTGAATAAAATGAGTAAAACTATTCCTTTAATTCATCAATGATGCTACACTATATACTGCACCAAGATGTGGTCATGTCTTGTTTTCTCGTGGCCATCTGCCTTCAGGGGAAGTTTTTGCAGCTCAATTGTGTTTGGAGAGGTGTATGCTGCTTTTGGACCCATTTAGCCGATGTGATCCTTTCTGGATACAAACAATCGTAAGCCCAGGCAAAACACTGGAAAGTGAATGAGTTCTAGAATATTTGCTCTGCGTTAAAACGGCACTCCTGACTGAACCGGGATCAGTGGCGTAAAGCCCTTGATATGTGTGGAAACATAAATGTGCGCTGGGGAGATATGAGCATCACTGTTCAAATATACTTCACCACGTGCAAAAAGACAAGCAGCAGAACTGGATCCTAATCCTCTGGAAGCTATTGCAAAACTCTTGATAGCTATTTGCTACAAATAACGTGGGTTTGGGGTAAATAACAGGCCTGAGCCTTGAGAAAGCAGGTCACACTTCTTAACTAGCTTAACCAGCAAGGGTTTTATGTCTTTATTTCTTTTTATATTTATATTTAGGCACAGTTTATAGATCTTCAAAACTAATTTCATGCATTTATGCATAAAGCTTTAGATCAAAAGGTTTTTAAGCTCGTGAGGAACATAAATGAGGAACATTAACAACTTTTGACTGGTTGTTTATACTTGTATGTAAATGTAATAATAATTTAATTACAAACAAAATGCATTTTGTGCTTTTATTTGATTGCATTTAGCTTTTTTGCAGGTCAGTGCATTAAGAGATTTTTCATATTTTCTTTATAGAAATAATTGCAAAAATCCATATTATACAAGATATCCTATATATGCTATTTTATAATATGAGTATTTTATTAAAATGTAATTCATATTCATATTTTTGCTTATTGTTTCCTGCTTTTAGCTTTTAATTTTGTTTTAGAAGTGTGTATTTGAATGCAAAAATGTATATATATATATATATATATATATATATTATTTTATAATATTTTACAAATATTTTAAGGTCATAATATTTTGCTTTTAGTTTATTTGCAGTTTGCTTTAAATAAATGTACATTAATTTATCAAACTGCAGGACAATGTACAAATATTACATTTTGTCTTTTAATAAAATGTAAAAAATAATAATAGTATAAATTGAAATGCAAAAAATAAAACAATTATAATATTATATGTATATATTAGAATTATTGAATATCATGCTTTTAGCTTATTTGCATTACAGTGTATTGTCTTATGACCATTGAATATTACACACATATTCAATGTATAAATATTAATCACTGATGGACACTGCTGTCTAAATTGTGTCAACCCTAAACCAGCCGTAATCAGTTGCCTTTTCGGCAAAGTCCTTCCATGCAGACAGTTCTGGATGTTTTCAGATTCATTTTGCATAGTTTAATCAATATGTCCACAGTAAAGTCCATCATCCGAGTCTTAATAGGCTATTTATTATGTCTCTTGGATGCAGAATCAACGTTTATTCCACATCTCCAATCACCTCAGCTTGAAACCAATGACCTGTAAACAATGCGCCCATATTGAATAGTGCAAAACGCTTTTTCCTCCACTTCTCGAAATTGCCTGTGCCATAGATGGCTCGGCCTCATATGGAGACGCATTAGCTGGGGTAAAATAGCTTGTAATTCGACAGAGTGAAGCTGGCGCAGAACTCAAATAAAAAGCAAAAGTGCAAAGACTTTGTACTGCGTTGGAGGTGGGATAAAAAGCATTCAGGAATAAAGACAAATAAAGCGCTGTACTCCAGACATCGAGCGTCTCTCTCCATACTCACTGAGCCCAGACGACTACAAAGCAGAACAGAGGAGTCTGGGTAATTAGTGCTCAATTGGGCGTCAAATGAGAGGGGATGGCCTGCGTCCCCCTCCACAGACTTCCACTTTTCTCTCTCCGGCGTTGAGTTTATTCAGCTGCTCTCACCATCCAAACATGAGGAATAATTCACTATAATCACCGCAGTTACCGGCACACAGAAGCTCGTATTGAGCTAAATAAATTAATTAGGAACAAATTAAAGATGTTTGAGCAGATACATTTTAAATGGGTGATATTCTATAACTTACAGGGGCACTTTCCCGAACAGTGTTTAAGACTAGTCCTAAATTAAATATTATAATATATGAAAAAAGCTTGCACGGACATATTTAAAAAATATATTAGCGCCATTGTTTAGTCTTAAAATGCTCACAAGTAATGCTTATTTGCAAAAGCATGTGTGTAAAAACTACTGAAATATCCTCATTCAACAAAGTCTGTCACTTTTGATCATTTTAATCCAGCCCTCCTAAATAGAAATATGAAGACCCCAAAGCTTTTGGCTTCAAACGAGCAACAGTTCTCCGTCATATCAGCTCTTTAATGTTTAATGTGATTGCTCTTGCAGATATCGATGAGTGTGCCAGTGAATATAACGGAGGATGCGTTCACGAGTGCATCAACATCCCCGGGAACTACAGATGCACGTGCTACGACGGCTTTCGCTTGGCCCACGACGGACACAACTGCCTAGGTAAGCCCTCGCTGCTTCACAAATAAAGTGTGTGTGTGATGATCTCAAATAAACACATATATAGGCATGTCTAATCAAACTCTGCCCAGAATGCGTCACTCCGTGTCAAAACCAAGCGGTTTGCGTGGTTAACCGATAGAAGAGGGCGATACATCCCTCTGATTTTTCCTCTGAGTGCTGAGCGCAGGGTTCTGTGGGATTAATTGTAGTGAGCTCAGGTTTTTGACATTCGGTGGCTCGTCTGCCCAGCCGTTCCAGGTCAGTTGAGTCAGTCTGAGGGGAGTGTGTGTGTAGTGTGTTTGTGTGGAAGATTTACATCGGGTTACAGTCTTATACTGACCTCGGCGCTTTAACTCAAAACAGATGTCCGGCGCGTCGAACAATCGGCCCAATGAAGATGTGAAATTGCTGCTTTGCTGTGATCGGTGGCTTTTCTCACAGTGTTTGTGTGTGTTATGTGTGTTTTACTCGCACGGCGCAGAACAGTGCTATTTCGGACCTTTGTAGATGTTTAAAAGTACCGTCTGAAAGTTTTTAAAACACATTGAAACGTGTATTGATTTGAGTTTTTCTATGGCAGAGCTTGAAGAAATCTGATTGTTCTCCCAATTCAGAAAAAGTAAAAAAAAAAAGTCAACAAGTCACAATTAATGACATGATTATTTATGTTTTTATTTATAACATTTAAAATTGGGAATAAAAATTATATTATATTGGACAATTATTTTGTATCAACACATTTGCAGATTGCACTTTATACATGTATAGTATATATTAATATTAAATATTAAATACACCAAAGGAAAATTTTAATCACATTAAAATTGCTATTCAATAACTTAAAAGTAAGAAACAGTGACCTTTAAATATATATATATATTTTTAAATATTATTTAAAATGATAAAGTAATAGAATGTGGGATATTTTATTGAAATACTATATTTTAAATCTAGGGGAATGTTTTTAACAACATATGTACATATATATTTATAAAAAGTATATATATGCAAATATAATATAATGTACATATATATATATATATTATAGTATTATTGTTTGTGTGTGTGTGTGTGTGTGTGTGTGCACTTCATTTGCAAAAACAGGTAACTTTTTAAGGATTTTCAAAAAGTTTTTTATTGTGCATTTAAATTAATCTCAATTAAAGAGTTTACGTATTTTGATTAAGCTAATAATAATAAGAAAATATGCATGAAAATTTTATTTGTGTATATATATGTGTGTGTGTGCTCAAAAGAATCTTAACAAGCCTATATACTTCAATATTAAAAGCATGACAGATAGATGGATAGATAGATAGATTGTAAAAAAACATCTTACATAGAAAGCCATAAAAATACATGTTCTGCTGGAAGATTGAATAGTTAACCCCATAATCTACTGATTTTGAGTTATTGATCGTCTTGAACTTTCAGTGAGTCGCAGAGGAAGAAAAGAGTGAGAATAGGGGAAGGAATAGAGGATCAGGAATAAGAGAAGGAGAGAGAGAGGTGTAATTCTTCAGCACAAGAATCCTCTCTGGAGATTTTTTAAGAAATGTTTTAAGTGCAAATAGCATTGAGCTCTGCTCCGGGTTTCACCAGAATCCTGTTCCTTTCCCAAATATTTGCTTTGGACGTGAGCCCGTGATCTGCACAGAACACATGTCGCTGACGCCGTCCTCTGACCAGCACAGCTTCACCAAACCCAGCAGCTGCAGGAAACCAGGGCTCGGTTTATGCTGCTGGAGCAAGGTGTTTGGGGTTTGAAGCACATGCAGAGATGCTAAAGCAAGCTCTGCGCAAACAGACAGCCGTTACCAGAAATGTTTCCCAATCGCTTAGATGTTAGTAGTGAACGTGGATGCTCAGTTTCACTCCTTGTGTTCTGTGTGTGTCAATACACAACTGATAATGCAGTGCAAGTGCGCATTGTTGAATTGTTGCACAGTTGTCTGTTTTCTTCATTATTTTTTGTTTTTAGCGTTAATGTATTACCTACAAGATAATAACTGATCAGATTTCTGACACGTGGACTTCCAGCGCCATGATTTTACTGCTACAATATTTCTGTTTCTACAATTTTTTATCTTTGTGTATTTGCATGGAATACATTTTAGACCTTTTGTAATTCTGCTAGAGTCTGTAGCCACACCCACACGACACCTGATTGGTTTAGAATCACACCACACATATACCCAGCATTTATTTATTTATTTAATAAATATTTAGGACACATTTATTTATTTACTACGATGGTGATGATGATCTCATTGCTTTGTATTTCAGTTATTTGACAGGCTACATTTCTATAAAAAATTTTTTTTTTATTTATTTTATTTATTTTTTATTTTATTAATAACTCATAATTTAATAGGAAATAATGAAGTCTGATAGTTCAGATGTCACATTAATTACATGATGTCCTGTTTAATTTGTCTATTAATAATTTGTTCATTTTGTGTTTATGATCGTTTATGTTATACATTTTAGATCAATTAATAGTAGTAGTAGTTGTAGTAGCAATTTTTTCATCGTTTAATGTTTATTCACAAGAACACACACACACACAAATACACAGATATTTTCATTGAATCTTTTTTTTTTTTCCACATACTTTAATCCAATGTTTAGTAGCCACGCCCACAGTGACATCTGTTTGGTTCAAAATCCTGCATGTACTTTGCCATTTCGTACAGTATTTTTACTTGCAGCAAGGACAGAATTCGATGCTGATAACTTCATGTAGCAATTGTCGAATGGTGGGAATGTGAGTCTGTTTTTGAGTGTGTATGTGTGTGTGTGAGACAGAGAGTGAACACGAGCGCTGGGAAATGGTTATATTCCCCCCTCGGCTCGGCTGAAAATGGCCTAGATTGGAAACTCTATCCCAAGGCCTCAGTGCATTGGACAAATAGACAGAAAATTAGTTTCGCATGAGGGTTTATTAAGCGTGAGCTTGTGTATACAGCAGCCTGACTCTGATGAGACGTATCTGAGAGAGATCAGGTTGCAGTCTCATCCTCAGAGAGGCAGACGACACAGAAAGCTCTCGATGAGAACAAACACTCACACGGTTGTCAGTTTGACGGCTTGTGGCCTCGTAGGACAGAGTTTTGGTGGTAAGTGGGTTAAACTCGACTCAACACCTGCTGTCAGTGATACTAAAGCTTCTCATCATGCTTTAGACAGAGTGTGTGCATCACATCGGCTAGATATCGGCTGCCATTTATGTTATTTATGATGCCTGCAGCATCTTCTCAATGTCCAAGTTGCTGTTTTTCAAAAAAAAAGGTTTTTTGGTTTTTTTTTTTTTTTTTTTTTTTTTTTTTCAGTTTAGTCATTTGTATTGTTTGTTATCTGCAGTAGTATGTGTGTGTGTGTGTTTTCAGTTAATATTTATTAATTTATTTAGTATTATTTATTTATTTTATTAGTTTGTTTGTTTATGGGAATAAGGCAAAAGGAGAGGAGAATATATTATTTATTATATTCAAAAATGCCTTTCACGTACATTCAATTTATATTTGTGTAAACAGTCTTTTACCAAAAATGTCAAAATTACCATGGTAACTACAGTATGGTTTCCCAAAACATTATATACAGATAGTGTTACCAGAATAAGACTGCTAAAGAAAATCCAGGATTCTTTTATTATTATTTTCCAGTAGTAACTAAATATAATATTTTGGTGATGTCATGCAGTAGTAACCACGGTACGGTTTCAAAATAGGCTTAAAATCTGCATCAATCAAAGACAGACTAATCTCTGACTATAATCAAATAATTCAGACGTCATGTTGATTTAGGATCAGTCTGAGTTCAGGAAAGGGCCGTGATGTCATTTAAAAGCATACTGCAGGTTAAAATGTATTGGCTTTTAATCAGCCATTGAATGATCAGTTTGTTTAATGATCCATGAATCCCAAAAGAGTCTTATCAACGCACACAACTTGGTTTTTCTATTAGAGTGAGGCTTTGCATTGACTTCTCTATAATCTTTTTTATGTAGCTGTTGTATGTAAGCAGTTTTACTGTAAAGCACTGAACTGAGCGAATGCAAGTTCACACGAGCAGGTCCACAGTAGTTGTCAGCAAGATAGAACTCAAAAAGACTAGCAGAATGAGAGACGGCATGAAATCACCGGGGATGCACTGATTAATGATCTAATGCCGTCTGTTTCTGAGGCCAGGCACATATCAACACCACAAATGGACATCAGAGCTGCGAGAATGTGAGCAAAAACATGAGAAATGTAGCTGTGAACTGTTTACTTTGAGGAAGAAAACAAACAGCGGGAGCGGGATGTTCAGAGTCATGAGGTTATGTCCTGTAATTAGCTTTTTATTCAGGTTTTGTTCACATAAGTGACCATTTTTCACTCTACCTTCTATATGCAAATGAACTTCTGTATGTCTTATGATTGGCTGCTCGCTTTGCATGCGAAATGAGTGCCAACACAATCAAATTCGTAGTGTGATGATTTCTGAACAAGCCATTTTTGCAGTTTCGTTTCAATAAAGGTGTTGTGTTATTATAATTAAAATATTCGTTTTATTGTATATTTGAGTTTTTGTTTTTTGTTTTTTTAAAGAAGTTAACTTTTAATAGGATACATTACATTTCATTTCAAATGAATACTATTCTTTTAAAGTTTCTAGGGTTAAAAAATATATATAACCAAAGCAAAAAACATTAAAAATACACCACCCATGATTTGTACCGCAGTGCTCTCATGTATATAATAAACAAATAATGAATTGAAATCGAGGTGCTTTTTGTGTTTTGTTAACATCGTTTTATCATCAATCAAGTCTTTCAATAAATTTAGAAGACGGACGTGTATGTGAATAATGGAACGCATCAGAATTGTGTACAATTACAGTATATTTATTGAAATATGTTTTTTTCAAATATATATATTAAATTTGTGTTTATCTGTGTCTCCGTCAGATGTTGACGAGTGCGCGGAAGGAAACGGCGGATGCCAGCAGGTCTGTGTGAACATGATGGGGAGTTACGAGTGTCGGTGCCGGGATGGATTTCTGCTGTCTGACAACCAGCACACCTGCATCCAGAGACCTAAAGGTGAGAGTCTGATCACAGCACAGCCATAACATACCACTCTAAGTCTCTGCAGTATAGTATGTGTACTAGCCATTATAGATGTGTTAACGGTGTAGTATAATTCATGCACTCAGCTTCAGGAATCTGGAAAGTGTTTAACATCTCTATTATTGATTCATTCATTAACTGGAACATGAAAACTTCAGACCTCAACTTTTATAAATAAACAGTTATTTAAACAATGTAATATGCCTATGTACAACAACTATTTAATTTGGAATATTAAATAACTGGATACCACTCATATTCAGTGTAACTGAGTTCATGTGACAACCGGTGATATTTTAATATTATTCATGTACTATTATAGTTTTTCTAATATTTTAAGTTAACTTTTATGGAATTTATTTTTTTATTTGGGTTTTAGTCATTTTAGTACTTAAACCTACTTTATTTAGATTAAACTATTAAAGATTGATTGATCGAATAAAGTACTAAAATATTTTAAATTAAATTAAACCAACGTTGCTATTTGCTGTTCATAATTAAATAACATGATTCCACTCATAATTTGATAGGGTCATATGAAAAGCAGTGATGTTTTAGTATTATTTTTATATTATTGTAGTGTGTATTAATACATGCAGCATTTATTAAAGTGTAGTTTATGGTAGTAAATTCTTGCAATTCTATCATTTTTATTATAAATATTTATGTATTTTGTTTTAAATTAAATAATAATTGTATTTAAATCTTAAAAATGTTTTTGGTTATGGAAAATGCAAGGAAAAATATTATATATTAATATGTTATAGTATGTAAATTTCATTTAATGAAGTATTTGTTTTTGTTTTATTAAATATGTACATAATATACATAATTGTTTATTAATATTTAGGTTTATTTTGTATTTCACTTAATGTTTTTGTTTTCATTTTGTCAGTTAGTGATCCATGCAACATTTTTCATTTTGTTATGTTCTTTTTTTCCTTTACTTTTTTAATGAAAGCTTTTACGATGCAAATCCAAAAAGCTACAGTTTCTCTTGCTATCTTAGAATAGTCTAGTAGTCTGCATAGTATTCAGTTAGGATCGTGTTTCATTCTGAACGCAGCCGTTATTTCTGTGCCGTTTACATCATGATTTAACGATGTCAGCGGAAAATCGGCGTTCTTTTCAAAACCCAATCTCAGGAGATGCCTTTGGCCAGCTGAACTCATCCGTGTTTGTGTTTCATAAGCACACTGTTATTTGAGTCGTGGATCGTATGTTTCAAATGCTGGCCCTCTGATTCCAAGCCTTTATTGTTTCTATTCTGTTAGGTTTTTTTTTTTTTCTCCTGTTGGAAAGACTTTGATAAATACCGTTGTAATCCCTCATATTTCATGTTAATATTATTTTATTGCTGCCAGATTAAAACCTCTTGGACGGAGTAGTTCATGCAGCATAAATCCACAAACGCTTCGACGAGGAAGCGCAGTACACTTCTGTCGTGATCGGCCTGGGATCTGTTTGTCATTAGGTTATTGTTGCAGCACAATGTGCTTCAGAAATCTGCGGTTTAGGAAGAGACGATGTTGGACAAACCGACAGCGAGAGTGACGTAACTCATCTTCCCAGTGAAATGAGGGATTGACGGATAGCATGTGTAAATGACAACACACAAGATGGTTTCTGCTGCTTTTCATGAATGTTGTAAATTTATTTCGCATTAAAGCTGAGTTTCTCCAAACTAGGGCTTGTGAGTTAAAGAGCGGGTAATATGTTTTTAAAAATATATATATATTTGCAGTTTGTAATGTAGCTGTCCTTCAATGTAAACAGTCAATGTAAAGTTATTAATCCAAAAAGTGCATGATTGAGAAAGATATTGTCTCTCAAAACAAAGAGTTGACTCGCCTTAACGAGTCATTACATTTTCAAGTCATCTGCCTGTTACTGATGTGCGTCACTAGGTAACATATTTGCATGTGTTTTGTTTTCATTGCCCAAGGATGCTGATATAAAGAATCACCATTTTGTTATGCGCTCTCAATTTACCAATGACTGTTTTTCTAATCTCTGAGAGTTCAATGCAGGATTTGCTAAACGCTTGTCCATGAAAGATAACTTCATACCATCTTTATCTGGACCAACAAGCGTCTCCGAACCACAGCCTGTAAGTGTGATGAATACGTTATTTTTACATTTTGTAGTAATATGTAATGTATGGCCTAGTGCAGCTTTAGGTTTCCAGGTAAAGAATTACGGTCTAACTAAAGTAACATTTCAGTAGTTCGCGCTTCCTTATAATCGCGGAAATAATGATAGCGTATTTGGCGTGTTGTCCTGGGGGCGAGCCGGGTGCCCAGCGGACTCCAAGACCTAGAAGTATGAACCCTAGCGAGGGTAGAGGCTTGGACCCCGTTATGATAGTGCGAACGAGGCAGAGAAGGGGCGGAGGAAGGATGCTTGTACCGAGACACGGAAGGGAAAGAAACTGGTTGATTTATAGTGGATAGGTTGGAATCGAATTGGCTGACGAATTGATAGGTAATGATTGATAATACGGTGCTGGCTGTGTCTGCTTAATCGTTCGCGCTTCCTTCCGAAATTGGTTTGGCAACGTCACTAGTTCTGATAAAGCGCTTTGAATCCACTGATTATTAGGAATATGTCAAATAATGTAGATTGGTTTTTCTGATAAGTAAATAATAATCATGAATGCAATAAATTGCTGTCACATTACTTAAAGTACCATATACAAAGTTTAAACCTACCACTGAGAAACGGCCTGATTAAGTCGTGCTTGCGATGGAGTTTCCGGTTGAGCGACTGCGTCTGTCTCTGCATCCTTGGACTCTGGCTTGAAAAGATAATATAGATGCCATTTTATCTTTTATTTTCATCTTTGGACACACAAATTAATTATGGAAACTGACGTTTCCTTTCCTACACAGAATAACGTTAGATATGGAAAGACCAATCAAAAAAACTTGGTCAACTGACCAATCAGAGCAGGGTTGGCTTATGCAAGGGAGGGCTTTGAAATAATAAAAGACAAATAGTTTTAACATTATATGAAGGTTTATTTAATTGAAAGATATTTCCACACATTGGTAAATGCTTCAACCTCAGATGCTGGAAGGAAATGCATTGGTCTAGTTTCTCGCTCATGCCTGTCAGTGATGGGCGGCACAGATAAAATCCAGACGTTAAGTTGCATGTTTGTTTTGAGACCTGCGAAGTCTGCTTGTCTTCACAAACACTTTCTGAAACGAGCGCTGAGCAATGTTGCTCAGCTGAGAGTGAAGCAGGAGATGAAGGTGGTTTTCCGCCCGAGGCTGAGCACTCATTTCATGGGAAGCTCTTTCTAATCCAACTGACGAGGAGGGTTCTTCTGCAGGATTGAGGTCTGGTGTGTCACGGACAGCAAGGATATGCGTCAAGAGGCTTTTGTTGTGGCTGTCAAAGGTCGCGAGTCCAATCAAACACTGCAGCTCAAACTCATCTGAACTGCTCACTTTTTGTTCAATATCCACTGCAGACTCACAAAATACTCCAGTTCCTGTGAAAATGTCACACTGCTGAAGTACAATGCTTTTGTGTTGATTTTAGTTCCCATCCATGTTTGATTTTTGAAATTCCCGTGACATATTCAGGCTTGATTTGATTACTTGATGTACAGTATTTTGTTAAATCACTTTCTAGCCTCTGAGGGCATTTCCATTTCCATTTATGACATTTATGTCTTTGCTAAAATGAAACTTCTACCCGAGGTGTTTTCTGTGTTGATGGGATTTTATGCATGTAATTTCACTGGGAAGCAAACCCATAGTAATTAATAGTCACTATGTTTTAATGTGACCGTTATCCAGCCTAGAGAACTGTAACATGCAAATACATTTTTAAAGGATTAAAATATTAATATGATTGGATATTAGTATTGCACAAATATTACGTACTTAATATTATTTTAAGATATATAATGTTATTAAGGTATAATATTAATAAAAAAACTTTAAATTAATTAATTAACATCAATATTTGGATGATATTAATAAACCCATATTAGTTATATCACCTACATCTTGGATGCCCTGGGGGTAAGCAGATAAACATCAAACTTTCATTTATAAACTTTCAAATATAAGAATATAAATATATAAATGTATATACATATAACTATTTTTTAAAAATACATACTATATGCGGGTGTATTTATATACAGTATACATAATAAATACACACACACATACAGTTGGTACTGAAAGTATTCAGACCCCCTTACATTTTTCACTCTTTGTTATATTGCAGCCATTTGCTAAAATCAATCAAGTTTTTTCATCATTAATGTACACATCACCCCATATTGACAGAAAAACACAGAATTGTAGACATTTTTGCAGATATATTAAAAAAGAAAAACTGAAATATCACATGGTCCTAAGTATTCAGACCCTTTGCTGTGACACTGTACTGTAACTCAGATGCTGTCCATTTCTTCTGATCATCCTTGAGATGGTTCTACACCTTCATTTCAGTCCAGCTGAGTCCAGCTCCTTCCCTTAAATGGAAGACATTTGGGATGACCAGAACCCTTCCTAGAGCTGGCTGTCTGGCCAAACTGAGCTATCTGAGAAGGGCCTTGGTGAGAGAGGTAAAGAAGAACCCAAAGATCACTGTGGCTGACCTCCAGAGATGGGAGATGGAAGAAAGTTGTAGAAAGTCAACCATCACTGTGTGCTTTATGACAGAGTGGCCCGACGAAAGCCTCTCCTCAGTGTAAGACACATGAAAGCCTGCATGGAGTTTGCTAAAAAACACCTGATGGAATCCAAGATGGTGAGAAATAAGATTCTCTGGTCTGATGAGACCAAGATAGAACTTTTTGACCTTAATTGTAAACGTTATGTGTGGAAAAAACCAGGCACTGCTCATCACCTGTCCAATACAGTCCCATCAGTGAAGCATGGCTGCTGGGACAGGACAACTGGTTGCAATCGAAGGAAAAAGGAAGGCGGCCAAGTACAGGGATATCCTGGACCAAAACCTTCTCCAGAGTGCTCAGGACTTCAGACTGGGCTGAAGGTTTACCTTCCAACAAGACAATGCCCCTAAGCACACAGCTAAAATAACGAAGGAGTGGCTTCACAACAACACCGTGACTGTGCTTGAATGGCCCAGCCAGAGCCCTGGGCAAAAGGTGCTTCTACTAAATACTGAGCAAAGGGTCTGAATACTTAGGACCATGTGATATTTTAGTTTTTCTTTTTTAATAAATCTGCAAAAAAAGTCAACAATTCTGTGTTTTTCTGTCAATATGGAGTGCTGTGTGTATATTATTGAGGAAAAAACAATAAACCTAAATGATTTTAGCAAATGGCTGCAATATAACAAAAAGTGAAAAATTTAAGGGGGTCTGAGTACTTTCTGTACCCACTGTATGTTATGCTGTCGATTCTGAGTTTATTTGTGCTCTTATGTGTAATTCAGGTATACAAAAGGAGAGCTGGACATTGCCTACATCACCTCACGTATTATCGGTGAGTAATGAATAATTCTGTGGTAGTGAATGATAGCTATGTTTGTATATACCATTGTGTTTTCTCCATGGTTTTCACAAATAGATGGATAATTTTAGTTTGGAAACCATCAGCTAGTTTTTACTTATTTTATGTATTTGCTTTTTTCGTACATCTCTCACCCACTTATTCCAATTTAAATGCATTTCATCAAAGAATATCAGATGCTACATCTAATCTGTTTGTATGGGCTACATTGGAAAGAATTATTATAACTGTCTCCTAATTGTCCTTTCATTGTGTCAGTGATGTCATATCCTGCTGAGACGGTGGAGATGGGCTACAGGAATCACACAGAGGATATCCGTTCCTTTCTGGACTCGCGGCATGCAGACCATTACACTGTTTTCAACCTGTCACAGAGGAACTATCGAGGGGCCAAGTTCTCCAACAGAGTGAGTGCAATCACCTACATTTCCTGACTTGCATACTTTCATTTAACAACTCATGTGCAAATCAAATTGCCAGTGGGTTTAGTAGTAAGAGCATATATTCTTACTATGTGCTCACGTTAAAGTGCTTAAGAAGATTGAAATATTGTCTTTGTTGCCTGTAAGTCAGGATAAATGTAAATGTTTTGTATGGTTTTCTTTTTGTCCCAATAAAAGAAAACACAGCAAAAAAAAGTTTAATCACGAGTATGTTTGTTTAAGAATAAGAATATGAATATTTTCATTGAATAATGTGTGTGTGTGTGTGTGTGTGTGTATATATATATATATATATAAAAAATGTTTTTCCTCATACCATTCTATCAGATTGATTTTATTTGAATACAAAATTGAATAAAATTGTTTTTATTAAAACTCAGAAAACGATTTACAGCAGAAATCCAGTATATCTTTGTTGTCATCAAAAACATACTCCCTCTGTAAAATGTCATGGGAAATGTAAAAAAGGGGGCAATTTTTATAGCTTAAATTGCAATCCATGCATTAGTCATGTAAAATGTTTATACATCAGTTCCCAAAGTCTCATTAAAGAGAGAGGAAGCTACACGTCTGTTTTTCACCCACAGCATTGATTGATGTTAGTTTTAAAGTAAAACTTAATAATGGCCACTTTAATAATATGTTGCTAAGTACGCTAAGTATACAGATTTCTGGTTTTGTGTAAATGAAGGGGTTCTTGAGCCTTATTGGCAGAGCTCTAGTGTACAAAAATGTTTGGGAAACAATGGTATCGTATGGGATACTTGTTCTATGTTGTTCATTTCTTTCCAAAAAAAGATACTGGTGACTACGGTGACACCTCTCTCCTTCTTTCATTAAATATTGAACAGTGCTTTTCCCATGTAATTAAATAACTTCCCAGATTAACAGCATGACTCAACTATTTCCAGTGGCTCATTTGCTCAGTTAAGGATATCTTAGTTCGTTTTGGGATCTCATGATTATATTCTTATTTGAAAGTGGAGCAACATTGATATATTATTTATATTGTAGGTTTGGCTTAAGTATATTTTATATATAACAACTTTTTATGTTTTATTTCTACTCAAAATCCCTTGTTGTTGGTTATTTCACATACTGATGTTTTATAATGTACATAAATATTCTTTTAGATCTTGCTTTGATTAAGTATTGTATCCATGATTATCCAATCTTTCTTCGTTTTCACTATTTCCTATTTCTTCTCTCACATCTTCCTCTAAGTGAGAGTAATTCACTTTCTCATTCGCCTGTAGGTTTCTGAATGCAACTGGCCTTCCAGGCAGGCCCCGAGTCTTCACAACCTATTTGCCGTGTGTAAGAATATGTATAACTGGCTCAAGCAAAACCCCAAGAATGTGTGCGTGATCACCTGTTCGGTAAGAAGTTTTTATTAAACTAGATTCATTGTCTACATTTGAGTTGAGATTCCCTGATATAATAGAGTAAATCTGCATTATCCAAACACTTGTTTGCTCTTTCAGGATGGCAGAGCTCCTTCAGGCGTGCTGGTCTGTGCCATGTTCTGTTTCTGCCACCTTTTTGCCAACCCGGTGCCAGCCATGCAGCTTCTTAGCGCCAAGAGGCCTGGATCTGGCCTGTGGCCCTCCCATAGGAGGTACAACCAATCAGATCACAGCTCTGAAAAGTATAAATAATGAACGATAATAGTAGAGTAAATTATGAACTAATAATACTGCTCACTTTGTGAAGCGTGTGGTGGTTTTGTCTTGGAAATATCCATTTGTCGTTGGACAGAAATAATGATTGTTATTCTTTACAGTGTCAAACAAGTTATTTTTCCCCTTTGGAGTAAAACCGCTGACAGACTTGCTCATGTGTGTTTATTTATTTAGGTACATAGGTTATGTATGCAGTTTAGTCTCAGAGAAGCCAACCATACCACACTCCAAACCACTAGTCATTAAATCCGTCACGATGAGTCCTGTTCCTTGCTTTAACAAACAGCGCAGTGGCTGTCGGCCATTTTGTGACGTACTTATTGGCGAGACCAAGATATTTTCTACAGCTCAGGAGTACGAGAGAATGAGGTAAGAGTGTGTGTATACAGACGGTCTACTAATGATTCATTTAAATCATTTTATCTGCATAACTGAAATTATATGTAAAAGAAAGGTCATAGTGTCCAATCAAATATGGCTTGTTGGCAGTTTTCAGAAACTATTTATGTAGCACTTAAAACTGATCATGTTTTTTGTGTAATGGAGATCTCTTCATTTTTGTTGCTCTCAGGGAACACAGGGTTCAAGAGGGTAAAGTGGTGTTTCCTGTGAATGTGAGCGCCCAAGGAGATGTGGTGATTTCAGTCTATCACATGCGTTCCCATGCACTGCAGGCCAAGGTATGAGGCTTACCCCTTTTTAATTTAAATCAAGTAGGAGATAAGAAAAATACCGACAAGTCAGAATTTGTTAGTGTAAGGTTTGCATTGTTTAAATTCTGTTATGTTTGCAGGTAACAAACACCCAGATATTCCAGATTCAGTTCCATACTGGTTTTATTGCTCCTGACACCACAGTCTTAAAGTTTATGAAGTAAGTGTTTATTTTATTTTTTACCACATTGTAAGCTACAGCAGTTAATTGATGCAAAATCCTGTCCCACATAATGATATAAAAAATGTCCAGTCACTCTTTGTTTGGCACAATCAAAAAAACAAGTAAACTATGGACATGTTATTGAATTATTTGCAGCTCTGGACTGAAGTCTGTGTTTGTGTGTGTTTGTCCAGGACAGAGCTGGATGCCTGTGATTCTCCAGAGAAATACCCACAGCTGTTTCATGTGCTGTTAGACATTGAGGTTGAAAGTACAGAGAAACAGAAAGATCTCACGCCACCTTGGGAGCAGTTTCCCACCAAAGACCTGAGCCCCAACGTGCTTTTCTCCTGTCATCAGGAGCACCAGGATGCACTTGCTATTGCTGGTAATCCTGTATAATGCTATACAACACAAAAAAGCCATAAAACATCTTTCTTTAAAAAAAAACAACAACTTTTGATTAGAGCTTTAGAATAAATAATAGAGATATTTTATTCACAATAAATTCAGAATGATTTTGCTAACAGTAAAAAGTTAAAGCAAAATTTTTAATATTATAATGATTTTAATATAGTTTTGTCGATATGAAGTTACCTAGTGACCATGTTATGAACCTCTTGAAATTCAATTGTAACAAAAATCACCCTTTTAACCTATTTCAGTAAATACATAAGCATTAAGTTACCTTTTGAATCTTGTAAATATCTTGATGTTTCTTAAGTTAACCAAGGCTGCAATTATTTGGTTATAAGTACAGTAAAATAGTAATAATGTGAACTGTTATTGTAATTTAAAATATTTCTTTGCAAGATTCTGTAATGAATAGAAAGGTCAGAAGAAAACCAGTTACGCATTTGTTCTTCCAGCATAAAAGTATACATTTCTTTAAAAAACAAAATTGCCAAAGGGTGACAAAATGGCCTTGTGGAGTTTAGTCACCATTAAGAGCTCAGTGAACCTTTAAACAAGTCAACTCATCAGTCACTCTCTGGCATTCTGTTAAGTGTCTGTGCCCCATTAAACTAAACACCATCTGTTTAATGTACTTTATTCTCTGCTGAAAAGATGAAATGGAGGGCTTGGACTTGGAAGGTAAGATGTAGTGTAGGAGGCTTGTGAGAGCCAACAGAAAATAGTTGATTAATAGATTTGTAGTTGACTTTAGACAGTTATTTGATGAGTAGTTAAAAAGTTTCACATTGGAAGGTACAGTATTATGTTTCTCACACAGAGCTGTTTATTGGCTTCAGAAATACACACAACCCATATGGACTAATTTGGTGTTCTTCTTTAGATCTAACAATTTCTCCGGTCTGTCCCTTAGATCCTGCCCAGGGACATGGGAATTGCGGAGGCAGAGTGGGCCCAAATGAGGAGAGCGAACCATCAGATGATGAAATGCTCTCCCTTTCTAGTCAGCAGAGCAACACAAGCAATGAGAAATCAAGAGCAGCTAAGAAAGCAGAGCCTCAGCCTGCAGCGGCCCCTCCTCCAGAAGCTGAGGCAGTCGATCTGCTGGGTCTGGATGGTGAAGGTGCTACGCTTCCTCCATCCTCCCCGCAACCTCCGACCACTAGCACCACCACAGACCTGCTGGGGGACTTGTTTGGAGCTCCTCCCACACCACAGCCAGCCAGCGGCCCTGCTTCTGCTCAGTCCACCCCGAGGAGATCTGCAGCCTCCTCCTCACCCTGTCCATCACCTCGGTCTGGAGACAGTAAGGATGGTTTATGTGTTTTTTAAACAAAGACAGACACTTAAGGTGATTTAGTCAGGAGTTAGTGAAATACAGCTTGGTATAGTAAGACATTTAAATGACTGAATTATTCAGTTGAATAGGATTCGTTTAATATTAGGACACAAAGGGTAACACTTTACAAGAAGCTTCATTAGTTAATATTTTAACTAATGTTAACAAATTAGACTGTATTGTAAAGTGTTACCTTTGTTTTTTAAACTGCTATATCATGGAATACTGCTACAACAATATAATAAAAACAAATTCAAATAAAGGTTATATTATTAATATGATCATTTGTTTAATTTATTATTTTACCACACACATTAGTATTAGTTTACTATTATTGGTGTTATTATGTTGTTGTTATTAATAATAATAGACAATTAATTAATTATAATAACGTCTAGGTTACGAAGGTAACCCTCGTTCCCTGAAGGAGGGAACGGAGACGTTACATATGGGAACTCGCATGAGAGACCAATCGCCTTTGAGCTTTAAGAAAAGCCAGGTTCAGCCATAGGTGCCACTCCTGGACCACAACTGTGGACAGCACCTGGCAAGGGATCCATTTATTGGGGGTGAGGTCGGTTGTGTGGTTCCTGCATAAGCATGAACGAAACATTCTGGACCGTCACCGGGAGGTCCCCTAGGTCCCCTTAAAGCTTGCCAAACTGTCATGGTAAGGACGCAAGTGGAGCTGTCTCTTTTCCCAGACAGGTGATGCAGCACTCTCACGGCACCTCTGTGCACTCAGTAGGCCGGTGCTCACTGAAATGCAAAAAGCTGGTACAAGCTGAGCCTTTAAAAAGGCCACCAGCCCGCAGGATCCGCTGACAGCCGCCCAGTGATTGATGTCAGAGGGGAGAGAGCATTTTCAGAAGAATCTCTTCAGTACTCTTCGTCAGCAACTCCAGCTCAGTACTGTGAAAGCTCCGAAGCGAAAGTCTGCAGGTGCACTGCATCAGCGTCCTCTTATACTCACGTAGTGATGAGGTGCAGCTGGATGCAATCAGTGCACGCCAATGTTCATTGGCCTTTTCTTAAA
>JAUCMS010000030.1:1102272-1117048 GCA_032357445.1 Enteromius radiatus | reverse complement strand
AAATTAAATTAAATTAAATTAAATTAAATTAAATTAAATTAAATTAAATTAAATTAAATTAAATTAAATTAAACATTTGCCTTTTGGTTTATATTATCTTAACAAAATTCAATGTTGTAATTTCATTGAATAATGCATTTCATTTCACATACTTTACAAAATAGTAGTATGCGACATGCAGTAGCAAGGTGACATTTATAATGTTGTTCTTCTGTTTATTTTTCATTGCTTTCTTGAACAAATAATTTTTATCTTGACGTGTTTTTCCTGTAAAGTTTCTTTCTCGAAGTTTGGCTGCATCTACAGTATATGTGACCCCTGTCAGATAAATGTGATATAAGCGGTTCTCTCATATAACCTTGGACACAGACGATCCCTTCAGCTCCCTGCAGCTCTCTCTGCTGCTTTCCCAGGGTGCCGTGGGTCTGTTGACACAGATGCGTCCTGGGGTCTGAAGTCAGTGGGGTGCTTTCATTCTCCTCTTACTGTTCAAACACTGCTGAACATGATTCTGATCTGGGGTCAGGCTAAGAAAGGCAACACTCATCGGGGTTTGGACTGGTCTTCTGGTTCTGAATGTCACCGAGCAGAGCTGGACATTCGAATGCTCTTAAACTGAGCTGTGAGTCTTGTGTGTGCTGCAAACCAAACGAGTGTGTATATTTCAGGACACTGTGCATTCACAGGAATATTTGTGTACCAAGTGTGTGTGCTTGGGCTCAGATTTGTGGGTAAACTGAAGAAAATCCCAGAGCTGCTGTTCCTGAGAGCAGCTTAAATGTTTGTTTGTATGTTTTTTGAGAGTGAAAATCAGAATGTGTTTAATATTGTTTTATATGCATATGCTATTCAAAAGTTTGAGGTCAGTAATACTTTTATGATAGAAATTCATACTCAGCAAGTGTGCATATTTTCCTCTTTCTTTATGTTCTGCAGTGCGTTTTAATGGAACTAAAGACGTGCCCACCTGCATGGATAAAAATCACGGCTGTGCCCACATTTGCAGAGAGACACCCAAAGGAGGCATCGCCTGTGAATGCAGACCTGGATTTCAGCTCACCAAGAACAACCGAGACTGTAAATGTGAGTCAGTAAATGTAAATGGATGGACAGAACACGGTTAGATTGGTGAACAGATGCATATATAGATGGATGGAGGGGCAGAATGATGCATTAGTGGATGGTCAGAACAAAGGATAGATGGGCGGAACAATGCAATAGATATATAGATGGGTGGATGGATGGATGGATGGATGGATGGACAGAGCAATGGATACTGTGTATGGAAGAGTGGATGGATGGACAGAACCAAGGATGAATAGATGGACAGACAGGTGAATGGATGGATGGATGGATAGATAGGTGGATAGATGCATGGACGAATTGATGGACAGAACAATAGATATACAAATTGATGGATGAATGGATGGATGTACAAAGTGATGAATAGATGGGCAGGATGATGCATGAATGAATGGATTTACTCCAATTAAAATGGTTAACCCAATGTATATATAGATGGATGGATGGATTGATGGACAGGGCAATGGATATATGGATAAATGGACAGAACAATAGATATATAAATGGATGGATGGATGCACAAAATGATAAATGGATGGGCAGAACAATGCATGAGTGAATGGATAAACATAACAATGGATATATAGATGGATGGAAGGACAGACAGACCAATGGATGAATAGATGGATGGCCAAGGGAATGGATGGATGTATAGATAAATGGATAGATGCATGGATGAATGGATGAATGGACAGAATGATTAATAATGGATGGACAAGAATGATGGAAAGAATTATCAGTGAATGGATGAATAGCCACAATGATGGTTGGATGGACAGAAGGATGCATGGATGCTTGATCTCTAATCATGCTGTTGTTGTGGTTTAGTGACGTGTAACTATGGTAACGGAGGCTGTCAGCACATCTGTGAGGAGATGGACCACGGGCCCAGGTGTTCGTGTCACATGAAGTTTGCTCTTCACTCTGATGGGAAGACCTGTGTAGGTGAGTTAGCCCTCGACACCACCACCACAGCACTCCACCTGGCCAGCTGCTGCAACCACACCCAACACCAGCTTTCTCCAGACCAGGAAAAGACAAAAATAAGGGAGACCAGTGACCTCAACCAAAAAGAGATTTTGATGTTTCACTGAAACAAATAATGTGAATTGCTTAGAGGTTTGCTTAGTGAACAGGGTTTGACATTGACTTCCTAGTGAACTCCAGACATTATTAAAGCAACAGCATTGGCTTTAAGAGATTTCTGATGGAAACTCTGAACTTAATGTTCGGTGAAGTCCAGAGTTTGGCTTGATTTGATGCGGTGGGACCCAGATGGATATCTTCAGAGCTCAGAGCTTCACGCAACGTTCAGAGAGTAGAGTGCTCTGTGCATCTCTAGTGTTTTACAGTGAGCACATTGTCCTTTAGTTACACATCATTTACATGCATATGTTAGTGTTGCCATTAGTCTAGTCACGGATGAGGATTTACAGGCCTCGTGGGAGCTATAAACTGAAAGCTGAGCGCAAAAAGACACTTATGCATGAGACATAAACTTGATGTATATGAGCATATATCAAAGTTGAAAAAAAATCAAGATCACTGAATGTGAAGAGTTATGTGCTTTCCCGCTCTAGTTGTCTCTTTTTCTGCTTATCCCTGCTCACTTGATTCACTGAACACATTTTCCCTCAACTTTTCACGTTATTAAAAAGCACTGATTGGTCATAATGCTGTTTAAAGCAGCAGTGTGTGATATATGAGCCATTAGCATCACCAAAAGAATAAAGATGTTTCTTTAGAGTTGAATTATTTTAGGGTTGTGAGATCCAAAAATTGACACACAGCAGCTTTATGGCCTGAATAATAAGTGTATGTGTGTGTGTGTGTGTGTGTGTGTGTGCGCCAATCACAGCTGTTCTGTGCACCTCTTTAGCCAATCACAGCTTTGCTTTGTATTTCTACAGCCAATCACAGCAGTGTTACTGAATGACTAGCAATCCACAGAAGACTTGCATATGTTACACCAGGTCTGAATTACATGCAACACTAAATTTGAATATCTAAGAACAACTAAATATCAAAATATCTTAAAAGAGTAAGAAACAGAGAGGTTATATGATGATTCATTGTAGTATATGTTTTATTTAGAGAGTATAATCATTTTCCAACAGAAGTTTGAGATGCCAAATCACTAGCAATATGATGCTAAAATATAATAATAATTATAGTAAAAATAGTAATATTTTATTATTATTTAAATATTTTATTATATAGTAATTATTATATAATAAATAAGGTAATGCATCATTAACATAATATTAATAACAATAATAATAACAATAATATTTTTTGTGGATACATCATACATTTTATTATTATTATTATTATTATACATTAACCAAATGTATATATATTATTATATAATACAATAATAATCGTAATCCAATTAAACTAATAATAATTATTGTAATATATTATATAATTATTGTTTTTTGTTTTGTTTTATTTACATATATATATATTTATAGCTTAATATTAATAATGATAATAATAATAGTAATAATAGTATTATTTTATTATTATTTACATAATTTTATTATATAATAATTATTATATAATAAATAAGGTAATGTATCATTAACACAATAATGATAATAATAATAATAACAATAATAATAGCAATGCTATTTTTTGTGGATACACCATACATTTTATTATTATTATTATTATTATTATACATTAACCAAATGTATATATTATATTATAAAATAATAATCAGCTAATTATTGTTATATATTATATAATTATTGTTGTGTCATTTTTTAAGTTTATCCTTAGCTTAATAATAATAACAATAACAATAACTAATAATGATAATTAAATGATACAGAAATAATATATTGTATAGAAATGCATAAATTATTAGATCTCTTAGCATTTTTATTTAAATGTGTTAATTTTAAAGAAATGTACTCATATTTTCTTTCTCTTTTGTGTACTGTAATCTACTGTATACATTTTTTGGAAAGGTTCGCCCATCTTTTTTTATTGTGTTCATTCAAAAAGAAAAGAAAATACTTGTTTAGTTGTTTAGTCACACTGATCCCCACTGCCAGTATTACAGTGAGTGAGCGGCAGAAACCGATGCTCATAAAAAATACTTTTTATCTGTGTTTTTGGTACTCTGAAGCTGAAAATGGATCTTGGGAGCGTCGGGCGTAATAGCTGGAAAAGTCATAAAATTAGCGGACCCACAGACTTCAGGATGGCGTTATGAATCCTGAAGTTAGCAACCGGCTTCCCATCCGGCCACATCCAAACAGAAACAAACATACACACGCTCTCGAAGACAGAGCTTTAAAATCAGCCTTTCAGCATTCAGCCTCAGCGTCAGGGAGCGAACGGCGGTTAGTTTGGCTTCAGATGTGTTTCTTGCACGCCTCTTTCACTCTGGATCCAGCTCTTATGCCAAGGTCTCATTCAGACGCCCTATTATTACCCCTCCGTTCCCCCCGAAACCTGCCAGAAGCGCCGCAAATGAGACGTCTGGCTTGTCTGACGGCCCCCGAAGACCAAGCCGAACACTCTGCTGAGTAAAGCGCAGGCCGCAGAGGCCAGAGGGCTGCGGTGAATCTGTCAGGGTCGCACACTTCCCCCCGCAGGAATCCAGATCCAGCCGCTTGCCCAAGGCTGGCCTGCGGTCGCCGGGTCCCTCTCTCACCAGCTGTAATAGGCCAGAAAGCCACAATAAAACAAGCTGAACTTATTAATGAGCCCCTGTTGAGCGATGGGCTGGAGTCACGGAGTAATTGATGTGGCCTACCCACAATCCCCTGAGGAGATGGAAACCGTTCGCATGATAAGAGAAGGTGAGGAGAGAGGCTGGATGGATGTTTCTTCAACGACTGCCACTTTTATGTCCCGGAGGTCGAGTTTTAGACAACAGACTTATGAAAGTTCATGGAAACTTTTTACTGCATGCCTTGATTAGTTCTTGCATTTTTTTAATGCAGTAATAAAATACATGATGTATTTTAAAAGGTATATATTTATAAACACTGTTTTTGAGACTTTTATGCTTGTAGAGGCTGCATAAAAAAAAAAAAAAAAAACTATTACAAAACTATTAAAAATTTTATTTTATTTTAATATATTTTGAAATATATTTTTTTCTGTGATTAAAAGCTGAATTTTCAGCATCATTGTTACAGTATTTAACTGTAATCTAAATCTTTTTAAAATAAAATGGCAAATGTCTTTACTGTTACGTTTAATCAGTTTTTAATGCTGCTTACTTGAATAATATTAAGTTAATAATATTAAATATTAAAATAATTGTAATATTACTTAACTTTTTATTCTGTCCAATGTATTATTATTATTATTAGTATTAAGAAATAAAACAAAGAAACAAAACAAAAATATTTTAAAACATTTTTGTTTATTTATCACCTGATAATAATAATATGTGAATTAATAGAATTTTTGTTTTAACCTGTTACATTTTTTTTATAATTTCTCATTGGCTTAATTTTAAAATCAAAATACTACTACTAATACTAACTAATACTATTACAATTATTAAGTATCATTGCAATATTTTAATGTGCATGTATAAATAATATAAATGTTATGAATAAATATTGTTATTGTTATGTTGTATTAGATTTTTAAAAACGTATGTTTATATCTGTTATCATGTTTATTTGTCATTTTTGACAAATAAATACGACCTTACATTGGGTCGATCATGTTTACACATCTGCCGTAAAAACAAATCGCGTTCGATTTTCTGCATTTTCGCATATGTAGCAAGCGTTTCAATATGAAATTAAGAGAATTAAAAGAAAGAATTTGAATTCTTCCTAGTTGGTGCTACTTCAACTATTCAGACTGTATTTAAGAGAGTTTATTTTCTAAGCGTCCACATGGCCAAAACTGTCCAAGTTGAAGAAACATTCAGCACAAGCTTTCATTTTTAATTCTTTTTAAGTCTTGCCATCCCACTGTGTTTTCCCCCTCGCTTTGTTTACAGCATATTAAGTATGAAACGGTTCGGAGGACCAGACCTAGCATGTGTTAAAGACATTTTCAGATGCCTTTGCAGGGATTTGGTCAATGACTGGAGTCTGACCAACACTTCAGCATCTCTGGTTGGATTCGCCCCGGTGGCAGAAATAGCTCAGCGTTTGCATCAATGAATCAGATCGCCTGTATTTTCGTTAGTCAGACCCCATTAATACAATAGGATCCTTATGAACAATTTAGCCCAGAATAGCTTCTAAGTGATCTCTGCTCATTTTTTTTTTTACCGAACATCCTTTGATTCGCAGCTCTGCGGAATAGCTCTTGGACTTTAATCTCGCAATGGCACATTGGTAGAGTAAAATCAATCACTCTGATCTCACTGGGTGGCTTTTGTGTTCCTCCAGCTACTTCATCTATTCTCTTTCCCTCTCTCTTCATCCTCATTGACTGCCTTTCTCCAGTGGTGATGGATTTTGGTCGCTCTGATTACTTTTGCACTTTATACGGCTTTCATCCTTCTCAATCTGTCACTGACGTTTCGCTTTGCCAAACAGGCTTGGTTTGAAACCGCACAATGAGTGGAAGGGATGGCAATAAAACAAACACTATCTCACATCCACAAGTATTGAACAAAAATAGCTGAAGAGAGCGAAGAGTTAGCATTCCCATTCATCTCAATGGCAGTTTCAGTCATACACGCTTCAGTTAGCGACTTTGCTAAGTGGTGATGAAATTGGGCGCTGGTAAACACTATAATATAATGACATATTTGTTATATTCACACAATTTATGCAGTCAGATATATTTTAAAATTGAACTTATTCCTGTGATCAAAGCTGAATATTTAGCATCAGTGTCGCGTGGCCCTTCAGAAATCATTCGAAGAAATCATTTCTGATTTGTTTAGCAACGGTTTTGTAGAAACCTAGCAAGTAGTAAGTGATGCTCACTTTACAGTGGAATTTGCTCTTAATATATCTAAACAGAATGTGAAAATGCTAACAGCTAACACCTAACTGCTAAGCGTTTTTCCTTATGGGTCCAGGCATCTTCATGCGATCCTACAATCAAACAACATACCCAAGTCCTCCGCATAAGCCAGCGGTTTTGCACGAACATTTCCGCAGCAGTAAGACACTTAGCAAACAAAAGGGTTGTGGAGATTCTTAGCCTGAGAGAGATGCTAATCTGAAACAGATGCTCACATCTGGCTGGTACACACAATCCCCAGGCATCATATTGTTAAAGCCATTTGTTTCATGAGCTTCAATGGGCTTCGTTATTTCTAGTTTTCAGTTAAACTGAGAAGTCACAGCGCAGGTAAGTGATTGAGTATCTTAGATGAACTGCAGTGGGAAACTTTGCCACAGTTTATCTCTGTATGACACCAATTCACACCTTCCTGCTCATTTCGAATGTTTACCCTGAAGGGTGTAGTCAAACTCACTTACACTAACTGGTCTGCCTCTATCTGCTCCGGCTCGAGAGTGTTGTCTTGTCGATGCATGAGAAGACTAACACTCTGCCTTGTCACTCTCTGTATGAAAGTGTACGTAACACAGTGTTAAAAATCACATTGGACTGCTCAGGTTTACCTAGTTTGGTGGTTTAAGGGGCCCTAAACAGCTTAAACCATCTAAAATCAGTACACAACCTTGGGGTTAGTTTAAGCTGGCTTTTTGATAGGGAGTTTATGAACTTGATTGCCCCTGTAGCCTCATAAAAGGATCATTTGCAATGCAACTAAAAACAAATCTGACTGGTCAAGGTGTTTTATACAGTTTATAAAGTCAATCTTGGAAGACTAAGCAGTGTTTTTGTAATGTGTGTGTGTGTGTGTGTGCAGAGGAAAGAAGTGCCCCCCATCAGCCACTGCAGCCAGAGCTGTTACCCAATGGTAAATATGACCATTTCTCTAGCTTGATTCCTATTGGCTACTTCTTTCAATAGCGGGCGTGGTTATGCTGAAACTCTTACTAACCTTTATTGCACCAATTGCACCAATTCTTGGCTAATGTCTCCATTCTGACAAGCCTGGAAATCACCTCAATGCAATTTACCTTCATTAAAATAGTTTACACACTGGTATGTCAGTTTCTGTAGCTTGTTTCCTATTGGCTACTTTTTTCAATAATTGGCGTGGTAATGCTAGAATGCTTACTAACTTTATCGCAGCAATTTCTCAGCGAGTTTTTGCACCAATTCTTGGCTAACTTCTTTATTCTGGCAAGTCAGGAGATCATCACAAAGCAAATGACCCAAAGGTAAATAAGCCAGTTTCTTTACAATAGCTGGCTTCATATTGGCTACTGCTTTCAGTAGTGGGTGTGGTTATGCTGAAACGTTTACTAACAATTACCACCATGGGCATCGGACCATTGTATGTAGGTGGGACAGGGCCCACACATTTTGAAAGACCTATGATATTGGACCCACCCAATTTTACTATCTGTACTTCAGCGAATTTGCCTGCGCAAAACTTTTCAGCAACCCAACAACGTTTTTTAGAGTGCTGTCAGTCAAATCCATTCCACATCACGAATGCTAACGAATTAAATTCAATTTAGCTGCTTCCTCAAATCTATTCCACTTCTAAATAAACACTGGTGATCGTAAAAACCTGCTTCTTTTCATTTTAAGATACTGTTTTCGTTATGTTGTACTGGATAAAATGAATAATACAAATTGTTATTTAGCACTCCTGAGACACAGCAAAGCATCTTAGAAGCTTATTGGGTAAGTTTAGGTGTATCTGCTGCTCAGATATTATTTAGTTAGGGTTAGGGTTAGGGTTAGAGTGTACCACTGGAAACGTGAACTTATGGCTGTCTGTTATATTGCTGTGGCATTAGTGGGCACAGGTAATGTAAATAACTGCACCTGGAATCTTTATTGCACTAATTCTCTGCCAGTTTCTCATATCTGGCAATCAGGACATCAACACAATGCCATTTACTCCAATTAAAATGGTTAACCCAGTGGTAAATATGTTCTCTAGCTTGCTTTCTATTTCTTTCAGTAGTAGTTCTGGCAAGTCAGGAGATCACTTCAGTCCGTTTACTCCAGTTAAAATGGTTTACTTCATGGTAAATAAGTAATTTTCTTTAGCTTGCTTCAGATTCTCTATTTCTTTCAACAGCGGGAGTGGTTATACTGAAACTTACTTAACATTATCGCAACAATTTCTACATTTTCACCAATTATGGAGCAGTTTATTAATTAATGCAAGTCAGGTGGGAACCATTATCAACCAATATCAATAGGTTAATTCCTATTGGCTAAGTCTTTTCATAGTGGATGTGGATATGTGGTGAAACTGGAACCCTTACTAACCTATATTGCACCAAATCTTGGCCAGTTTCTCTATTCTGGCATGTAAGGGGATCACAGCAATGCCATTTACTCCCATTAAAATGGGCCTGGTTATGTTTGATCTTTTACTAACCTTTACTGCAACAATTTAAACATTTGCACCAATTCCTGGCCAATTTCTCCACACTGGCAAGTCAGGAGATCATTACAATGCCATCTACCCCCATTAAAATTCCTCTTTAATTGTCTAAATCAAACTTTGCTTGCAACGGTTTCATGGGAAACCACTCATTTTATAAGAAAGCAAGTTTAATGAGTTTTCTCAAGTCTCTGCTATGAGAAAAATGGGTCAGATTTGGCCCAAGACTGTGACCTGGGATAGATTCCTGTAATGGAATTCAATGGACTTGCTATAACACGTCACTGTGTCACCATGATTTTTTTCAAAGTGCCTCACGCATGACGTGAAATTGTAAAAGCGTTTTGTTTTGGATGCACACTTTTGATTGCACAAGGCTCTGAGATTATAAATGAGATTCATTGGTTTGGCACAAAATCTGCTTGCTGGCTGTCGGTGAAATGCACTTGTCTTGGGATTTTGTCTATTTCGGCTCAAATAAGCACACAGCAAATACACCAATGTCCAAGGACAACCTTTATCCCAGGACCAAAAAACGCATCTCACTTTGTTTCTCTTTCTGTCAGCTCATGCTATTTTCTAGACTTTGAAAGCATTGGCGTTTTTGAAAAACGAGCTTGTTTGCATGTCAATCTGTTAACATCAGAGTGAACTTAATGGAGACCGATGTGTTTGGTTGAGGTTGAGAGAGACCCATGCCAACAGCTGTCATATTTACCAAAAAGCTCTGGCGGCATGTTCCCGACTAGTTCCAACCCTTTCAGAAACTAATTGTGCCAACATTTACAATTCATAAGATTCATAAGGGCTTGCTGAATGTCGGTGGATAGTTTTGCTTAAGTAAGGTGAAATGTCCAATTACCGTAATTGCGGTACAAACATGCCAACCGAGTCTGGGGTTTACACGTATTATTGCACAAAATACACATGCAAATTAGACTGAGACTGTCTTTTTCGGTTAAAGTTTCTGTCAGAATGGCAAGAACAAGGGCAGGTGAGATGATCCGATCTCCTGGGAAGCCATTAGATGACCTAATTGCAGTTAATTGAGAGCAGTCTAGAATTTTGCCTCAGTAGAAAATCCTTTTGCCTGAATTTTCCTTGGAGGGGGTTTTACATTAGCAATGGACCTGCTGGGTACTAGTTAATGAGTGTGTTTTCCCACTCTCCCACAACTCCTCTCAAAAAGTGTCGTATAGAGAGAGTTTATGGAGATAATGATTGCATTAAGTGTTGGGATGTGAGCAAAGCTGAGTCGTTCATTTGAGTGTCTCTGACTCAAGTGAAAAGGGGTTTGAACGGGTCTCGGCATGCACAGGTGCCTCAAAAAGCCAACCGCTGCTTTGTGTACGTTGCCTGAGGATGGTGTTAGATGCTTGATGTTTGAAGTGCATGTTTGAAGTCTGCAGAGAAGGTCTTAACATAGTTTATTTGTAGCTCTCTCCTGCAAGAGGAGCATGATATCTTTGGCAGCAGACATCAATCTGAAGCTACTGTATAGCTGGAATGATAATTGTACCTCGGTGGGGTCTGCTTTGGCGCTAAAGTTGTAGTTTTATATTTTGTTAAAGAGCATTTAAATGGTGCTTGTCTGTGAAAAATATGCCGCTGTAATGTTACAGTTGCCCTGAAAACCAGTATTTGCTAAACTGCTTCCAAGTGGTTACTAGGCGGTTAAAGCTAAAAACAGTTATATATATATATATATATATATATAATAGATAAATTCTTTTATTATAATTAGTTTTTGGTTGAATTATTTTTTTATAATAATAGTAATCAAATATAAGTTCACAGGGTGTGGGGAATTATTTTTATGTTAATAAAAAACTGATCACAGTGATTTGAAATATTCTTTATAGAGTATTTATTTATGTTTATATTGAAGTATTTATTTACTTATTTATGGTTGGATGGATGCATGTTAATTTTTTATTTTTTTTAATATTGTGATTTTTTTTTACAGCATTGTAATTAAAATATGAGCTATTTTAATGCTATCAAATCATTTCATAGTAAAACTGATTACTGCAAGATGAGTTATTTATTGCAAGGTTTTCTGCAAAATTATTGTTATTATTTGACATATTTTAGTATTATTTTAAGGACATAATGTGTGTGTAATTATAAGCTGTTTAATGTCACTGTAATGTAATAATAATTTATTACATACGTTTTTCGAAGTAAATTAGTAAAATGAGATTAAAGAGTAAAAAGGTTTAATACTTTTGAATCATGACATAGTTAAAATGATTTACTATATCAGAGGATCAGATGAATGTTGAACTGATGTCATTCAGTGTATTGTTGACCCGTGAAAGAAGAGTCCTTCAGACAGGCAGCCGAATAACAGCAGAGTTTTGGTTTGATGGTTAAGTCGGCTCACTGCACGGATCATTAGCGTTTAGTGGAAAGCGTGCTTCAGTAAGCTCACAGGTGTCTTCCAGTGAATCAGACACCGCTTATCATCTCCTCTATCAAAAGATTATATTTATATCCACTCACACAGCTGAATCAAATCTTTTCAGATGAGAGAATTTACCCACACAAAAGCGAGTGTTTTGTGTGAGAGCGTGTTCCCGTTCTCAAAGCCGTAGATGTCAAGCGTTATAATCAGAGATTGATGCAGTTCGTGAATCTCGAAGCGTTTCAGAGGCGTGTTGTGACACAGACCTGTACCCGACACACACCGCCAACATCTCACTCTCTGTCTCGTTTATAGAGTTGTTCTGATGAATGCCAGCAGAGCTTTGTGCTACACCCTTATTCATGACAGTTATTGTGCTTAGATTATTAAGCGAGCAGTATTAGGATAGAAATGTTGATTGTATAGAAAATATCTTGCTTTATTTATTAATATCACTATACAGTAGGTTGAAGTTAGTTTTTGTATATTGTGATTATGCTAAAAATGAATTAATGAATAATAACAACAGCAACATTATGTATGTATTTACTTGCATACTTACTCACCTACTACCCCAAATCCTAAAAGTACCAAGTAAATAATAACAACAACAACAATAGTAATTATTATTATTATTAATCATATATAATTATATATAGCTATAGATATAGACAATTGTTTTTTGTTGTTAATTGTACTATTTCACTTGTATTAATGTTTGTTTGTTTGTTGTTAATAATAATAATAATACAATTAACGAAATGATACATTTAAATAATAATGTTTATTTATTTATATTTGAATTATTTATTTATAAGCATCAATATACATAATAGTTTTTTTATTGTTGTTATTGACTACCCCAAACCCTGAAAGTATCAAATAATAATAATAATAATAATAATAATAATGTTGTTGTTGTTACAATTTAAAAAGGGGTAGTTTATTTGTACAAAGTGACTATAAGACATTTTATTTTTAATAGGAGTTGGTGATTTGATACTTACTGATGTAACAAAGTTTACCAAAGTTTATGCATATTTGTAATGCAGTGTCATGGTCATTGTGAAATTTGAATCTGCTGCTTAACAGATGCTTTAGCTGAGCACTGAACTCTAACCCTCCTGTTGGTTGATGCTCATACACTCAATAACAAGGTGTTGGACAGACGTCTGCTGCTCTCTTGCATGCACTGCATTCATGACTAGATTAATCAAAGCTGTCTACAGTGGCAAGACGAGATGCTCATTTGGTTTGATATCCACATGTACAGTCTATTAAGCTGTTCCTGTCCTGACTGCTGCTTTGTGTCTGTGTGTGTGTGTGTGTGTGTTTTCAGAGACGTGTGCGGTTAATAACGGAGGCTGTGACAGCACGTGTCATGATGCTGTGACTGGCGTTCGCTGCAGCTGCCCCGTGGGGTTCACCTTACAGCCGGACCGCAAGACCTGCAAAGGTACAGTCATCCTCTAATCTCAGATAAAATTAACAGTCCTCCTGAGGAGCGACATGCTTTCTTCTGTTCTAAAGAGAAAAGAGAAAATAATGCATGAAGTCATAAAACCCCAGCAGAATATAAGCCATGTTTTGAGGGGTCGATGACAAAAATGTAGTTCGACGTCAAATATATTAAGATGCATAGGAATGCTGATGATGGATGGATTGGTGGATGATGGGTAGAATGATTGATGATAGATGGATAAGTGGATAGACAGGTTGATGGACAAATGAAGGGATGGATGGATGAAAAAATGGATGATGGATGGATGAACGGAAGAATGGAAGAATCAATAGATGGATACTTGGATGGATGGACAGAAGAATGAATGATGGACGGATGGAAGGATGGATAGGTGGATCCATCTGTTTATCTATCTACAGTATCTATCTATCTACATAGATAGATAGATAAACAGATGGATGGAACGATGAGTGGAAGAATGGATGGATGATAGAGTAAGGTCATAAGATCATCATCACCATCATTACTGGAGCTTTCAGCAGATTTTGAATTCAAAGACCAGAAATCAGTAAACTCCCACTCAGACTCATTATTGCATGCAGTTATTTCTGAATTACCGTAATTATGAGATCTCAACTTGTAAACAGCGTTCACATCTTTGAAGATCGTGTAATTACAAGTTGGAAACATTACATGAAAGCTCAAAGTTCTCGAATGTGAACACTTTGACGTCAAGTAAAAACCACCAAACGCTTTGGCGCTTAGCAACCTCTACACCTATATTTCTGTTTATTTCCTGTTATACAGAATTATTCTTTCTGCATAGTTATTTTTATATATAAATAATATATAGGTTTATATTCATACAAATTTAAATGAAATTTATGAATATATATTTAAAATATTTTAAATATATTTCTTTCTTTCCGTTTCTGTTTCTGTTTTTTCATTTCTTTCACTTTATATGGTGTGTTAAAATTATTTATAGGGTCCTTTTTTTTTACAAAACGCCAAGCAATTTCGTTATTTTAATTACATTTGTGGATTTAATTCTTATGTGAAATTATTTAGAAATATTTAATTTGTTTTATTCAAACGAGGAGTTAAACTTTGTAATAATGTGATTATGTGTGTGTGTGTGTGTGTATATATATATATATATATATATATATACAGTGGATACGGAAAGTATTCAGAATTTTTCACTCTTTGTTATATCGCAACCATTTGCTAAAATCATTTAAGTTATTTTTTTTCCTCATTAATGTACACACAGCACCAGATATTTGCTGACATTGCTGACATGTTTGCAGATTTATTACAAAAGAAAAACTGAAATATCACATGGTCCTAAGTATTCAGACCCTGCTGTGACACTCATATATTTAACTCAGGTGCT
>JAUCMS010000030.1:1079525-1098007 GCA_032357445.1 Enteromius radiatus | reverse complement strand
AGTTTCAGAGCACGGTCACGCTGGAGGCGTTCCCATAGCGTTTTCGGACGCAGTGTTGAGTTCCTGAAAAGGAACTACTAGGTTTTGCAGTTTGCACTAATGGTTTTGAGAAATGCATTAACTTTTGTGCAAATGTAAGTACTGTTGTGAGAAATGCACCAAAGCGACTGAGTAAAAAACGGTAAAAACAGCCTTGATGAGCAGAAGAGACTCCCTTAAAAAAAAAAAAAAAAAACATAAATCTTAACCCAAGGTATTTCAGATAATCAGTCCATTATATGTTATATGCATGTATTGTATATAATTTTAATTTGATATAGTAAGTCAATTTAATAAAAATTTGCACACATATACATACACATTTTTACATACATGTGTATGTAAAACACATAGTACGCATAGATTGACAGAAAAGCCAGCCAGCCAGACAGACAGATAGACTGATAGATAGATAGATAGATAGATAGATAGATAGATAGATGTGTTTTTCTTATTCTATGGGTTGAGTGTGAGAACAGTCTTTGCTCAGCACTTTGGCAGAAGCGTGGGCTTCTCCTCCTATCTGCTAAAATGCCATAACCATTGTTGTAAGGAATGTCAGAATGTCAAGTGATAAAATAATCAATGACCTTTTGCTCTCGTCTACAACAGACAGAACTGGAGAAAACAGAGAAGTCTGGCTGCTTTATACTGGAGATTTTCAGCACTGTTATTTTTGCTCATACTTGGTTTTAGGAGTTTGTTTTTATTGACTTGAACACTTTAGCAAGTCAAGTCACCGTTGTTTCTATAGCACTTCATACAACACAGACCGTTTCAAAGCAGCTTCATGGTGATAGACAGGAAAACAGTAGAATCAAAGATAGAAACTTGATTAAATATGAGACAAATTCAAATTAAGCTGTAAAGCTGCACTCAAAAAGACAGTAGTGTTATTATTCAACTTAATTTTCATCAAATAGTGTCAATGCTATCAAATCCATAATATTACTTAATGTGAAATATCTTATTATTATGTTCATATTATTGATGAACTATAAAACTAAGTCTGAAAAATAAGTCTGAAGGTCTGATATTTGCACTGCAAAAAGTATTTTTGTCTTGATGTCCAGTACAAATCCACGAGCTCATCCTCTCATTATCACCACAAACTCTAATTGTCATCCGGACTTCAACTCCCATCAGCCACTGCACTCTCTCACCACCTCACGCTCACACAGACTCAATATCCCACAATGCATCACTCACTCACAGCTGCAGCTCATCACCACACCCACTCACTCCATTAGCACACTGCTTAAATGCCACATTCACCAACAGTTAATCGCAAAGTCTTGATTTGCTCCGGCCATCACTTCTAAGCATTCCTTCCCGTGTTTATTTTCCTTGTTTTTGAGCCCGGACTGTTTCTCTGTGGATTCTGATTGTTTGCTACCTGCCCTGATCTGTGCCTGTGTACCCCGACTACGATTCTGCCTTGCCTCCACTGTCTCTGTTTGCCTGTGTATCTGACTCTGCCTGTTTAACCTGAATAAAGAACTGCACATGGATCCGAACGCTCTCGCCGCAATCATTCCAGTAATTCTTGATTAAAGCATAAAAACAAGACTCTTGTCATTTTGCTTCTTATGTAAATTTGTATTGCTTTAAGAATTTAAAAAATAGAAAGCAAAGCAAAGTCATACTTAAATTGTGAAAGCTCTTGATGAATGGCAAAGCATAGCATGCATGGAAAACCTGGTTACACTTTATTTTGATTGTTCAATTTAGACAATAAGTACATTTGTAACTATATGTCAACAAATTCTTATTAATTTCTCAGAGCAGACTGTTAGGTTAGGGTTAGGGTTAGCAGAATAAGTTGACATATACTTGCAAAATTACTGATAATCAGTATGTAGTGGACCCATCAAAATAATGTGTTAGAAGTTATTAAAGGGTTAGTTCACCCCAAAATGAAACTTCTGTCATTAATTACTTACCCTCATGTCGGTCCAAGTTGAGCCACTGATGTCACATGGACTGTTTTACCAGTGCTCTTACTATGTTTCTGGATCTGGGATCATTTCAGTTGTATTGCTGTCTATGGAGGGTCAGATCTCTGATTTCATCATCAAAAAAATATCTTAATTTGTGTTCAGAAAATATCTTAATTATGTTTTTTTTTTTAACTAAATGAAGGTGATTAATGTAAAAACAGAATTTGCATTGTGGGGTAATCTAACCCTTTCTCTGACATGTAGTTGTAAAGTTAGTAGAATATCTACTAGTTAGTGGACTATCAAAATAAAGTGTTACCGAAAACTCTTTTGGCATGGGAAAATGTATAAGCTGTCATGCATTTGCAAAATAATCATTCCATCAGTCCTATAAATCAGACTGTGTAGTGGTCTGGAAGCGAGACGCTGGCGCTGAGTGAGTGCTGAGGCTGAAGTTCTATCTCAGGATTAACAGCCTCAGTGTTGCCCTGCTGTCATCAGCTCAGCGACGGGACACGTCCTTCAACACCTCCCTGAAAGCCTGGAGACATTCCTGGCTCTCTTAAGAGCTTTCTGAGGTGTGTTTAGGGGGAGGTGTTATCAGATCCCCAGTATTCTGGAGGTGGGAGTCACTGATAAAGCCTGTATCTCCGCTCTATAAACAGAGCAGCTGTCATTTCGCTCTCACAATGCCATTGTTTCAAGCTGTGAGATTAAGTAGGACCTGCATGCCCGGCTCTATAGGGGTGAAAAAGTCTGAATATCTCACTTGTTTTTTGTTAGGGGCCATTTACTTTTGCTCATACTCTGTGTTGGGAGTTGTCAGCTTGTAACTCTCAAATCATGCTGAGACGTGTGCTATTGTTTGTCTAAGTGATCGGACGTACGATTTTCGTCAAGCGGATGATAAAACTGATCCCACAGAATTGCACTTGAAAGCAAAAATAATAGCAATGATCCAAGACATTTAATTTGATGCCACTGACAATATTAGTCTAAAACAAAACTGAGCTAAATTATGACACTGTTATTTTTTGTAGGGCTGCTTAAAGCTGAATTGAATGAAGATACAATGAAACAATGAAGCACTAACTGTATGATCTTTTTTTTTAAAAGGTGTCATGGTTAAAATCAAGTGTTTAGGTGTAAATAGTCGCAGTAGTTGTACTGCATTGGAAATGAATGGCAAGTAAATTCAATCTAGTGGAAACGTTTGGTACTGCACTCAAACTAATTTGTTTTTTTAGATATCAACCTCAAAATTGCAACACAACTTGTTCAGATGGCTTTAGATTTTCATCTAGTTTTACGGTGAAACATGTTTTGGAAAAATGACATTTAATAAAAAATGGAAAAATAGTATTTTGATCTGATTGCATTCTTTATAGCTGAATTGAGTTTGTTTTGATAACTAATGGCCTTTGCATTGACACTGATGAACTAAATTACTGGAAAGCTGCTTTAAAACAGTATGCATTGTATAAAGTTCCACATGAATAAATATGACTTCACCCTAGCAACTGCATAGCAACAACCTTTCAATCTCTTCACATAATGGCAATGGATTGCATGGACCAACACCACTCACTTATTCTTTAGAAAATCTTGTGAGTATTTCTAATATAAATAACCCCCCTGATTCTGCCATTTCTGTTACTATTCCAAGTTTTTTTTTTCCCACAATACCCACTTAAGCACAGAGAACTGCAATAAAAGAATGAGAGAATGCAGCGCTGCACGTACACGCACCTGCTGTCAGACCCGCATGCTAACGCCCAAACACTCTAAAAATATGCCACTTCATGGCATCTTAGCAACACAGCCCGACCTTCAAAAAAATACTTTTTTTAATATTTTAAACCTGTTGTTTTAAGTATGAGGTAAGATTATAATTGGGTAGTTGGCAAATAACATTTTTTTTCTATTTTAGGTGCTGGAGCTGGTCAGTTTTTTTTTTCTTCCCATTAACACCCTGTCAAAACTCTGGACACATTTACTGCTAAAGAAAACTGCTAAAATAGCTTTATATGAAATATAGCATGTCACAGCTTTCGGATGATTTCAATCTCAAAATGAAAAAAAAAAAATTGACACTAATGACTGGTTTTATGGTCCAGATTCACGTTTAGCCCACAAAGCTGCATAATGTCAATGGCAGTTCCTTCACTTCCTGTAAATTGTGAAAATGTGGTGATGGCATGAACCTACTTCTTGATTGGGTTCATGTCAGGTGAATTTGGAGGCCAAGGCATTAACATAAATTCACTATTATGTTCCTCGAACCTCTCCTTGACGATTGCCATTTCGAGACATTTCGAGGTACCATGCCATCACAATTTGTCCTTCATCAAACTCTTATAAATTGGCAGCTTGAATCAATTTTTTTTTATTGTGTGTGTGGGGGGGACATTTCTAGTGATTATTGTCGATTTGATTGCGCAGAATTTATTTAAACTAAACAGAACTACACAATGACATCTCTGAATTCAATAATGAAATGCCTTTAACTAAAAATTGAGTGTTTAATTGCGTCATTATACATTACTGACACTGTTCTCCAATCTGATACTGTTCCGTGCTGTGACACAATCTGTATTGTTAAAAGCGGTATATAAGTAAAGGCAACTTGTGTGTGTGTTTACATAGAAAGTGCCAAAACCTTTATCAAGTTTCATACCATTCTGATGAATAAAAAAAAAAAAATGAAATAAATAAAATGACATATTTCCATCAAAAATGACCAAACAGCATCAGAGGGTTATGAATGTTCAGATATTTTTAATGGAAAACAAAAATATGCAGTTTGCTGGCTGTTTTGATTTCAGTTACCTTTGGAAAAGAAATGAAATCTGGCTTTTTACACTAAATCCAAGCAGTGTTGAGACTCGTGGGTATCAGAGGATGCATGTTGGGTTATTCATTGTTGTCTCTGGGGCCTGTAAAGTCCTTCAGTGTTATTCTCCCGCTGAGGCATTGAGTGATATCCCCCCCACTGCACTCAGATCCAATCCTAGAACTGATGTTCCCCAAAGGCAAGAAACAGTGCAGACATCAGCAGGGCGATTTGTTAGATTGAACAAGAGTTTCTGGGGCGTGTATTGATTGTGTAACCTTCATTTACGGAGCTGTGCTTTCTCAAAGCCTGACTGATGAATCTGCTTCTTGATGCCACACTTGGAGGTAAACTGAGGACGATGTGGCCTGAACTGATCAACCAAAAATGCTAAGAGCTCCTTCACGTACAAATAGTAGAAACACAAACAGACAAAGCACTTGTCAACAGTAATGAGAATCAGTGTTGATGAAAACACAAAGCTAGCGTGCTGAAAAAAATGTTAAGGTTGAAATATGAGCTGGACATTTTGGTTCCCTTGAGATTCACCCAGACAGAGATGAGGTGTGCAGAGACCTTCTGCAGTAATGAGTGAGGTGGCAGTCAACAGAATCCAGAAACGGTCTTAAGTTACGACACATTCCGTAATATGGCAGACTGGGGAGCGTTTAAGGCAATCATTTCCATATGTTCTGAGGAAATAAAGATGAGGGGTTTAAATACCTCAGCTCTGGCCAGGTAATGTGTCTTAATGACCAGCAGAAGGTTTATTAAGACCTAATTGGGGATTCCACTGAAATGATTGACGTCAGATGAAGCACCACAATGTCGTAAAAACCAGTTTTCCACAGTACAGTGTGAATTCAGTAGATCTCATATGAATAAATGTGTATGTGTTTCCTGTTTCTGTAGATATAGATGAGTGTTCATTCGACCGGGCGTGTGACCACACTTGTGTCAACTCACCTGGAAGTTTCCAGTGCTACTGCCACAAAGGTTACGTCATCTATGGCGTGGCTCACTGTGGAGGTAAGCCATGCATTATGGGAGTTTCTATGTTACAAGAACAATGTCCATTTCCTCTGCAGTAAAGAAAGGTCTAATAGAAAACTCATGCTGGTAAACCCACTAGCTCTTCTAGGTAAAACCTTGGGCACACACATCCAATGAAAACTGAGACTTTCCTATATAAATGCTCTTCAGTTTCCTCTGGCAGCAATCGGGACCCTAAACAAATCTGTAAAGGTTATTTCTGAATGTGCAAGACTTCCGATTCATTAGCTGCTGTAGAAGCACAGTAGACGGTACAAACCACTGTGTTTGCGATTATGATAATAGTTTGCAATATAAAGCAGCGTAAGAGACTGTTTATTAAAGGTAAAATAACTATAAGTGAACGACAGTGAAAGCCTTGCACATCATGTTATGGTGGATAAGGCACTAGCTGTAACCTAAACCTAAATGTTTCGGACATCTCTTTAAAATAATGGGTACTTGTTACTTTTGGATGTCCAGGCAAATCTTATGAAAGTGAAATGGTTTCTAAGCTGCATAAGTGAACCTTGTTTCAGGGCTGATTGAGCAGATGAAGACTCATTTAGTGATGGATGTATCTAACTATTGCAGAGAGGGCCAGAAATAATGAATGTATCTCTTTGTCCGTTAGCACTTAGATAACACCCAGATTTATGGAGTTCTCTCTTTTGTTTCCAGAGAATGGTCATTGGTTTCCCATTGATAGCTTATCTGCCAGGAAATAGAAGTTGAAGCCCCTGATATACTCAGAGCGAAGACTGTTCTTTGCTCAGTGATAAAAAGAACTTTTAAATACCTTTGCGTTGGTATACTTTTACAACTTCGATTTCTGCAATAAAGCAGCTCTCCAGCATGTTTATGTGTTTACTTGTGGCTGACCTTGATGAACTAAACAGAAGAAATGAACCGGAGAGGGTTTCCAGAGCATCATCAGTACGGACCGATGGTGGTTTGATGGCGTTTAACATTCGCCAGACTGCTTTGAATGAGTTTTACTTGAAGTATATCTCTCAAGTCTCAAGTCAGAATTGACTGTTGCAGAGTTTACAGTCAAAGAACACGGAAACTCTTTGGATTAGGTCTTTCTCCATTCAAGTAGATCGGAGCTAGACTTTCACGACTTGAAAGCAGCTGCCCGAGGGTGTCATCAAGTGGACTGAAAAGGGATTTTGACCAAAGTCTTTAACTACAAGAGGTTACCAGAAGTGCCAATCTTAACATTGGTTTTCTTTTCCGCCGTCCCCTTTCTCACTCTTTAGATTAATGAATGCTCGGGACCCAGACAGGGAAAGGAAATGTGAAAGTCAAAGGTTTAGCCTGGAGCCGGTTCAAATCTGATGGGGAACAAAAGAACGACAAAGAGAAGGAAAACCAGACTAGCCTAGCAAGCGAGCTCTCTTTTTCCTTAAAAAAAACCCCTCCTCTCATGTTGAAACACTTTTTCTTTCTTTCTTTTTCATCTGCTGAATGAAATTTTCTGATTTTTTATTTTTTTCAAGTGCTGTGGAGTAACTAGCTAAAAGTACTGATGATGCTAACCTGTCTAATATGTTAACTAGCTTTCAGTCCATGTTAGATTCACTTGTCACTGGACTGGAACTGAAAGGTTGAGTAGAGTGAACTGCATTGTTGGATGAAGTGAAGGTTATATGTATTGCATACAGTAAATTTTCATCAGTTTAATGTTCATATTCATTGTCTTTTATATCAAAGATAAATCATTTATATTTGTCTGTTTTGTTGTTTAGATATTGATGAGTGCAGCATTAATCGGGGTGGCTGTAAATTCGGATGCATGAACACTCTGGGCAGTTATGAGTGTACCTGCCCTCCCGGTTACAAACTGCACTGGAACAGGAAGGACTGTGTCGGTATGTGGACAAGAGTGCCACCTAGAGGCCATTCAAATGCCACTAGAATCTTATGATTCGAATGCAAATAGCAAACACTGCACCTTATTTTGTATTAGTTGACTGTCTTTTTTGATCTAATCACTTTTGGTGCATATTTACATAATTCAGTATACTTGCCATTTCTGCAGAGATCGTGAAATGTACATCCAGTCTGGTGGCCCCCAAAGCCACTCTCACTTGCAATAAGATGGGGAAAAAAGAGAGCTGCTCTCTCACGTGTGCATCCAAAGCACATTACCTTTCAGGTATGAACCAATACACCCCCAAATACTTAACAAGCTTGTGCACTCAACTCAGTAATAATCAACTGATCTGATCAATTTTCATTTTACGTTTCACAGAATCGGACAACAGCTATTCGGTTAGCTGTGGAATACCCATTCTACGAGGTAAATCTCAGAGCAGATTAAATGCAAGCAGCATCCAGAGCTGCATAGGTAAGATCATACATACATCATAACACCTTATCTCTCTTTTTTTGTTGTTTTCTCACAAAAAGCGTATTCAAGTCCTCACTGAGTCCTCACTGAGGACTTGAATCTTGGCGGCTAATGATGTGCAATTTCCACAATTAGGGTAGATTTTGATAGCTAATTTGTATTTAGCAATTTATTATTATAAATTCCGATACAGGTAATCACATTAGAGGTAATCGAATTTTTGTTTTAAGCATATTTAATCTAAACCAACATTTGGACATAAACTAGTAACCCAGTTACCCATTTTAGCATCATGTTTCTTATTTATCATTATTTATATATCAAAGTTTTAGTGTGAAGGATTCTACATATAAACTAATAGAAAATCAAACGGATCATATATTATTTAATCTGGTCTCCTGTGGTTAACGATAAACATTGTCTTAATGCTAAGCCCCTCAATTTCACTGATCGTTTGTGGAAAAAGTCTTAATTTTCGAAGACATTTAGGTCCCATTTTGTACCCTATTTGTTGAAAGTGCCGGCAAACAGAACCTGGAAAGCGATGAGACGTTTCTTTTGAACAGCTGCAGTCGATGATTCCGAGAAACATAATGTCAGATACATAACAGCTGTCCAATTACATGATCACTTGATGCGCTTGGCAAATTAGAAACTTATTTACCATGCCTGATGTTTGTTTTGATGTCAAACTTGTTTCACATTAGGATGCCTGTCACAGCACACTATAATTTTAAATTGCTGTTCCTCATAAGTGCTCAGAGTGAGCATAAAGCTAACAAGAATCTACTTTAAATGTTCACAAACAGCCCAGCTGGTTTTGTTTGTTCAATCAGGCGTGTTGTATGTAGCGAGCCAGCAGCTGTGAATTAATGTAGTTACTAGTAGTTTATATGAATCATGTTGAGCTGCATGTCAAGGCTTCTTTGTTTGGTTGTAGAGACTCAGGCTCCTCCAGTGAAGCAGACGACGTCCTTTCGGATCAAGAACGCCAAATGCCACCTGCACCCGAAGCATAAGGGGAGGGCAGAGGACAACGGCAGACAGATCGGGCCAGGTCAGAGGTCATAGGGGCCAGGAAATGAAGGGTACCATGTCATTTTGATGGTCCCTGTTGTGGAATAAGGTCATAGGACTGTTTGTTGAGGGAGCTGCATTCGTGTTCTACTACATAGACAGCAATAATTGGGATAATAAGGCATAGTTTATCCAAAAATGAAAATTCTTTACCATGCACACTCACTTCATCCCAAACCCACAAGACTTTGGGGTTTCGAAGCAGTTCTAATATACAGTCTCTCTAAACTAGGGCTGCAACAAACAAATATTTTGATAATTGATAAAAAGTTGGCCAATTATATTAATCAGATAAAAAGCATTTATTTTCTTATTAACAAAATACACTATTGCACGTTCCTTTAGACAGATGTGACAACTAAATGCTATAAAACATACTATATGCTGAATATCTATACCAATGATATAGATTATATGCAAAAGGAGTATAAAAGAATAGTTTAAATGCCTACACTAAAAATAGAGATAATAAGGAAGATAATAAAAAAACACACTACAGATGAGAGGAATGTTCTGACTGAACACACACATTCACCCTGAATACAACCTGTTACTGTCATTTCTTAAATGTAAGGAGTGTCTTAAATATATATTTAATTACATGCAGAATTACTTTTATACCTACATTTAACATAGAATAACAGATCATTCATCTATCATAGTGCCTAACAGAAGGAGCACTGTTAAAGGAATAGTTCACCCAAAAATGAAAATGAGCTCATATTTTACTCACCCTGAAGCCATTGTAGGTGTATATGGTTTTCTTCTTTCAGACGAACAGAGTTTTTAAAAAAATTCACCCTGGCTCTTCCAAGCTTGGTAAGGCTGGTGAATAGCGGTCATTATTTTGAAGCATTATTTTGAAGACCTATGTCGTAAAACTAACATATACGCCTTTGGGGGGTTGTCACATGTCCTGTGAAGCAGATCGATGGGTTTTTCTAAAACAATATTTCAAAATTTTACAATTATAACGTAAATAACTCACTGACCGACTGGCTGAGCTCCAAGTTCCGGCTTCTTGGCTGACTTCTGACTTTGATGTAATAGACACTATTGGGGTGAGTAAAATATGGGGTAATTTTCATTTTTGGGTGAACTATTCCTTTAAGAGTGCAGTGCTGACAATTAGTGGTTAAAATGGGTACTGCAAAAACAAAACACATTTCACAGTAGAATTACTGGCTATAACATTTTTGAGAGAAACAGCTATGGGCACATAACGTGATTCCTTGACAGCAATACGCTGTGTTTTCCAGACAACTGGAAGTGGGCAGGATCATACAGATTAAAGGTGCAGTATGTATATAATAGTACCTAGCGGTTGAAATAGGTACTGCAGTTCTGATCCTGAATTTCCCCGAAATGAACATTTCAGAGTAGAATTTCTGGCTATACTGTAGCATTATTTTTCAGATAAATGTATGTCTACAAACATATGTTATGTTTTGGCTTTATAAGAGTCAAAAACTTGCATACAGCACTTTTAAAAATTACACTAATGCATTAATTTGAATTTTAAAATAAAGCATTCATGTGTTGAGCAGCCTGGATTACGCACCTTTCCTGAAGCAGGACTATTACATTAATTTCTTCCATGAAATGGGCCTTATTCAGTGGTATAACTTGACGCAACTGGCAAATGTTTCATGTGCATGGCCTGCAGGCGCAACTAATCAATAATGACATTAGAAATTAGAAATGGCATAATACGGGCAATTTAAGGTTGTGAAGTCATGGTAAAACGAATCCACATGAATCAGAGAGGTTTAAAGTCTTTGTACAAGAAAATTCATATGATGACATAAACCAAGGGTGTTGGTCCCTGCAGTTTTGCTTCAATCCTGATCCAACTCACATACTTATTTACACATACTGTATGGTAAACACAGAAGCGTACATCACGTTCACAATATGTGATATGCTATGTTTGCGCATGTTTGTGCAAGGTGAGTAATAATGACCATTTTCATTTTTGAAAATGAAAATCCCCATTATTGCAATTTTTATGCTGTATATTTAAAAGAGTTAGTATGTTGACAATCTAATAGTGTCTTTCCAAAAAATGTGAAACAATTACTTCTACAGTAAGTGCCCTCTTTGTATGAATAATGACTCGATTTCCAGGTGGGCAACCGTGCAACAACTGCCTGGTCACGTTCGTTAACCTGAAGTGCGATTCGTCTAAGAAGGCCAAAGGTCGTCGGGCACGTAACCCATCAAGCAAAGAGGTCACACGAATCACTCTGGAGCTGGAGGCTGAAGTCAAGCCAGGAGATGCCACTGGTGAGTCTGACATCCTCCACCTAAAATAAACACTATATACCTACATAAAATGCAGGATGATCATGACGTTCGTCTTGTTCTCCTGTAGGAAACTGCAACATGATGTGTCAAAGGCAGCGCATGGAGCAGCAGATGAAGTCGTACATTAAAGCCCTGAAAAAATCCATTAACCAGGAGCGCTTCCTCATCCGTGTGGCTGGATTAGAGTATGAGGTGGCACAGAAGATCCCACAAGCTGGACTGAGGCAGGAGAACTGTGGACCAGGCCGAGAAAAAGACAGCGGCCGCTGTGGTAAGAACGGAAGAGTGAGTGGGGTTTGTTTTATATTAAGCCCCTTCTCCACTGCAACTTGATGCAAGATTTCTTTAAACAAAGTGCAAACTGTTAAGAACAAACGAGAGCATCTACTAGAGATGAAACAGAATTTCAGCCTCCTCACTGCTGCCCCCTGCTGGCTGCTCTCTCTTAGTCAGATGTTTGCCTGGGTCATACTACCATGGTGAGCAGGAACGCTGCGTCCAGTGCCCACCTGGAACATTCCAGGAACGTGAAGGTCAGCTGGCCTGTGACCTTTGTCCTGGAGGAGACCGTCATGGCCCAGCAGGGGCCCGCAACATCACCTCATGTGCAGGTAACTAGACATAATCAATGTGCATTGTACTTGTAATAGATGCTAATGTTTCCCGCACTAGGCACTTATTCCTTTTTCTTTTAAGAGTATATTTTTGTTTGCTTATAGGTCAATGTCCTCCTGGTTATTTCTCCAGCGATGGGTTCAAGCCCTGTCAGCCATGCCCCGTGGGAACGTACCAGCCCGACCCAGGACGAACACTCTGTTTCCCCTGTGGAGGTGGGCTTGGTACCAAAAGAGAGGGCGCCAGCTCCTTTAATGACTGTGAGGTCAAAGGTCAGACATTTTGACTCTCTTCAGTGCTGTCTCACGCTAATCTTAGTAAATCTGGCCCTCAAGACTCTTGTGGTCTGTGTGTGTGTGTGTGAAGGACGTTTAATGTTAAATCAGCCCATGTGATATTGGTGTTTGTTTGTGTAGTGTTGTGTTCTCCAGGTCACTATTATAACACCTCAGTCCATCGTTGCATCCGCTGTCCTCATGGAACCTACCAGGCTGAGTTCCGACAGAACTACTGCATTTCCTGTCCAGGAAACACCACCACAGACTTCGACGGGGCCATCAGTGTGTCTCAATGCAAGAGTGAGTCCATTCATTCTTAAAAGCAACTCCTAATAACTTCATTTAAATCTGGAAATAAAAGCAATATCAGATCAACATGATATATTTTATAAAGGATAAACCTGTAATTTAGCATTGGGAATAAAAAGCATGTTCCATTTTTCCATAATGTTATCTTTGTTTGTGCTGTGTTCAGATCGGGAGTGTGGGGGTGAAATAGGCGAGTTCATCGGGTACATCGAGTCCCCCAACTATCCAGGAAACTACCCAGCCAACGTAGAGTGTATCTGGACGATCAACCCTCCACATAAACGCAAGATTCTGATCGTGGTTCCGGAGATCTTCCTGCCGTCTGAGGATGAGTGTGGAGATGTCCTAGTAATGAGGAAGAACGGTAAGTTTTTGTGCTCTGCTAGGCCTAACCTTCTTATCAACTGTCAAAAACTATTTCATACTTTAAGTACAACATGTTTAAAGTAGCTAGTGTTAACATATACCCTACCGTTCAAAGGTTTGAGATCAGAAATCTTTTAAATGTTTTTAAAAAGTCTCTTATGCTCATCAAAGTTGCATTGAGAAAAATACAATAATATTATAAAATATATTTGCAATTTAAAATAATTGTTTACTATTTTAATATGCTTTAAAACGATTTATTCCTGTGATGCACAGCTCTATTTTCAGCATCATTACTGCAGTCAGAAATTATTTTAATGCTGATTCCAATGTTAAAAATATTTAACTAAAATATTTTGTAATACTATACAATACTGTTCAAATGTTTCAGATCAGTTTTATATATATATATATATATATATATATATATACAGTAGTCAACATTTAAAGTGGATCGAAAAAATTAATCAAAGTTGTCCTAAGACAAGAACGCATATTGGTTTTAGGTTTTAGGACAACTTTGATGAAAGGTTTTGATCCACTTCAAATGTTGACTACCGTATATGTATATATATAATGTTCAGCAAGGATGTTTAAAATAATAGAAAATCTTGTTAGAACAAAGAATACAATTATATTTTGAATAAATACTTGCCATAGAATCCTGAAATAAATAAATAACAAATATTAAGCACCACGACTATTTCTAACATTAATAATGAATCAGCATATTGTTCATGAATCAGAATAAGCTTGTTTGAAATACTACACTAGTAACCGTTTGCAGTCGGGGCAGAAGAGATGTCGTGAGGTGGCTGCAGTGCCAAACATAGTCAGACAAATGTCCTAACCTGAATGCACTGCTTTTGTCAGGGGATACATGAAGTTGAACAAGCTTAATGGTTTACGAAGGCACATGTGACACCGAAGACTGGAGTAATTAATGATGACAATTCTGCTTTGCATCACATGAATAAATTAAAATATTAAAGTGTTATTTTAAATTGTAATAATATTTCATATGGTTTCTGTTTGTTCTGTAGTTTTATCAAATAAAGCCAGCCTCCATGAGCATAAGAAACATAATGCTAAAAACTTTAAGACAGCAGTCTAGGTTTGATATTAGCGTAATAAAATATTGACTTACCAGGGTGTCTGCAGTCTCTCTCTATGTTAGTTGTGATAGTTTGCTTCTAAGAATAGGTTTGCTTTGACTCGAATGCTGATATTTCATTCTTAGGGTCAGCGACCTCTATCACCACTTATGAAACATGTCAGACATATGAGAGACCGATCGCATTTACAGCACGATCACGCCGCCTCTGGATCAACTTTAAATCCAACGACGTGAACAGCGCTCGCGGATTCCAGATTCCCTACGTCACTTACGATGGTACAGTCTCCAGATCAGACTACAAACACACATACATGCTATACAGTATATATACAAGCTAAAACCTCTCAGGAGAAAGATTTGTCATTAAAGCGTATTTGATTTTCTTTTATTTAGAAGACTATGAGCAACTGGTTGAAGACATTGTAAGAGATGGAAGACTTTACGCCTCTGAAAACCATCAAGAAATACTTAAGGTCAGTTTTGCATTTACTTTTTTTTTTTGTTTTCCAATACAAATATCTAAACATTAACTTGAAATAAAATTACTTAATGATGTAAGTCTTGTTTTCTGTATCAAAAGCTTTTATTTTTGTTTAAAACAAAAAAAAGCATCTGCCAATGTGTAAGAAGAATAAGTTTACTTTTCGGTTCGCACTTGTAGATGTTTTTCTTGTAGTGAAAGATTGTTTAAACTCATTGTTTCCATGCCATGACCATAAAGGATAACACTGCTTATTCCATTTCTGTTCATTTCTGTCTCGGCAGGATAAAAAACTGATTAAAACCCTGTTCGACGTGCTGGCTCACCCAAACAATTACTACAAGTACTCAACTCGGGACTCCACAGAGATGCTCCCACGTTCCTTCATACGCCTCATCCACAGCAAAGTCTCCGCCTTTCTGCGTCCGTACAAATAGTCCAAAAGCGGCATCTGCCTCCACACACCTCCAGTCACCTGGCCTCGAGTCAACAGGATCCTACACACACATTTAATACAAATACACACATTTTCAACGGCGCACACACATACACACAACCACACTATGCAGATGTTTCACTTTACCTTTTTCTTTTTCTTGTCAGTCATCTCTGAGGGGGAAAAAAAAAAGCTTCTGTGTAGTCTCCATGCAACGCAGTCGTATCGAGCCAAACCAAAGTGTTTCCTTTCTCTGTGCGTCAGTCACCGTTCTGTGCTGTGTCGATGTTTTTGTTCGGTGGTTTGCACGCTCAGCGCTGAGGCGTCCCATAGAGGAATACAATGGTTTGGGTAGTTACCCCCCCCCCCCCCCCCCCAAAAAAAAAAAAAAAACACACCTGATTGTGTTGTACAGACTAAAGAAAGTCGTAGCATGTGAAAGAAAAGAAAAGCTAACTGGAACTAGCTCTGATCGTGCTTTAAAAATAGGCTTTTTTTCCAAAGTTCCAGCTCTCGTAAACTCGTAGTTCTCAAAAATAAATGTACGATCTTTTGTATATCTGTACTTTTAGTGTGCTCTTGGTAAGATCTACTTCATATCAAGCATTTCACGTTAAAGCATTATATTTGAGCTCCTAGAGCATACATATAATCTCTAAAGGTCACGCTGTTAAAACAGTAATGTTTTATTAAGGTCTGCCTGTTCGGATTGTATTACTGTCAACTGCATATTCGTCTATTTCCTAATATTCACATTAATTTAACAGAAGAGGCATAAGAGATATGTGGGTTATTGGAAAGGCTCGGGTGATGAAAAGGTCGCTTGGTATCAGTTCTGCGAAGGTTTTTTTTGCAGGACATGCAATTGCTGCTTCTTCAGAAACGTCACTTTAAGCCTTCGGTGTTGCCTAATGCGATTCAAGATATTTCCTACAGAGAAGAGCAGTCGAGGGGCCCAACTCTTTCACAGGTTGGAAGTAATGTTTTCATAATGCAGACACGAATCACTAATAAATGTAAACCACAGGTTGACGTGGATGGACTCGAGGAAAAAAAAAAAAGGCACTGCTCCACATTTCAGGTTGAAACGAGTTTGTTTTGCACATTACGTAAGGACCCAAAGAGAAGCAGAGGTTGGGTTTCACCGGACCGTGTGAGAAGTGCCTGAAGTGCAAAAGATAAACCTGTGGATGTCGACTTTTATGAGTGCTTCTTGTATTAATTATGAACCTGTTAGTATTCTTCACAAATGTGTTTATAGGTAAAGTGAGAAAAGAACGAGAAGGTCAAACCAAACCCAGTTTTGATATGTAAACAGAAAAGGACTGGTCAAAATGGTAGTTTACTGTTCTTTTGTTTTTTGTATATTGTAAATATAAAATAAACGTAGACTAATTGGAGTCTGAGAGATAAGTCCAAACACAAGTTGTTCTCCAGACTCCATTTACTGTTACGCTATCTTCATGTCCAAGGCTGACGCAAAAGAGGGTCCATTCAAACTTTAAACATTATCGCCGGATACATACTCTATGCAAGTATGCAAACGCTTGGCTAGTGTGCTGCAAACACACGTCCCGGTTTGTATATAAACATCCACTCTTGCATTCATGCAGTCTTCTGTACTTGAGTAGTTACTTTTTGAAATAACAAAAAGCTACAGTAGCTATACCGTATACATCAGCTTTAACTTGCTCAATGAGATTCCCTTCGCTATCTCAGTAGTTCACTTAAACGTTTACATTAAAGCAATGCTCAGAATGCAACACAGTACTTGCACATTACAGAAAACAGCAATTAAATCAAGCTAAAAAAAAAGTTTGCATACTTGCGTAGAATGTTTTGGACTATTTCTGTGCTGGAAAAATAAATTTGTGATATTGACTTCGCTGGCTCCCCATGGGGTCGAATACATTTAACCGTAACATTTTAATGAAATTTAATCTGTTTAAAGACACACATGGTTGTCCCGCCTAGACCGAAAATGTTAACCCTGAAAATTGTGTCATAAAAATCCAGAATTAAAGGGAATGGAATGCGTGTGAGATTTGCAAGGGTTGTTTTATGAAGCAGTTATTGATTTTTTTAGGTATTTTGTACATTTGTCAGCTATTACATGGGTCACTAATATAATTGTTTAAATGTATAAATATGATAGTATAGAAAGAAAAAGAAAAAGGAGGGGAAAAAAATAAAAGCTTGGATTAACCCAAGAAGAAGTGAAATGTCAATATTGCCCCACTCGCAGAAACCAAACTCACTAAACATGTCATGCATTGCAGAACTGCAAGTTGGATACTTCCGTGAAAAAAGGGATGGGTCATATGTGAAATAGCCACAATTTGCCATGAAATGAAAAGTTTGTGGCAAAGTAGTCAATGTTGTGTTGAATGTTCACTAAAAGAAATGCTACTCTAACTAGTCAATGTCATTGGCGGTCTGTGACTGCTGCTTTATTTTTATAATTTCCCCTTTGTCTTTGCTCTACCAAACCCATTTCAAGCAATGTTAAATGTTTTGATCAATCCATGTTGCTGTTTTTATTTTTTTTTTGTTAGAGGAAAATTACTTTGCCACAATGTTTCATGGAATGGGAAATGGTATTTGCACTTGAAATTTGTTTATGCTCATGTAAAAATGTCTGGATTTTGTATTGTCTTTTTAAATGAAAGAAATTGGTGTTCTTAAAGTTGTCTGTTTTGATTTCTTTACATGTATACAGAAAAAGTCACTGAAACACACACAAAAAATACGATTTAAACGAAAGGTAAAGAAATGTATTCACAATGCAGTAAAGTACATACATTTTGTCACCTAGCTAAATTCCTCCATTATTTTGTCATATTTTATTTATCTGAAAAAATGATCGAAATGTGTAAATGTTTGTCATACCAATATTAAATACGACTATAAAATATGATTTATAATTTAACATTTTGCAAGGTCATTGTTATAGGCACATCAGTGGACTGACCTTACAATCTCATCAGCCATGATTAGCTAAACAGAATGAGTAGCATAGCCTTATTATTCATACAAAATAATGAATAACGAGTGTAAAATATGAAGGACATTAAGACATCTTGTTTTACTAAGCAAATTCATTAGGAATAGCTTAACTTACACGCAAAACGATGAGTGTTATCACCCTTCTGTCATAAATCATGGCCGACTTCCTTCCGTGGATTGTTCACTATCACTCTTCGCCTGTCATTAATATTAATATTAGTGCTGTCAAACGATTAATCGCGATTAATCGCATCCAAAATAAAAGTTTTTCTTTACATAATATATTTGTA
>JAUCMS010000030.1:1060375-1079425 GCA_032357445.1 Enteromius radiatus | reverse complement strand
AACGCATATATTATGTTAAGAAAAACTTTTATTTTGGATGCGATTAATCGCGATTAATCATTTGACAGCTCTAATTAATATCAATATCAAATCAACAACTCAATTACATAAGATGTAACGAAGACAGTTATTTCATTCCTCAAAGTAGGTTTTGTTTTCAAAGAGCATATGCAGTAAAAATGTGAAAGATACCTGTACTCAGATACCTCACTACATACAGTAATGTCTAACTTTACTGTAGTTTTCAAATGGCTGGGCAAATAGTATATAGTGCTGTCTTGAGCATTTTCAGGAAGTGTCACCAAAATCTGACTTTTCTTGTGTGCGTGCGTTTCAAAGAAAGAACAGGTGCACAGTTCCAAATTGCGATGCATTAAATCAACAAGCAGGCAAACGTGAAGTAAAGCACAGACCAGTATTGAAGTGAGGGTGATGGAAATACGCAGCAGTCATTTCAAAGCATTTTATTTGATAAATACATATTAGTTAATATTTTAATTAGTATTTTAATCATTTTAAATATTTTAGTAACTTTAAGAACTGCTGGTCTAAGAAAAAAAAAACCTGTCTAAGCTCTGCCCAGGTACGAATAACAATCATTTCTAGATTGAAAAATGTCATTCTGGTTTTAAGCCTCGTCATATAGTCTTTTAAGAGTCACTAATAATCCTCTTTTAGCTGTGGACTCTGGTATCTCTGCGGCCTTTGATACAGTCAGCCACTCGATTCTTTTATCTAGACTTGAAGTGTGTTGGTATTAAGGGCATAGTCCTTAAATGCTTTCAGTCATATTTAACAGGCGGAAGTTTTTCTGTTAATTTACTTTCATCTACTGCCCCTCTTTCTTGTGGCGTGCCCCAAGGGTCCATATTGGGCCCTATGTTGTTTTCTGTGTATATGCTCCCTTTGGGGGATATTTTTTAAAAAGCACAACATCTAATTTCATTGTTATGCGGATTATGTACACATTTATTTGCCTGTCAAAACAAATGACAAAGCTTCATTTTTGTCATTACATCATTGCCTGAGAGAGTTAAAAATATGGTTGGATCAGAACTTAACAAAAATAAGACTGAGATTGTTATGTTTGGTCGTCCTGGGGATCTGAATGCTTGTGAGGAATCTCGGTGTGATTTTTGATAGTGCTTTTAAATTTCATAAACAGATTAGTTCTGTTATAAAAGCCTTTTTTTTTTTTCAACTTAGACTGTTGGCCAAAATCAAGTCCTAGTCAAGGAGTTTCAAAGTGTAATTTATGCTTTTATAACGTCAAGACTAGACTACTGTAACTCTTTGGATTGGATCAGTCATCTCTTGAGTGTTTGCAGTTGGTTCAGATTGCAGCAGCTCGGCTCTTAACTGGGAGTCTGGGACTAGAAAGCATGAGCATATTAACCCGGTCTTAGCTTCACTACACTGGCTTCCCGTCCGCTTCAGGATTGAGTTTAAGATTTCATTGTTTGTTTTGTATTTTTATCAGAGCTTTTACATGTCCACACTCCTGTTAAAGCACTGAGGTCGTCTAATCAGGTGCTCCTGGATGTTCCCAGAGCCAGATTTCAGTGCTGAAATTTTTAATTCACTGCTTAAGACATTGCTTCTTTGGCTTTTATTTTAAACTGAGTGAGATATTGAGACATTGTGATAATTTGAATGTATTGATTGTGTGTGATCTTCTCTTTTGACATTGTGAAGCACTTGGATCAACCGTGGTTGTTTTTTAAATGTGCTATATAAATAAATTGAACTTGAACTTGAGTAGCATTAGTGTTGTGTTTGTCATTAGTTTGCTTGTTTGATGAGGAAATCTAATTGCAACAAAACGGGTTATGAATCCGTACACCTGAAGCAGCAGAGGACTACTATTTTGCTGTGTGGCACTGCAGAACTGATGACGATCTTTGACTGACCAATCAGCAAAAAGGGGCATTTAATTCCCGCCCACATGTAGAAATGAAGATGTAGGCTGTTTATTTATTTTTCTACCAGGGAACAAAAAATTAAGCTGTATTCTTGTTTTTTACTTTTTTTGAAGGAACAAAAATAGGCGCAGTTTTCTCGTTTATCAATATTAATTCAAATAATGAATGATCAGATGATACACAGACCGTCGATGCATTTCTACACATCATTTTAACAGGATAATAAAACATTGAAACGCTCACCAATTTCTATTTTTATTATAAGAGTTTAGGGCAAAGCAGAATAACATACTTTATCACAGATGGAATATCCACGTCATACAGTATATATGGATTTATTTATTTATTGGTTGCTTACTGCCAATTTTGTGCAAATTACAGTAAATAACCAAGCATTTCTAGTGTCAGTATCCATAATGCTGTAGAGTATGAGAAAATATACAAATATAAAATATTAATTATAAAAAAAAAAAAAAGAGTTCTACTTTTGCAACAATAAATAGTCTGAGTAAATACTTAATAGTGTTCTGCTCATTAATGAAATAGAGTGAAAAGAAATAAGATTTATCATGACTTTGAGACAGCCAGCTGTATTGTTTCTTTCAGATTAATATTTGTTTGTTTCATCACTTTCTACACTCTGGAACATTTTGGCAGTTTTGGATTCCATTCCCCATCTAGGCCACAGGTGACAAAACTCTCTCCTATCAGCCTTAAACCAGGATTGCAAGCGATTGTCAGTGTGTTCCCGTATTTATAGACCGCCCTATAGCCCCTCATTCTTGATCCACCTGGCACATGTGGGTTAGGACAGATAATGTCTGAAAAGCACAAATAATAGTGTGTAAATTCATTTATGCATTCATGTCTGACAATTAATTTGAAATGTAAATTTTGTGATATAAATAAAAAAAAAAAAAAAAAAATATATATATATATATATATATATATATATATATATTTATATATTATATATATTCTTCTTCTATGTATTATATTTTAGAGGTTATAAAATATTATATAAAAGTAAATAACTAAAAGTGATTTTTTTTTTCAAAAGGTAGATGAATAAATTCAATAAAAAATACATATATAAAATAAATAAAATTAAAAGAAAAGTAAAAATAAAAAGTAAACACACAAAAATCAATGTTGTGCACAGTGGAATCTAATTATAGTAAGTATATAGTTTTGGGGTAACGCATTACGAGTTACAGTAGTACTTTTTTCAAGTAATTAGTAAATAACGCCAGTTACTTTCAAATACGTTTTTTTATAATGATAAAATGTGTTGACCTTTAATGTCTTCTACATTCTATTGTACAGACATGAATTTACTTTCCCTTCAGCCTGAAGCTTATTCATGTTACTTACGGTGAGAAAGGGCTTTTACGTTTGCCAAAGAAACAGAACTTTTTTATATAAAGCAAAACAAACAAGCAAGCCCTGCCCAGATATAAATGTACAGCAAAAATAACGTAGTGCATTACTTTCCAAAATAAAATACCTAAAGAACTTAATTACTTGCATTACTTTTAAAAGTAACTCTCCCTAACACTGGTTTTAAAGAGTTAGTTCACGCCAAAAAATAAATAAAAATCATTAATTACTTATGCTGAGCGCACCATATACGCAAGTTTTAACGTATTTGATGTAATCTGCCTTGTTTCTGGGTTAAAGCACGCACATGTGCGTAATCTGTGGCTGTTTGCATTTAGAAGAAAACATACGCTTACACAGTAATATTTTCTAAAATGGCGGAAGATGTAAGTCAATGGTTGAGTATATGATGTTATTTTTGTTTTTTTGGTGCAAATAGAAGTATTCTCCTATGGTCGCAAAACTGAAGTTGATCCACAGATGTAAAATGGACTGTTTTACTGATGCGTTTACTATGTTTCTGGATCTGGGATCATTTCAGTTGTGTTGCTGTCTATGGAGGGACAGATAGCTCTCGGATATCATCAAAAATATCTTCATTTGTGTTCAGAAGATGAACGAAGGTCTTATGGGTTTAGAATGACAAAAGGGTGAGTAATTAATGACAGAATTTTCATTTTTGGGTGAACTAACCCTTTAACTTATCTTACCCTACCTAAAAAACCTATAATAGCTTGACATACACAATTATATCATTTTAAAGCTTTTGCAAAGCAAACTGATTATAGTGACGTTTAGTGCCTAGTTTTAGTGACGAAACAAACGGTGCCAATGTAAATGTGCACACCGACATGCAAAGCAGCAGGCACAAAAGCTTCATTTAAAAAAACAAAAACGCCCCAGCCTTGTTTTTTGGGTTTGAGGTACCATGAGATTGCATGAGATTGGCACTTTTGTGGAACAATATAATGCCTTGAGCTGCTAAAGTTACAGTAAAAATTGTGCTCAAAACGGTCTTGCCACATTGATACCTAACGATGAAGATGAAGCAAGTAGATGCATCAAGGCATGATGAACGTAGAGGTGTGGGTCTCACTAGTGTCTGAACACACAGAGCTTATGACAAAATCTCGATAAGAGGGAGTTTTTAAGGAGAGGAACAAATAGGATTTGATGGTGAGTTTCGCTTTACTTAATTTTCTTTCACGTATATAGGCTTTTAACTTTTTCCCGCAAACTTTTTGACATTGAGCAGCGCCACCTTGTGTACCGGAGTATTTCAGTTTTTTTTTTTTTTTATTAATTAAGCATTATTTTTTTTAATGTCAGGGAGTGAATCTGCATGTTCATCACCAGTGAAAATTGCTTGGGTATGAACACAAAGACACACTGAGAAACATCTCGAAAAATGTTGTCAAGAAGCGCATGCAATAATCTTCCTGATGTGCACGAGGCTTCATGGTCTATATGCGTACCTTTGCACTCAGGAGGAGGAGCGCTCCAGGTGCCACTCTTGGTGCAGTAAATCTCTCTCTGTCCAATCAGAGCTCCGGTGCGGCACTGATATGACAGCACATGACCGAAGGGAACATGGTCATAGATGGGGTCAAACATTTCAGCGCCCTTGACCTCTGGAGGTGGAGGACAGTGCACAGCTGCAAAACACACACATATCATCCATCAATAAAACAGAAGCAGGCTGCAGCGTATGCGTACATTAAAAAGCTAAATCCATAGGCATTCGGTTTGCAATATTTGAAATCAAGCTATACAATGTCAACACAAACATAAACAAAATCTCAGGAAACAGTCATACGTTCACACACAGGGATCCTTCCGTCCCAGCCTCCATCCCTGCAGGTCCGCACTTTTGAGCCAATCAGCTCATACCTAACAAGAGCCATAAAAATGGATTAATGTCTAAAAACATGACACCAGCATCTTGGTTTTTTTAGTACTTTTTAGGGTTGCCCAGTGATGTCAAAGAACCACCATTTTGGTTCCCCAAACCAAACAACTCCAGCGCAACAATTCATATCTTGTGAAGTGAAAAGCAGCATGTTTGTAAGAAACAAATTATTAAGACAGCTTGTGGCTTCACAGGATGTTAACTGATGGACTGGAGCGGATTGTGGATTATTGTGATGTTTTTATCAGCTCTCAGTCTGACGGCACCCATTCACTGCAGAGCAGCCATTGGAGAGCAACTGATGCAACGCTCACGCTCATTTTTCTCCAAATCTGATCAAGAAACAAACTCATCTACAGAACTAAAACAGAATTAAGAATGCTCTAATGCTGTATCTGACCCTTCATTACAGACGGCTGTAGCTGAATCTCCGAATGACACGCCTGTGTACTCGAACTGGCCGTTGGACATCTCTCCAGCAGATCCACATCTCTTCCCTTTTGATATAAACACATTGTTAAGATTCTTCCAATAAATCAGGAAAGCCATGACCAGCATACATCCAACAGGTGTTATATTATCAAAGATTACAGTAAAAAAGACTGCTTCACAACATCATCTTGTGATGTTAATAACCTTGAAAAGCAATTTTCTGTGCTGTGAATCACTCAAAAAATCTTTTGACAGTTTGATGATCTCTTTTCAGTTTTTGCGATTTATTGCTTTCATGCCTGTTGCAAGGCATTGTACTACTTCACGCTTTTCATCTTCAGAAAGATCTCTCTTCCTCCACATATTGCATGAGAATTTTGACTTGCTTAATAATGTGGAACAACCTCAGGTAGGTTTCCCCTTCACCTGGCAAACTAATTAACTAACCTGTCTAAGTCTGATAACAGTTCTCTTAAAACATGAGAAATAAAACAAAAAAATGTAATTTATTTGAATGAAATCCCACATGTTACTTACATTCTAATTTGGAACACTGTGTAAACATTCTTAAATCGAGATACATTCAAGTTTTTTTTTTTTATGAGAAAATCATCAAAACTATAAAAAAAAAAGTTTAAATGCTTAAAAAATATAATAAGATGTATGTTTCTGACCGTATTTGCGGATAATTTTTTTCTTGTTCAAAGAAAACAAAACGTAAGTTATTTTGCGTTTCAAGTAAATATGTCTTGATTCCAGTTCCAATTTTTTGGGCTGAAAAACAAGATAAACATACTGAGGAAAAAATAGCTTTTTTGCAGTGCAAGCATTGCACAAGCAAGGAAAATAACAGATAAAACTAGGTAATATAATACAAATGAATAAATGATGAAATTATATTTGACCCTGGTCTTAAGTCACACACCGCGTTTCCATTACAGATTTGCACAAAACTTTGGCGATATTTGATAAATGTTGATAAAAAAAAGTATTGCGAAATAACGGCGTTTCCATTAACCACGCTTATGCGGCTGAAATGTAAACATTTGCTTCTCGCGATAAGTCATAGCAACTAATTTTGGCAAGATTTTACGGATTTTGGATATACTTATACAAAGGATGCGTATGCATCTATCTTTACAGAAGCAGCATGGACAGATGCCTAAGAAACATGCATGGTGAGGCTGGAATAAACACTTTAAACTGTCTAAGCATTAATGGCAGGAAACCCCTTACACTCGAGAACGAACACGCATTAAGAGTTTCTTGGAGGTTATAATACATTTAAGAATGATCATATGACTCTTTACATATGTCATGTGACCTGCACGTAAATGCGGAAAAAAAACCTTTCCATTGCCGTTTTGCGAAATACTCCTTTTTCCAAAGTGCCTGAAAAACCACCTCAACTTTTTTGCCAATATATGGGAGTTTTTGCGAAATTGACGCGTTTCCATTAGGCTTATTTTCAACTCATAATTGTAATTTGCACAATTTGAAGGGTAACGGAAATGCGGCTAGTGATTTTCTCAATATTTCAATTTTTTTTGCACCCTCAGACTACAGATTTTCAAATAGTTGTAACGTTATCTCAGCCAAATACTGATGTAACAAACCATTCAGCTCTCAGATGATATATGAATCTCCATTTTTTAAAAAAAATGCTTTTTATGACTGGTTATGACCCTTGTGGTCAAGGGTCACATATGTGATACATGAATATATTATTCAATGAATTACATAATTAAATGATTGCTAATTAAAATAATAAAAGAAAACACCACAAATGTATGGTTGCTGTCACTACAACTTCTAGATTCTTCAATATAGAAATGAGCAAAGTCATCTGGCGTACTTTCACATCGGAGCAGCAGGTCTGTCCAATGGCTGTTCAGGCAGCGTATACTGCTGCTTCCTCTGACCCGCCTGTGTCCTACACTGCATTTGTAGAGGAGGCGAGCACCGGACGGATACTCTTTCCGCATGAAGGACTCATCTCTGGGGAAAGCGTGAGGGTGTGATGGAGCTGGACCACATTTACCTGTGAGAGAACCAAACTATATTCAATATGCAATATATATATATACACATACACACACACACAGACTCTTCATGTACCTGAAATCCTTTTCGGGCGACACTCAGGCAAGGCCTGCCATTGGCCGTCTAGTCCACAAACGACCTGTGCTCGGCCAATCAGATCAAAGCCCTCACTACAGGTGATGTCTATGGTGTCTCTGGGTTTGTAGTCCCCCGATCCAGGTCTTATCCTCCCGTTTACCACAGCAGGTGCTGAACATGTGATCACTGAACATAAACAGGAGTAGAAAATATTCTTATTGCTTTTATTTGTAGTGAAAAACTTTTGCAGTTTGCATTCTTATATTAAGCACGTGTCTTTATGTGACGCTCAAGGTTTTAAAGTTCCAGTTTGGAGGATTCATGAATTTGACTCATCAGGATGAAATTTTGAATTAATGTAATTAATTATGATCAGGTGAAAATGACCCAGCATTCATGATATTGAACATGATCAGCTTGCGTGTGTGATACAGTACAATGGTTCATAAAATATCCTCTGTATACACGTGAAAACTCCCGATCTGATGAATCCTTCATTGCAGGTGGCATGTGATTACAATTCTGCTCTATCACTGTCCCGTTTCTTTCTGCAAAATTGGACCTGAACTGAGGTCATCAGCAAATGTGGAGTAAAACTGACAATATATTTAAAGAGATATGTTTTAAGATAACAGAAAATAATGTGCATGTTATGAACACATACATATAGACTTGTTGTATTGCTGTCTATGGAGGGGCAGAAGGCTCTCTGATGTCCTCAAAAATTAATTTGTGTTCAGAAGATGAACAACATGAGAGGGAGTAAATAATTACATACTTTTCATTTTGGGGTGAACTAATTTGACATTAAACAAAATGTTGACCAACTTTTTTTATCTCTAACAAAAACTCACTGTCTATTCAATAATGGACGTTAATAAAAATCCAACATTTGGTTTTCAAAACAAAACTCAACGCCTGTCCAGTGTTAGAGGTCTGTGTACCTGCGTATAATTTAGTTCTTGATTTAATATTAAAATCTGAGAAAAAAAAAAAAAGAAAAAGTGTTTGTTCAAAAAAAAAAAAAATCTAATCTTGTGCAAGCAGGCCTGCCCCCAACTAAGTATTTTTAAGTAAAGCATCTGGGAAAAAAAAAACAAAACAAATAAAAACATTTGAATGTTTTATTACTAAGCTAGTACTGTCTCAGTCAGTGACGGCTGCAAACACCAACACCGACTCTCCATCTCCATGTAGCCTAATAGACATGCCTTTAATAGAGAAATACACCTTTTCATGCATAGAGCAGATTTTTTGAATCGCATCATTTAATAGTAGGCATTTCGAGCTTAGATTTATGTCTTGTGACTATTTACAGAGACTGTATGAGACGACAGAAAACTGACAAAAATGACAGAGGAAAAGTGTGAATGCAGTGTTTGTAAGCTCAGAGCTGCTTTGTCTACAGCCGTTACCAGGGGAAACCTCTCGTTTTCAATTCAAACCAAAACAGAACATCTATCCGATGTTAAAATCCGACATTTGTGTCATCCAGCTATCAGTCAGAAGTAGAGTTAGAAGTTTAGTGCAAGAAAGTGCTTTTAGCGAGCAGCATTAACTCTTTGTATCTGTTGAGCATTGGTGGAAGGAGGTGGAGCTGAAATCAGGTTCAAACTAAGCATGCAAACAACGTGTGAAAAACAGTATAAAATACCTTTGGAGCACACAGGCAAGCCTTGCCATTGGCTGTCTGGTCCACATGTGACCTGTGGCGAGCCAATCAGATCAAACCCCTCACTGCAGATGATGTTTACAGTGTCTTGGGGTGCATACTGTGTCCTTTCTCCAGAATTTATCTGTCTGTTTGCCACAGCAGGTGCTGAACAGATGATCTTTGACACTAAACCAGAAGAAAAAACTATGTATTGTGCCAAAATCATGATGATCAGTTACAATAAACCACCAGGAGAGGGCAACATTAAGCTCCAGAGCGAGTTTGTTTTCAACAAATCTTGGAAAACCAAGCTTTATAAGGATTTACAATCCTCTTACATGTAATTCACTCTAAGAGTCTGTTGAAACGGATACTGCATTACACATTTTCCAAATAATTTGTATTTTGATGAGCATGACTGTTAGAAAGGTAAATCTTTGTGATGATTTTAATATGACAAAGGGTTAAACTCACCCTCACAGATGGGGTCCATCCCATTCCAACCTTTTTCTGTGCAAATACGGACTCCTTCTCCTCTCAAAACATATCTGCATGAGAAAACAATTACATTCATTAGCAAAAAATACTCATTAAAGGTTGGATCTAGAACACAAGCCAACAAAGTCAAAAAGAAAAGCAACTCTCTATACTCATTCTACCATTTCTATTCATTAGGAACCATGTTTATGGACTGCAGAATTTTTAAAAAAGAAGAATTGAAATACCCTTCATTACACACAGCAACAGCTTTATCGCCGAATAATCGCCCTTCTTGGTTGTAGTGCCCGTTCTCTATGTCAGCCAGAGCGTTGCACTTCTTCTCTGAGGGAATAAATGAGAAAATATGAAAATGTGGAGTTCAATGAATGAGTATAAAAGATATTTTAGAGATAGATAAACAGAGGCATCTTACTTTCGCATCTCATGTTCAAGGCTGTCCATTGTCCTTGCACACACTGTGATCTTGGATTGCTGTCTGGTGATGGTGTGTATCCCGAGGCACATTTATACACCACATTCTCTCCATGTTTGAACACTACTTTTCGGATATATTTTATGGACAGCTCCTTGTCAAGATGTTTTGCTGGTTTGCCACATCTAGTGTCAATCGGTCTTCGAGACACTGAAACTGACAGTTTCAGAGCACAACTCACAACTCAAAAATAACATTGCAGTTATATAATGTTCTATAAGCTTCGTTCATTATGCATGTTATGCATATTAAACCACTTCAATATCAATATGATGCTAATGATAGTCTGGCGAATTAGCCATAGAGTGTTTTGAATGTAATACAGCAGCTATGACCTGAACCTTCAAGATATTAAGCAACGTATGACTGGCGGTGATAGGAAATCTATTTTAAACGTGTGGTTAAGGACATAATCTCTAAGGTGTGCACAAGAAAACAACTCCACCTAGACTTATAGCTTATATTAACTTAACGTTTAACTTTATGCCTATATGAATCCACTACATGCATTTTATATCTTCCAGTAGCACTGAATATTGCAAACTGCTTAGAAATAAAGGACTACTTGAATTAACTGACCCAGCCTGTCAAATTAATACAGTAGTTTGGACAAGTGCCAATCAAACTAGAAAGTTAAACTTATTTAAACACATAACAAGTAAATGGAAGTCTTTAACGCAAACATATTTTGTATAAATTAAATATTTCCATAAATAAAGTGGCTGGAATAGTGGTGCAGATTGTTGACGTGCGGTGCCACATCGAGCGTTTGGTCAATGTAACGATCCGGTTTGGTATTTAATGCTAATTTGAAGTTACTCACCGACAACGTGCACAAACACAAGTATGAGTATATTCCTCCAAACGAGCGCCATATTCACGAACAACTGCAGCTGAAGTGAAGGAGTCTGTCACCAAAACAAATACTACGTTTCGCGCAAAATATGCTTATAACAGAAGCCCATTGTCACGAGCTCCGCCTTGCCTTGGTTTCAGTCTAACCCACAGAAACACTAATACACCAGGTCAGAGTCGGATCTACACCAGCTAAAGCTCTTGTTAAATAACAATAAACGACTGATTCGTGCAAATAACATCAAAATTCAGAGAACTGCGTTAAAAAAACGGAGCGTTTCTGTGGAAGAGCGCTTTTGGCATCCTTAACTAGCTTACGTATTAAGTTACTACTAGCTATGTTTAATTACTATTTTAATTATTAATCCAATAGTGACTAGCAGTCAATACTATTCAGTTTCTCTAGTATCATATTAAGTCTTATTGGTCTTATTTGTATTGGCAAAGTATGACCGATTAATACCTGCTGCTAGTTAGTCTAACTAGTCCTTAAGAAAGTGTTAACTTGGTTAAATTTGCAGTTAATGAATAAAATGTCTCTGACACACACAAAATGTGTATATGGTAACACTTTACAACAAGATGTCATTTGTTAACTTTAGGAACACAAACAAACAATGAACGATACATTTATTACAGCGTTTATTAATCTTTGTTAACATTAGTTGCATGCATTATGCATTATATGGAGATTTCACTAAAAATGTAAACATAGAATATAGTAACATTTCATTTTATTTCTCTTAAATACTTTCCTCTGATAACAGTTGCTACTGTAGTTCAGAACTTGTAAAGGTTTTGTAACATGTCATTAAAGCAAGCTCATACATGCAGCTTATCACTCCTTCATAGTCCAAATCATGTATCTTGTTGAAGCTGTATCTTCATAGACAAGATGAAAAAAAAAAAAGAATATGAGAGCAGAGAAATGAGTCAATATAGGTTTTAAAACGGTAGAGGGCAAGTTTTATTTTACTTACAAACAGCCTAAACATTTATGTTATTGTTTGTCATCCTTGAGACATTTTTGATTCAGAGAAGTGATCTTGGCAAACAAGATTTGTCTGTGCGTCATCCTTGATCAAGCCATCCTAACAGAGGCTTGAAATATTTCCAGTCTACCCCAAACTTTTGATATGACTGTTATTATAACAATAATCTTTGCAACAGAGATAAGGCAAGCAGGCATTTGAGGTCAGGCCAGTAAGACAGGTCAAAACACTCACACTCCACCTTAAGAAAGACGTAAACGTTGCTCCATCTGTTGCAGGTGGAGTGCCATTTAAATATATGATGTCACAGTTTCTGTCATTCATCCCTGAAGGAACTTTTCCATCACTTTAGGCACAAAATGTCTAGCCTCGTTGTGCCTAGAACTTGATTGGGTCAAAATAGCAGGAAATGATTAACTGGAATGATTTTCTCACGAAATCCTCTAATCAGAGTACAGCTAAAAACTAAATGACAATATTTATTTTCCACCCATTTATCACTTTTTAAACATAGTATTACCAACTATTAACAATAGCAATGACTCACTTGACCTTGTCTGAGGACAAGCTACAAATCTTCTACAAAAAAGGAAACGTTATTTTCCAGAGCTTTGGGAACAAAACTGTCCCATGTTATGGCTCTGATGCTCACATCACCACCCTCCCTTCCACATCATGGCAGACCAGTCTGAACCAGAGCTGTTTGGGCGACTGTGGCCACTATGAAGGAAATTAAAACATAAACCATTCCAGAACTTCGACCAGCCATTAACCACAGGAAGAGAAAAAAGCCAAAAATAAATGTTAACAAAACAATAAAATAACAAGTACTTTCCTTTCTGTGCTTGGCTACATTAAACAAAAATATTTTCTTAAATTAATAAATAAAACAAGTATGTAAATGTGTGTGCATGTGTATACAATTTAACAAAATAAAAAAAAAATAAATAAAATTAACTTTTCAGTGTTTTTTTTGTGCTTGGCTACAATAAACAAATAAATTTGAGCGGAAAAAAACATGCAAACTAAATGCATATATATTATATACACACACACATATATACTGTACTGTGTGTATGTGTGTATATATATAGAGCTAAGTAGTAAAACTACTTAAATAACAAAACTATAGAAAATATAAGTGAAAAAAAAAGTATAACAACAAAATCTAATTAAAAATGTTAATAACTATATCAATGGTAGTAAAATAAAAAATAAAAAATTGCTACTTAAATGATACGAAATTGTACTTGCATCACAGACAGATTTTATTAGATCCCAAAAATGTTTATCAATAGATTAGCAATGACATATATATTTAGTCATAACTATAACAGTGCTATAGATATTGTGATGCAATGAAACCAGAATGTATGTTTTATAACATGGCATTAAAACTACATGACTTGGCTCCGAGGTAAATGTGTTTTTGGACCAAGAATCTGCACTCACACAGATCTGCTGTGTTTTTTAGGCTTTGATTTGGTTACACTTTGGTTGCGAAGCAAAGGCACTTACAGATCTTATGATATCCAATCACGCTCATATTTACATTCAAATGAAACAAAAAGCTGCGAGAAGCAACAGCAATGCAGCCTCGGACGGATAAGCTCTTAACATTCAACATACTTTGTGCGTTTTAAAATCAGAAATGTACAAATTTAACAACTTGAACTAAAAATTATAATTAAAAACACCCTTTAAGAACATCCTTCCAGAACTGATGTCCGATAAAAGCATGTATAAATAAGGTTTTCAAATGAAAGATAATCTAAATGATAATAACTAATATAACAGTATGAGTTTCGATATTCTCAGTAGTATTTAACACTCTTGCAGATCTATTGAAAAATCACTGACAAGATAACTATAATAAATGATTCATGCATAAGAAAGGACACATTCTTTAAAGACTGAATCCGGTTTCCTTCGGTTTCACTTACTTATAACAAATATAACAATTATTATTTATAAGAACTACCCTGATGTTCCTGTTCAAAATGTAAAAAAAAAAAAAAATTTCACAAACCTTTCCACCGTCACATGACCTATGACATCACACGACCGCAAGACATTCGTTAAATTCATTATGACATTCTGCACAACAACCAAATCCAGAAAGCATACATGAGTAAATACATGAGAAAATAAGACAATTAACAGCTAAAATCATAATTATACAAATATTTACACATTATCCAATCAAATTTGGCAATCAAAGTCAATCGGTATGAAGAAAAGAGCACTAAACAGATGTCACCACAGTCAAAACGAGTGCTTGTATGTTCCCTTCCTTCTTACTGCAGCGTGCTGTGTCTTTAAATATTCTAATCAGCTTAACTGGCACAAGCCACGCCCACTCAATCAGTCCATCTGCGCTCTAATAGGTTCCATGAGCTGTGAATCTTTATTGTATTAATTATTGCGATGCTGTGATTTTACCGAACTTCCACGTGCTTGCGGACGGATGAGGTTTGAGGAGAGCGGAGCGAGGCGTCTCCGGAGCCGTTAACATTACATAAAGCAGTGTTCACATGAGCGGGCGTCAACAGCTGAATCATGTCTGTGGAAAACGGGCATCACACAGCTTTATTTGTGTCGTCACTCTTGGATGGTGTCTTTCGAGTCGGACGGGGCGAAGCAGTTCAGTGTTTCCTGTAACACAGAGCACAAAGGTTACAGCATTAATAATGCTAGACACTCTTGAGTAACTACTCATAATAGAAGTAAAAAAATACTATATATTTATTTATTCATTTTATTTGTGCTGTCAATCAATAAACAATTAACTAATGATTAACTAATTATTATTTTTTTATATTTTAATTCTATTAAGTCTATCCGTCCATCTATCTATCTCTCTAAATTGTATAAATATTTCACAAAATGACTGTTTTAAATAATAATAAACGGTGGGCAAATAAATACTTAATTATAATAGTAGTCTCTTCTACTCCCCAAGCCTGCATTTATTTGATACAAAATACAGTATACCGTTCAGAAATCATTCTAATATGCTGATTTGCTGATCAAAAACATATTTTATTATTATTATTATTATTATGTTAAAAACAAAACAGCTAAGTAGAATTTCGTTCAAGCTTCTTTTACGAATTTTAGAAAGTTCAGATGAACAGCATGTATTTATATAGAAATCGTTTGTAACATTCTAAATGTCTTTTTCAAAACAATAAATAAAAATTACAATTATTCTGACTCCAAGCTTTTGAATGATATACTGTATAATGTTACAAAAGCTTTTTATTTCAGATAAATGTTGATCTTTAGATAAATCCTAAAAAAATGTCCTGAAAAAAATGCAATCATTTTAAATATTAAAAAAATAATAATAACAACAGCAATAAAAAAAAATTTGAGCAGCAAATCAGCATATTATAATGCTTTCTGAAGAGTGGAGTATTGATGCTAAAATAAAAAATTTGATCACAAGAAATAAATCACATTTTAAAATATTTTTCAAACAGAAAGCAAGTTATTTTCAAACAGCAAAAATATTTCAGAATATTACTACTTTTGCTGTATTTTGAATCAAATAAATGCAGGCTTGGCGAGCAGAAAAAACGTTTTTTAAAAGAACATTTAAAATCTTACTGTGTTCAAAAACATTTGACTGGTAGTGTATATATTTCTTTGTAAAACTTTAAATCAAATATCTATCAGTATTGGCGTCAGAAGAACTGTGGCTGTCTGAGATCTAGATCTCAGTGCTGTAAATCACATTAAGAGCTCAGACACAGAGCCAGAACTAACCGGGCTCTCGCTCAGCTCCTCGCTCTCCTGTGCCTCAGGGAACCGCGAGGCTGATAAGGCAGGAACACTTGCTAAGCGGGGCGGGTTACCGACGCTGAAGAGGCGGGGCCGCTTGACTTGATCCTGACTAGACAGTGGTGTAAAGCTGTTCCTCCTCAGCAAAGTGGCCGGTACTTCCTGTCTGGAGCTTCCCTGATAACACACAACATAAGTATCAGATACAGCATGAAGTTGAAGACTCTGACAAAAGCAAGCCAGATATTTCTTACATCATATGTATAATGCATTATAAAGATATTCATAACGCACTTGGTAATGCATTATATCTTTTGACCAATGTTAAAATGCATTATAATATTTGACGGTGTGTTTGATAATGCAATATTCTTTCTAAATGACAATGTATTATAACTGCGTTATAATAGGTCATACAATGAATTATGTGGTGCCTTACAAGGCATTATACATTAAAACTGCTTTTATGATGCACTATACAAAAAGGCCTTAAGTATAAAATGTCACCAAATAATATTTAGCATGAAGAAAATTAGCTTATTTGTACAAATGTACCGAAATCTTATTTGTACTACAGTGTAATGAAGGGAGAAACCCCTATATATCTTTTGGGTGGATTGGAGTCAAGTCAACTTATTACAACATTAAAAACATTTTTTGTGTGTGTGTGTTCTGAAGTGCGAAAACTTTTCCATGTTAGATAAGATTTTATAAATCCAAGGGGAAGCTAAACATGTTGATGCACGATAAATTAAAGCTCAGGCTGGAGGAAACTCCCCCGACTGCCACCCGACAGAAGATGCTGATCTCATACTAAAACTACTCATCCAAAACAATTTCCAGCCATACGCCAGAATGAGAATCTCTCTGATCTTTTTTTTTCCTGACTAACTCACACCTACAGACTTACACTGCAAAAACAGACCACTCTTTCAGTATTTAGTGGTCTGTTACAAGAATTCAAGAGGTTGTTCTCTGAGGCTTTTTTACTCAAGCTATTTGTGTTGGACAGACTACAATATAACGGGATGCATGATTCCAAAGATATCACAACTGCAGAAACATCCAGAATCCTTTTGCACAAATGAACATGTGTGATGTTTGAGAACGAATTTTCTGTTTAATGAAGAACACATTTCCCTAAAGAAGAGAAACAACATGCTACTAATGCTTGTTAGTAAACACCACGAAACAGGTAGTCTGGTAAAGTGTGGTAAAGGTTATGTGTCTCCTTACGAGTGGTCTGTCCCGGTGTGTGTTTACTGCTTCTACTTTCAGGTCAAACATGTCGACTTTACAGCCTGTAACAGAAAACAAAGAAGTATTGAAAAACTCTGAATGTTACTAGAGTATTTAAAGGCAGGGCAAGCGATTTTTCAAAAATGCTTTAGAAAACAGAGTACCAAAACAAACTTGTAGCCAATCAGCAGTAAAGGGGCGAGTCTACTAATGATGTGAAGGAGAGAGTGTTCAGTGAACAGCCGAGCAGAGTGACAGAGAAATAAACAGAAGAAAATAAATAAAAAAATCTGTGGAATGATAAGGCAAGAAGTCGGAGCTGTGTAAATATCAGATCAGCTTTCCAGAGCTGGAGAGAACTCAAGGAGCAGAAGGCCGATGGGATGCCGAGGTTGCTTTGGTTCTTCTCTATAGGTCTACACCACGCCGCTCATGTCCCGTGTAGACACGGTGTAACTTTGGTTCTGCTTTGTATCATAGAACTAATCGTTGCCTGGGTTTCTTAAGCTACGTATGTGTGGGGTGGAGCTATCAAACCAGGGTAGGGGCGTGTTTGTTTTGGTAAATTCAAATATCAGCATTGGCTTCCAGAAATCACTTACCCTGCCTTTAAATCTCTTTAAAAAAAAAAAAAAAAAACATTATGAAAACCTGTAATTGCCCAGTCAATTTTGTGTGTATATTTTTTTTGCTGTCAAATATCTATAGCTTACAGGTAAATCTTTGCTTCAAAACATTGTCACACTGCAGATGTAATCTAATGCCTAGCACACCCTGAGCAAATGCGAGTTAGCATATTCCTCTTACCGGCAAGACATACCGGCATCATTTCTGATTGTGATATCAGTCTGATAATATCGTGTTTATATAATATATAAATAAATAGTTAAAAAAAGTATTTAGATGTATATAATAAAAAAATGCTTTAATGCATTTTATTAAATATATATTTAAATAACTATAGATTTAAACATTTAATTTTAAATTGCATCTAATTTAAATATTTCTACTTGAAATTAATAAGTCAATAAATACACACACACACACACACACACACACACATATATATATATATATATATATTAGGGGTGGCATGATACACAGATGTCACAGTTCGGTACATACCTCGGTACAGGGGTCACGGTTCGATACGATACGATTTCGGTACAACAGGAAAAATATATATACTATGTTTCTTTTCATTAATTATGAACAGACAGTACAAATTTAAATTTTATATATTTCTCATATTTCTCAATATATGATGAGTTGAGGAAATTTTTTGTGAAATGCTTAATTTGTTCACAAAAAAAATGTATATGGCAGAAATCCTGTTTTCTTTATTTTATAAAAGCAGTGTATCAAACAAATAAAAGCAGACCTTTTTATAGTGATGCATTATTATTTAGACAATAAGTGTTTAAAGTTGATTCTGCTGGTAAGGAGACAGCTATAGTGATTTTAATATCTGATGTACCATTTATAGGTCACACTTTTTCATATTTGCGATGTAACGTATCTGACCGATGTAACAATATTGAAATATTTAGATTTGTGCGAATGAGAGAGGTAGGATACACGAGCACAAAGCTTCATTTCGCAAACAGTTCATAAGACCAACTTGTGCCTCATTACCATCAAGTCTTTAAAGTATACTCTTTTGTAAATCTATGTGAGAGACGCATTGAGAATCAGCGCATGGTCACTGTCTAGGGCAGGGTTCCTCAAATCTTACCCTGGAGGTCCGATGCACTGCAGAGTTTGGATCTAACCCTAATCAAACACAC